>OX377618.1:187253936-187411582 GCA_947397865.1 Polietes domitor | reverse complement strand
TTTCCAATCAAATATTTCCAATCAAATATAAAGTTGTAATAAATGAATGGCACTAGTTATACATGTATTATTTCCGTCGACATCTAACAACAGCAGTCAGATTGTTTCCTTATTTAAACACGACATAATAATAATTAAAACATCATGATTTCGATGTGTTTTTGTGAGTTATAAATTATTGTTATGATCAGGAATTCCTCGCTAAGTCAACGTGAACGCATTTTGTTATTGATTTGGCAACCAAATGAAAAAACAACAACAATTTCGACAGTAAACCCTCTCATGGCCGAATTTTCTTCTTAATAAATATATAAAACTTTCTATGCTTTTTGATGAGGTATGGGTCTAGATATGATTTGCGGTTCTAATTCATACAGGACATGGGTTATAGATTTTTCTTAAAATCATTATGCTGCAGAAAATATTTTTAAATGGTTTCTTCATTTTAAAATCTTTGATATATATCTCTTCGATTAACAAAGACAGTTTTTCTTGTACTCGAAGAAATCCAATAAAAATAAGAAGAATTTCTAAACAATTTCGAATACAAGAAACTCAACAATTGAAATTTGAGACTTCACTTTGTTTTCACCTTCCTACGCAAACCCAAGTTACTGAATTTGTTGGTTCCCTTTTGAATATTCCTTGTTACATATGTAAACAAAAACAAGTAAGAAAGGCTAAAGTCGGGCGGGGCCGACTATATAATACCCTACACCACTCCCTGCGTATGTACCTCCGCTTTGATTACTAAACCCAGCATTTCATGGAGCATTTTATGTAGTTCATCAAATTATATAATTATATTCATATAATTTATATGCTATAAATTCATATTCAGTCAAATTTAACGAGTATGGTAAATAATATGGTAATTGATCTAATTGTCCGACAGACAAATACAAATTATACAGTAGTATACCAAAGTCATTTCAAAGTATGGACATCACCCAAACAATTCTCATTGCAATTCAATTCGGTAAAAAGTGAAATCGGGAAGGATTTTTGCATGTATGTATGTGTTTGACAAAAAATGTTAAATCGGAAAGGACATTTGTATGGGGGTATATTGAAACCTGGAACGATGTGACCCGCTTTCACCATGTCTGTTTATTGGTGAAATATAATATGTAAAATTTGGCCAAAATCGGTTAAACATTCGGGAGCAACATTTGTATGAGGTCTATATCTAAATCTGAACCTATCTTACCCACTTTCACCATAGATGTTTCTAGTTCGATTATAAGATGTTGTGCCAATTTTAAAGAAAAACGGGTACAATGTGTGGATTTTAGAGCGGAAAAAGTGAAATCGGGAGCGACATTTGTATGGGGGCTATATCTAAATCTGAACCGATCTTACCCAATTTTTGCATACGTATTTCTAGTTGGATTATAAGATGTTCTGCAAAATTTAAAGAAAATCGGGTACAATATGTCGTTTCTAGAGCGGAAAATGTCAAATCGGAAGCGACATTTGTATGGGGGCTATATATAAATCTGAACTGATCTTACCCAATTTTTGCATACGTGTTTCTAGTTGGATTATAAGATGTTCTGCAAAATTTAAAGAAAATCGGTTACAATATGTCGTTTCTAAAGCGGAAAAAGTGAAATCGGGAGCGACATTTGTATGGGGGCTATATCTAAATCTGAACCGATCTTACCCAATTTTTGCATATGTGTTTCTAGTTGGATTATAAGATGTTGTGCCAAATTTAAAGAAAATCGGGTACTATATGTGCTTTATAGGGCGGAAAAAGTCAAATCGGGAGCGACATTTGTATGGGGGCTATATCTAAATCTGAACCTATTTCCTCCAAATTCAATACCGATGGTCATTGGCCAGAAAAAATAACTTCTGCCAAGTTTCATGACAATCGGACAACAATTGCGACCTGTAGAGTGCGAACAAGCTTAGATGGACAGCAGACGGACAGACGGACAGACAGACATCGTTAAATCGACTCAGCTGGTGATTCTAAGCCGATCGGTATACTTAAAGGTGGGTCTAGCTCGATTATTTCTTGGTGTTACAAACATTTGGGGCGAAACTAACTTATAATACCCTAGCCCACGAAGTGGTGTAGGGTATAATGAAAATTATTAATTCTGCAAAATATGTGATGTTATAGGACTAACTCGCAATGTTGCCTATAGGCAACATTGGGCATGAGAGGGTTAATATATTAGGTTAATAAGCTTTACAGAAGAAATTCGTTGTTATTTTTGAACGATTTTTCAAAATTTAAATCAAGGACCTGTTTTTCGAAATTATTTTCTTTCGTCTACGATCAGAAATCACTTAACTATTACTTGCATTTTATAAAACGCAGATAAGAAATATTTTACCTACGAGCTCTTTACGTGTCGTCGAATTATAGTATCCTGGGTTTATAGATTTATCGTAATAATTGGGTGATTTTGGGTTTCATAAAACAGGACCTTAATCAAAATCAGTGCTCATTTTCACTTTGCTGTCTGCGTTAAATGAGAGAACCTAGGATCGATTCTTGAGAAAGAAATTAAGAAGAATTTTGGACATTCGTATAAGCGCGTTCCAGCTCACGTAGGCTAATAACTCTCTCCATAATTAACTAAACCATGACCGATTTTGAGGCAACAACTTTTTGTCTCGTGAGGTATCCTAATCTATACACATTGACCTGTTAACTAATTTGCCATAACTCTAGCTAGTTGACCTTGCAATTAACGTTATATTAATTTGTTGATGTGAGTTCGACACGAGTCACGATGTACACTTGCATTCCAAACACTGCTTTGAACATATTATATTAGAATAATTGGAAAACAAACAAACAAACAAAATGTTGTGGTATTTCGAGTATTTGAACCAGACATAAATGAAACGTTCAGATATCGTTCTCTTGTATTTCCGTTAAGAAAAATAACAATAATAATTTCATGAAAACGAATAATAATGGTATTGTATTCAAAAGAAAAACGAACGTTCTGAAACATGAGCAGCGCAATCATAATCATAATCATCAGCATCATCAATATCAACATCATCATCAGATATCATGAACTGATGTCACTAATAATGCATTTCCGATACTTTTGAGCCATTCACACACACACACGCGCGCGAACTCCCTTCTTCGTCTGCGTTTGTTTTTCTTCTCACAGCCAATCATCGATGTGAAACTTATTCATTTCCCCTTTTGCAATGATCAGTATAAACGATCATGAATTGCCAATAAATCAATGTCAAAACTGTAAACTATTGTCCCCCCCCAGCCGCTCCCTGGGACCTATGCATGGATGGTTGGCTAGGAGGGAAAAATGGATTTCACTCTCAGCCAAACAGCCAACCAGTCAGCCAGTTCAGCATTGTTCAGGAAATTAATTGAGACATTTTAACCTTTAGCTAAAGTGCGCGGAGTTACTCCGTGCCATGTACTTAACCAACTAATCGCTTATTGTTTCTGATTTTGTTTTTTTTTCTTTGCTTCCATTACAGATGTTGGCGCGAATGCTGGCAGTGGGCGAGACGAGGCCCCAGAAGGGTAGAACCACGGCATCAAGTGATCTCATTGCGGGCAATGAGTTCTTGAAATTGTTTATGGGCCACGAAGAACTGGAACGCGAATTGTATAACAGGCGTCAGGTGGATGGATCCGAAGGAGAAGGCAATGCCGAGGAATTTAAAGATCGCGAGGAGTTCGACAAAAAGTCCGCCGAGACGGGGAGAACGGGTTCTCGGTTGGACAATAGTCGCAGCCTTAAGATACAGGGACCGAAGGGCAATCAGGCCGAGGGCCAGTCGGAGGACAGCAAGCACGAGGTGGTGGCGGCCAAAGTTAACTCAGGTAGCAAAGTGGCATTTCTAGAAGATTACGATGAAAACGATGCCATACTCGATGCCGAGGCCAGAGAAATTGATCTGAAACGGGAGAAATACAGGAACAAGGATGATTACAAAGTGGTGGCATCATCATCATCAGCATCCTCATCCTCTAGTCAACGAGGCTCAACAACGACCACGGCGAAAAATCAACGCATGACAGCCACGACATCAAAGTATGACAACAAATCGTATACGTCCACCCAGGCGGTCGTGACAGTGACAGCAAGACCACCAACAGCGACAACCAATAAGCCGTCATCGTCAACGAGATCCAATACAGCGACGGCATCGGCATCGGCTTCGTCGACGGCAGCGGTGGCCGCCTTAACAACAGGTGACAACTTCATCAATCGCTCCCACAAAAGCGAGTTCTCTGTGGAGGAAGTCCAACCTTCAGCTGCCAAACGACATCATCAGCTGCTACAACAGCAGCGTAAACCACAAGCGCACAAGGCACGCAAACAATATACGCGTCATCGCACCTATCCCATAACGAGCGTGGCAGACACTCTGGAGGCTTTGGACTCCGAGAACAGTGCCTCGACCAAT
Source organism: Polietes domitor (assembly GCA_947397865.1). Taxonomy (NCBI): domain Eukaryota; kingdom Metazoa; phylum Arthropoda; class Insecta; order Diptera; family Muscidae; genus Polietes; species Polietes domitor. The sequence goes on along the minus strand of OX377618.1, from coordinate 187,407,163 downwards.
GTCCAGAATGTCTTGGCATCGCCGCTGCAGACATCGGCTTCGTTGCGTTCCACGTCCACCGTTACCACGACATCGTATCACAGTGGTCAGCGTAACGTGTCCATAAATCATGACATGTCCAGCTCGCGTAAGACCAATAGCGGTGACATTTCCAAAGACATCGATCAACAGCAGTCGGCTACTGGTGTTGACGATCAACTGTTGCCCTTTCAAACGGTAATCTATCACGACACCAAAGGCGGCCACGGGCCCCAGTCACGTTCCATATCGTATTCATCGATCTCGCAAAATGTCGAGGATCTAAAGAAGTGGCATCAGTCGGGCATACTGGCCGAGGCACGCCGCAATGTCAGCGAAAGCTTAAAACCTCTGCCGCCCGTCCATCAATCAGAGCCCGCGAAGTTCTATTCGCAGCCCTCGAAAATGTACAGTGAGCCCTCGAAGTTCTACTCGGAGCCGGCCAAGGTGTACTCGGAACCCTCGAAAATCTATGGCGAGCCCGAGAAATTCTACTCGGAACCGGCCAAAGTATATGGCCAACCCTCGAAATTCTATGGCGAGCCATCGAAAGTCTACTCCCAGCCCTCCAAGATGTATGGTGAGCCGGCGAAGACGTACTGGCCGGTTACGTTGACGACGACAACGACGACCTCGGGCCCCGCGAGCACCTCAGCTCCCACAACAAATCCACCACAATTTACCACCACAATTGCGCCACCCCTAATGTATCCAGCTTCGCGCAAACCAGCCATAGTTTCACGCATAGCATTTGGTGAAGCCCACAGCAGCAGCTCCACATCGACCACAACCTCCACAACCCCAGCGACGACGACGACGAGGGCGACCACCACCACAGCAACGACGACAACGACTACGACAACGACGACCACTGGCAAACCGTTCTTCGGCAGCTATCAGCATAACCATCAACGCACCTATGGTCATCGCCAGCCACCCTCGGCGGCCTCCTCTGAAAATGCCGCATCACCACCACCGTCACGTCGCATACTCTTCAATTTGGATCGCTTGCCTTACGATCTGTTGAATGCCCCACAACCTGCCACACAGCAACCGCTTTTGGAGTTGCCGAAACCCCAGCAGCAACAGCAGCAGACATTAACATACCAACAGTTGCAGCCGCAGCCGCATCAGCAGCGTCATCATAACATTAATCCATGCTTGGATTCGGCCGTTTCTTCACTGTTTTCATCATCCACGTTATCTGCTCATCCAGCATTAATAAAACAACGCCAACAACATTCATCATTGTCAGATCAACAACATTCTAATCAAAATGCCAAAGGATTGCCCAACGAAGGTAAGCTAAAACTTTGTTGTGCTCTGCGCAGCAGTAGCAGCGTTTCTAGTATTGCCAATGCAGTAGTGCGCTTGCTGCTGCTTGGCTCTCAAGAGTTTTCATTTCCATCGCAACAAAGAAACTTAAAAGACCAACTCCAAGACAAGTATATATTTGTACTCGTACTTAGGAAATTGTGGTTGGTTGGGCGTTTACGGATCTTGTGGTACCCTACAACTCGTATAGATAATAGTTCTATTCGAATTGTTTCACTGGATTTAATCAAAGTTTTGTTATTTGTCTATACCGTACGAACGCAATGAAAAGTTCGGAATTTTGGCGATTCTTCAATACACCAAATTACCCTAAATTTAATTAATTGTATTTAAATTTGAAAAGAATTGCAAAGAAGATTCATTTCATTTTCCTATTTTGGGCGATTCATATATCCGTAAATATGAACCGATATAAATGAAATTTGGATTGTGGTCTTCCTTTTGATCACATTTGATTACAAACAAGTAAAAACGGCGTTAAGTTCGGCCAGGCCGAACTTTATATACCCTCCACCATGGATTGCATTCCACAGAGGTTGTCGGTTTTCGAAGAAGTGCAGTAATATTACAGGAAAATATAAATTTTTTAATATAGGCAAACCAAAACAAATACAAATATTGAAAAATAATTTTATAAATAAATATAATATTTTAATTATTTCAAACCATTATTTATTTAAAATCAAAAAATAAATATTCTTATATTTATATTTTCAAAAAGCTTAAATACCATAAATATTGGTAGATAGTGGTTGCTGCAGTTGGTTGTATTTCCATTCTATTTTAATTCCAAAAGTACAAATTTTTAAAATCCATTATCAGACGTACATAGTGCAAAATAACCTAACTTCATGATTCAATCAATTTTTGCCGTAAAAGAAAAATTACGAATTTGGAAATAAACTTGTTATTTTGCGTGTCTATACAGTCAGAGGAATGTAAACGAATGTAACGAATTCCATGATTCCAGCTGCGCCCATTTGGTTGGTACCATTTTTACCCCCTTGACGATTCTACGCAATTAGAATTTCATCATTCTAGCTGTAGTCGTTTAGTTGGTAATATTTTTATCCCTCTGTACCATTGTATCCCTTGAAAGTACGAATTTCGAAAAATCCGTTTATTTTCCGTGTCTACGCGGTCAGAGGAATGTATACTCCGAATTTCATGACTCTAGCTGCGGTCATTTGGTTGGTACTATTTGTATCCCCTTTTTCTTTTTAACCCAAAAAATACGAATTTCGAAAAACCTGTTTATTTTAAGTGTCTACGCAATCAGAGGAAAGTATACACCGAATTTCATTATTCCAGGTGTAGCCGTTTGGTTAGTACCATTTTTATCCCTCCGTAACGATTGTATCCCTTGAAAGTACGAATTTGGAAAAAAACCTTTTTTTTTCATGTCTACGAAGTTAAAGGAATGTATACTTAGAATTTCATCACTCTAGTTGCGGTCATTTGGTTGGTACTATTTTTATCCCCTTTTTCTATTTTGACCCCAAAAAGTACGAATTTTGAAAAATCAGTTTATTTTCCGTGTATACACAGTCAGAGGAATGTTTACTCCAAATTTCATGACTCTAGCTGCGGTCATTTGATTGGTACTATTTTTATCCCCTTTTTTCATTTTAACTCCAAAAAGTACGAATTTTGAAAAATCCGTGTATTTTACTTATCTATGCAATCAGAGGAATGTATACACCGAATTTCATTATTCTAGGTACAGCCGTTTGGTTGGTACCATTTGTATCCCTCCATTCCCATTTTACCCCTTAAAAGTACGAATTTGGAAAAAATACTTTTATATAATATATATACTCAATTAGAGGAATGTACACACCGAATTTCGTGTTTCTAGCTGTTGTCGTTTAATATGTACTATTTTTATCCCTTTTTGCCCCATTTCACCCCCTACAAATAAGAATCACTTTATGGTGCACGTTTTTGCTATAAGGGGAATGCACATACCAAATATCAAGCAAATATAAACAGACATATTCAAGAAACATGCTTAAATACGCTAAAAAATTAGGGATTATTATGGGTATTTTTAGTCCTTGTGATGGAAAAATATTTCCCTTTGGGCCGATTTCGCCCCGTTTCAATCCCAACCGATCTACGACTATAAGGCGCATTTGTGGAAATTTTGGACGTCCTAGCTTCTTTCGTTTAGAAGCTAGCGTGCTTTCAACAGACGGACAGACGGACGGACGGACATGACTAGATCGTCTTAGAATTTTATGACGATCAAGAATATATATACTTTATAGGGTCTCAGGTCGATATTTTAAGGTGTTACAAACGGAATGACAAAGTTAGTATACCCCCATCCTGGAGGTGGAGGGTATAGAAAGATAATATTTGTATCCCATCTACCTACCCACTGGTCCCAAATCCATTTTGTATGGCATAAAGTCGAAAAATAAAGATACAATCTTGTAATTTTGCACATTTGCTAGACATAACATAATTAAGAAATAAAAAATAAAATTGGGCCATATTTTATGAAAGCTTAAAAGAATGAAACTTATTTCGCTTTGACAAACAATGTGCTTCTGAATATTATTACAAAAGCAAAATATAGCAACTTGACACTGCAATTTAAATAATTATTTCAGGAAATTATATAAAATGTCTACATGTGTATAGAGATGTGAATGACGTTATATACCATTTTAAATGTACTTGCAATACCATTAAAATGAGATGTTGATGGGTCTCATACACAAATCTGATTCAGAGATATGATCAAATATGTGTACTATGGCTAATCGTGTTCTATGGCTAATCTAAAATAAAGTAGAATTTGTAGGAGTTTGCCGAAAAATGGTGACTAGATAGTAGTTCCACCATAAACTACACACTCGGACGAAGACTTTCACATTTACACTTTAAGCCAAGTTGAGTCCTACATATATCTTCTGGTCCAGGACATTTATAGGTTATGCTCACTACAAAGCACAAAATTACAACACTTAAGAAAACTGACAACACAACATGTTAAATATAACCTTCAATTTCAAAATAAAGTCACTTCATTATTTTCTTTTTATGGATTTGGATTGGGATTTGTGACCACAGTGGGATGGAGAATAGATCCATTTGCAGGGGAGAAATTAAATTATCCCCAAAAATAAATGAAAAATCATCCAAATAAAAAAAGAAGAATCGTTAAAAGAAGTTTTTATGAAACATCTTCAAAAATTCAAAAATGTCTATCTAGTAATGGTTGACTCAAAGTTGACGAAAAGGTATATAAATTTTTATATTGCATATAAATGGTAATTCAGCGTGTACATTCCTCTGACCACGTAGACACAGCAACATAAATGGCTTTTTCGAAATGTGTGCGAGAGAAAAAGGGATACAAATTTTACCAACCACAGTAATGCAACAAAAATATTGAAAATCAGTGTGTACTGATTCCTCTGACCATCTAGAAGCGCAATGTAAAATGGATATATTTCAATTTAAACTTTTAAGAGAGAATCAGGACAAAAAGGGATACAAATGATACCCACGAAAGTATTACAGTTAGAATTGTGAAATTCTAACAGTATACACTCCTTTGAAAGCGTAGAAACGGCCCATAAATGGATTTTTGTGGAAAATTTATACTTTTAAGGGGAAGCCGAACCAAATAGGGATAAAATGGTACTAAATAAAGTACAAACCTACGTGCGCAATAAGGGTGGGATAGTGCACGACTTTTCAATGTCGATATGATAGAACACGTAATTTTGTGAGGTTCGGAAAAAATCATGAGCCAAAAGATGGGTGTGGTTGGTGGGTGCTCATCAGGGTCACAGGTGAGGGAAAAGTGATAAAAATACAGAAAACGGCCTAAAACTACCACCTAGTCGCCCCCAGCTGGGTTAAATGTAAGACTAACCTCCATTAATTTTCCCTCTCCACAGTTTTTCCAAACTCGCTTACTACCTATCCTCACTCCTTAATTGGGCTCCCATACAAAAACTAATTTTGATAAATTTTGTTCGCACTGCTCTAACTGACCCAAGGAGGCCCCTAGATAGTCACAGTCACTTGTATGATCAACCCAAAATATGTGTTCTGTCCCAATATTTTCTCAGAACATACCTACTTTCGATCTACAAGGTTGTTCCCATACAGTTGATCATATATTTGACTCTCCTTGGGGCAGTGAGAGCGGTGGCAGCAAGTTTTATCAAAATTATTTTTTTTAGGGGGACCCCATTAATGAGTAGGTATAGGGAGTAAGTGTGCTCGGAAAAAATTTTGGGGAGAGAAAATTAATGGAGGTCGGTTTGACATTTAACCCAGTTAGGGGCGACTCCATGGTAGTTTTGTGTCTTGCTGTCATAACAAAAATTATAAACTATAAAAAAATCGTATGGGCATAGGTAGGTAGGTATGTTCAGAGAAAATGCGGATGCTGAAAAAATATTGGTGGTCGGTCCTACATTTGACTCCACTAGCGGCGTACTTGGGCCAGTAAGAGCTCACACCTCTTAATTTTTTTTAAATTTAATGTTTGTATGGGAGCACCCTTAAGGCGTGGGCATAGAGGGTATGTGTGTTCGAAAATTTAATGGGGGGGGTCGGCCTTTCTGTGTATTTTTACCCTCACCTTTGATCTCCTTGAGCGCACACTTGCACCCAACCACCACCATTTTTGGCTCATGATTTTTTTCGGACCTCACAAAACACTATCGGACCTCTCACACACCCCTAATGCGCAGCATAAAGTAATTTGTAAAAATGCTTACTTTAGGGGAGACCTCGTGTTCTTGCAACATGTTAAATACAGTGAAATTTTTAAATTATTTTTTTTTTGGGAAAGAGGAACAAAAAGTGATAAAACGACCGGCTGCATCTAGAAACATGAGATCGAGGATGTAAACGGATCTGCGGCTGTAACTTTTTGTTCGAAACTGGGTAGAAAATGTTAAAAAATATACACGCGAAGGAAGTTCATCTAGAAAAGTGCAATTCGGCAAGGACATACCTCTGTCTGCGTATCTTAGCTATTCCAAGGGAGGTTTGCAACTTACTATTTTAAATGTAAAAAACTTGCCATTTTCGCCCGTAATTTAGGAAACTGTTACCCTTTGGACATACCCCGCATGAGATATACTTTTAGACGAATTTTTATATTAAAAAATATAATTTGTCATAAATATGAAAAAATAAACACCCTTTCAAAAAGGACGATTTAAGATTATTGAAAATTTGGCAATTCTTCATTGTAAATCGCGCAATCGAAATTTATTGGGATTTGGGCATTTGGTAATTCTCCTACATTAGGCGAATTTCACTTGTGCTACAAGAAAGAGTGAAGAAGAAAACTCTGGGAAATGATATATCCTATAGTTTTTCTTGTAGGCACTGTCGAGCAAAACAAAAATCTACTATTGAAATTTCACAGACACCCCAACATATTGAATTAAGGGTAAAAACCAGTTTTGTGTACTGTTGTGTACTAATGAGTCTGTAACTTAGTCGATTATCGTCCGATTTTCCATTTGGACCTTTGGAACGAGTTTTTTCTAAAACAAAATTATTGCAAAAATACACGTTTTCGTCATTCCAGATGACATCTCTCAAAATTCTACGAATTGGAGGTGCAACAGAAATACGTAAAAATCATTAAAGCAGATAAAAATGGTAAATAAAGTAGTATGGTTACCATACAAACTAAAGAAAAAGTCTGAAAGTTGGAAAATGGCGAAAAAATAAAACAATATGTGTTTGATGGACAAACGCACACGGATTCCTCAAATTTTAAATAAACAGCATATACCGTTCGAATGGCCCAAGTTATTATTCTTAAATCCGGCGATAACTGAAAATCGGTTGGTAATCTACTAAGTTATAGTCATTTGAGTGCGTAAGGGCACGCAAACCCGGATTTTTAACCGTAAGTCAAGATTTTTCAAATGCAAATTCTTGTTCTACTCGACAATACCTACAAGAAAAATAACATCACTTCCCAGAGTTTTGTACATCATTCTTATATGTAGCACATTGCTACTTATATAAATATTTATATATTTGAACTGGGATATTGTCCTGGCTCAAGACCATTTTGCTTCTATATTTAATAAAGGGTGATTTTTTAAGAGCTTGATAACTTTTTAAAAAAAAAAAAAACGCATAAAATTTGCAAAATCTCATCGGTTCTTTATTTGAAACGTTAGATTGGTCCATGACATTTACTTTTTGAAGATAATTTCATTTAAATGTTGACCGCGGCTGCGTCTTAGGTGGTCCATCCGCTTAGTCCAATTTTGGCATTTCCACGTTTTTGAGTAACAGAGACCCAATTGGTGCGAACGGCGACGAATCGAAAATTGGTGGTCATCATTAACACTGGCCGATACAGCTGCGATATTTTCTTCAGTTCGCACTCTACGTAAGCGTGTTGGTGGTTTAATGTCCAACAATGTAAATTTGGTGCGAAATTTAGTCACAATAGCCCGAATAGCCGCTTCAGTGGGTCGATTAAACTGACCATAAAATGGAAGCGCGCAATGAACTTTCTTAACAGAGCACGCATTTTGATAATAAAATTCAATAATTTTCAAGCGTTGTTCGTTTGTAAGACGATTCATGATGAAATGTCAAAGCATACTGAGCATCTTTCTCTTTGACACCATGTCTGAAATCCCACGTGATCTGTCAAATACTAATGCATGAAAATCCTAACCTCAAAAAAATCACAAAAATCTTTAGAATGCATTTTTTTACAAATGGCATGGTGACATTTATTACTTGGCTGCAGACTACCACGATCATGATTTCGACCATGTCAAAAGTCTTTTCAAGTGGATTCGCAGCGACTTTTCAACATCAAACCCGGCCTCTTTAAGGAGATGATTCTCACAAACGAACGAGAAGCACAACTCACTTGCCAAATTTGCGTTTAAATAATCGCACCAAGTAATAAAGCACACATGCCATCTTACAAGCATCTCATTGAGTTGCATATGTAAGTATGTGTATATGCAGGTATAGTTATACCCAGCAATACTTCTGCCGTGCCATTTTTCCATTCGATTCTATATGTTTTAACTTTTGTCACATTTTTGCTCGCACTGATTAAGTATCCCGTTTTTATTCATACAAAATATATATCCCATGTTCAATCGTAGCTCTATGTCATACCGAAAAAGCTAGACCTAATTTTTTTTTAATCCAATTTTTATACCAGTTTTGCACTCTCAGACATAAAATGAAATTGACAAATATTTAATGCTTTGCTGGGCTTCGATCCGACTTAAAGAGCGTTCGGAAAAAGTCCAGAAAAAAATATTAAAGAAGGAAATACATTTACCGAAATCTCCTATAACTCTCCAGTTTTAATGGACGATTAGGAGGTGATTAGAGGATCGGTAGTAGACAAATATTTCTCCTCAAGTAACAATACTTTAATCGGAATATAATAAATGACTCTGAAATATGACTAAAAAGCTGCATGCAATTTTAAATCTTTGAACTGGCGACCACCTTCCGAGAGGACTAGTTATTTCCAACTCCGAAAACTATCATGCAAATTATTGATGACCTAACTATGATGACAATATTAATTAATAATTTCGAATTTGTTTATCGAACATTTTATCTTTTCTTTCTCTTTCACAGATCTAGTCAGATGTGTTGCTGAAATTTCAACTGTAGCAACGATATCCCCCAGTAATGGTGGAGCTGACGATGGTGGCGGCGCACATTTTACTACTGAACGCAGCAATATCGAAGACCTGTTTACACCGACCCCCGAGCAGAATTACGAAATGGAAGAGTCTGTGAGTGCAATGACAAATGGGCGAGCCCATGGCGTACAAGGTGGCGGCAGAAATAGTTTAGCACTACCAACAACGCCGCCGCCGCCATTCAAGCCAAGTAGGCAGCGTGTTCACTTTGGTACGAACTTCGATAGCGGAGGAGATGCAGTCACTGGCAGTAGTGGCGGTGGACATTTGAGTCAATCATTCAACACCAACGCAAATACCAATGGAGATGCACACAGCAACAGTCATCAGGCTCACAGAAATCTTCACGTTGCGGAGGGCAACACTAGTCCAGACTACAACTCATACGACGACGATGGCAGTGAAAATGATGACAACGCCAATGATGATTACACCGACGATGATGCTGGTCGCCACAGAGGATCGGCGGCATCAAATGGTGGCAATGGCGATGATTCTAAAGTCGCCTATGTCGTGGAGGGTCGCAACTATCGCAAGTATCGCGTGGAAGAGAAGACGGACGATGGCTTCATTGTCGGCGAATATGGTGTGGTCGATCATAACGATGGCAATCTACGCGGTGTGCGTTATACCGCCGATTCCACCATCAATCGAAGTCTCATACAAAAGGCCTTGTTGACATTTTTGAAATTGAAATAGATTTGGCAAAGATCAAAGGAAGGAGGAAGTGCAGAGGCGGGGGGATAGAGAAGGGTAGGTTGGAAAATAGGTCAACAGCTTGAGGCAAAGAAGAAGAAGAAGAAAAAAGCGCACGAAACACAACATGGTCAGTAGAGTAGAAGGATGACTGATGGAGATGGCGATGTCGACGACGACAACCACGGCGGATGAAGGTATTAAACTATTGTGATGATTCCTATATACAAAGTAACAAAGTAAACAAACCACAACATGTAGTGTAAGGCGATGATGCGATTGTTGGTTCAAAGATCATTCCTTACATTGCCTTAGAGTTAACTAAACGTAATATATTTAAGTTGTTGTTTCCTTCTTCTCTCCGCGGAGAAGAAGCTCTACAACAACGCCAACAAAACCAATCAATTACAACAAACAAACAAACAAATAATATGAACGTATGTGATTCAATTTATATTTTATAGCGAAAAGTTTTAGTTTTAGTAGTAACTATGTTTGTATGTATGTATGTATGTATGTCAGTATGTGTGTACGTATTATATCTACGAGTATGTATTTTGTAAGTATTCTTTTTTTATTGTTCATACTTCTTTTTTATTAATGTATATGACATGTTTTTATTTAATGACACCGTCCTGGCCAACATTGGAGTCGCCACGAAGATATGTGGAAATTTGCAATTTGAACCCCCTATTCATGTTGATACTTTGAGATATTAAAGCGTTAGTACCGAACACACAGTGTCAAAACTCTGCATTTGAGTCGAATCAGAATGACAATCCTCACCCGTCGCACAGATATGGTATAGCACAATCTAAAGCCACTCCCACACCAACGCGACTTTCGCGTCTCTCTTGTTTCGACGATCGTGTTATCTCCTAAGTCCGAATGTCGCAGTCTCTGCTACAATAATGTCAAAATATATAAGACGACATGGCATGATTGATTCGTGAGCGATGTTTCATCGTCTCATGCACCAGGACCAGGTGGCGAGAAGGATAATCATTAATGTGGTCCATAAGTACAAGTATGCGAAACTTTTGAAATCTGGCACCCCTCAAAGTCTATAGGCAAACTACGATCATGGGAAGGCGGTCATAAGTGTTAATGGCCCCCAGTGCCAGTTTGAAGTTTTATTCAGAACCCTGTGATGATTATAACAATGTTGTGAAAAATTGAATTTCCAAAGGTTAATGGTGACCACTATATGTACAGATTAGTTTATGCACTAAATGGCGATAAGAACGGTCACCATATGATTGTAAAAAACGTTTCTGAAAACCCCCATACAAAATTGGAAAAAATCTTTGTTTTAATTTATTAATATCTAGTATTCGAACGAAGAAAATAATGCCTAGTAGCTATGAATAAATGTAGAAGTTATGACCTTCATTGTAGACGTAGAAGAATTTTTAAAAAATCATATTTTTAACACTGTCCGATAGTCCATATTACACTTAAACCAGATGATATACGCCTGAAACTATATGACCCTGTAGTCCCTTAAAAGGACTACAAAGTTCCAAAGGATACAATTTTTGTAAAATTATTTTAAATACTTATTAAATTATTAATTAAAGAAGAGAATATGGCCAAAAAATAATTCAAATTGACAGCTTCTATCTTGAAAAGTAAAATATGAATAAACTTAATAAACTAATGTGTAAACTTGTAATGGTTATTAATGATGAACTAATACATATAGAAACATGATATTTGAATTATTTTTAGCAGATATTACCCACTTTTATTTGAGACTAATACCGTTATAATAGGGTGCTTAAAATAACATTTGAAAATTGTATACTTTGGAACTTTGTAGTCCTGTGAAGGAAGGGGAAATGAAAAAATAAAAACGCCAATTCTGGAGATAATATATATATATATATATATATATATAGTTTCATAAGCATACCATTCGGTTCAAGTTTAACGACTTTTTATACACTCCACGAGAGTACTATGTCTTTGTGCATTTGTTTGTAACGCCCAAAACGAAGGGAGATGGACCCATTATTAATTATACCGAAACTTTGCACAACGAAGTTTTTCGGGACAAGGACGAACGCTATTTAATTTGAAGAAAATCGGTTCAGATTTATATATAGCTCCCATAAAAATTTCGTTCCCAATTTGAATTTTTTCCGCTCTAGAATCCACATATTTCAACAGATTTTCTTCAAAATTGCCAAAACACCTTATATTTCAACTGGAAACACTTGTGGTAAAAATGTGTTAGATCGGTTCAGATTTATATATAGCTCCCATACCAATTTCGTTCCCAATTTGAATTTTTCCGCTCTAGAATCCACATATTTCAACAGATTTTCTTCAAAATTGGCAAAACACCTTATATTTCAACTGGAAACACCTACTGTAAAAATGTGTTAGATCCGTTCAGATTTATATATGGCTCCCATACAAATTTCGCTCCCAATTTGAATTTTTCCGCTCTAGAATCGTCATATTTAAAAAGATTTTCTTCAAAATCGGCAAAACATCTTGTAGTTCAACTGGAAACACTTGTGGTAAAAATATGTCAAATCGGTTCAGATTTATATATAGCACCCATACAAATTTCGTTCCCAATTTGAATTTTTCCGCTCTAGAATCCACATATTTTAACAGATTTTCTTCCAAATTCGCAAAACACCTTATATTTCAACTGGAAACACTTGTGGTAAAAATGTGTTAGATCGGTTCAGATTTATATATGGCTCCCATACAAATTTCGCTCCCAATTTGAATTTTTCCGCCCTAGAATCGTCATATTTAAACAGATTTTCTTCAAAATTCGCAAAACATCTTATATTTCAACTGGAAACACTTGTGGTAAAAATATGTCAAATCGGTTCAGATTTATATATAGCTCCCATACAAATTTCGTTCCCAATTTGAATTTTTCCGCTCTAGAATCCACATATTTTAACAGATTTTCTTCCAAATTCGAAAAACACCTTATATTTCAACTGGAAACACTTGTGGTAAAAATGTGTTAGATCGGTTCAGATTTATATATGGCTCCCATACAAATTTCGCTCCCAATTTGAAGTTTTCCGCTCTAGAATCCACATATTTAAACAGATTTTCTTCAAAATTCGCAAAACACCTTATATTTCAACTGGAAACACTTGTGGTAAAAATGTGTCAAATCGGTTCAGATTTATATATAGCTTCCATAGAAATTTCGCTCCCCCAGAAACCGCTTATTTTCAGAGAATTTCTTAAAATTGAGCATAACACGTTATACTTCAACTAGATGAACTTATTGTGAAAGTTAGTCACTTCATTCCATATTTGGATATAGCCCCGATACCAATATTATTCTCGATTTGACAAATTGGACCAGGTCATATTAGCCTGTGATTAGGAAACATACAAAAAATTTTCCCATTTTCCCTTTTTTACTGAATTGAATTGTATTCCGATAGAAAGTGGAGTGTATCATATAGTCGGCCCCGCCCGACTTTAGCCTTTCCTTACTTGTTTAAAATTGTCGCAAGGTGAAGTACATTAGAATTCTAGCTACTTCAATCAAGTTTTTTCTCCTTTCGAAGGATTTTTTGTTTAGAAATGTAAAGGAGGAGAACCACACTTAACTATACTCACTTTGGACATATACGTAGTTCGCATTCTGACAACTTCACCACAAGGTATTTTTAAGAAGTCAAGACCTATTTGAAACCTTTTACATTACCATTTGTTATGCGCTGAAAACCTAGAAACTTTCTATCCATGAACTTATTACATTTTGTTTAAATAGTTTTTTTAGCTGACACGATTAAAAATGGAAAACATTATCTTAGGAATGGTAGGCGGATATCTAGACCACAAAAAAATAATTGGTTATTCAATTTTTTAAAGGTTTTTGCTTCTACCTTTAAATGCATGTAATGTATAATACAAACATAATCACAATCCTAGCCAAATATCAAATGCCTCGCCTTGCTATGAAAGGATATTGATTTCACAAAGTGAAATATATTTTTTTAATGATTCATACGGACAATAGAATATCGATGATGAAATAGTATCACATTGTTTTTGTTGGAATTCCAAGTTAGAATCTCAAAGACCTTACATGGATAAGAGTATAAGTATTTTGCTTGCACATTAAGGTGGCCAAAAGCGCATAGAACTGGCATATTTTAAGAGTACATCAAACTATAACTATGATAAATTCAGCACGGCATTATTATGAGAAGGTGATAAGCCCAGAGCAAATGTGAAGAATTGTCAAATAACTACATAGATCTGACCGTCAAATCCATAAAATATCCATAATTCAGTTTTTTATGGAAAAATAGTTTTTTTTACTTTTAAAATATATACGTTATGTGTAATACAACAATGTACTAGCCATATTAATCGAGAATAAGTTAATTTTAAATTGATGATCATTTATCTCAGTTAACAGTAATGTTGGTTAGGCAATTGTCAAGTTCCTTGTTGTTCGCTATATATGCAATCCAAATATAAAGTGGTACAGTGGCCACACACATCCGACAACATTTTCGCATTTGCCCTGGGTTCATCCACACTTATGAATGGGGTTCTTTTCCTTCCAGGGTTGCAGTTGCTGAATAGTTTGATATATTATTTGAAAGATTTGTGTACTTTGTGGTTTTCCATCAACAATTGAAACACAATAATATACGTACATTAAACCGGGTTGGAAAAAACTTTGCGTGTTTCCGCAACTAATATGAAATTTTATTTTGTTGTATGATTTATTATTTTTATTTCGGCTATATCTTTTAACTTCCCGTAGATAGAGCTATTAATCATCTTTAAATCATGTTATACTCAAAAATGGCGGTTGTGTTTCACTGTTCGACCAAATAAAATGTAGGAGAATTAAGTATGATCAAGCCCGGGTCCAACGGTGTCAAAATGTTATAAAATATATTGATTTATAATTATCGTTAAAAATTAAAATGAAATCTCAAAAATACCAGACTTAAATTTAACACCTTCGGATTTGACACCGTTTAATCAAAAATGCATACACAGGCAAAATACATGACCGAAATAAATTTATTATGAGAGTGTTCATAAAACAACTCAAATTTTAATTTAAGGTTCGAAAACCACAACTTTTTTGCTCCCATACAAACCGTCCGGTCTAATATACATATGGCATGGCTTGGATGTTTCTCAAACATGTTTTCTAACCATACAATGTTTAATTCAAATTTCATCTGATAACTCAGACGTAGCTGTCATATCGTTTTCTATCTGACAGAGAAAACTATTTGCTGTCACTTGAAGAAATATTGAAATGAAACAAATGTCTGATGTATCAGATAAAATCTGCATTTCATTGATTTTAGATCAGTTACATGTAATCGAAAAATTCTTTAATACACTGGGAGATAAATGTTCGTCAGCAAATAAAGATTTCCAAGTATAAACATGCAAACAAAAATTGTTATCAATTAAGTATTGGCAGAATGATAAAAATAATTTTAAATAGGTATTTGCTGTGTTTTATTGTGCGCACTGAGAGTTAGGCAACACGAAATTCAAAACATGTTTATGTTTTTTTTTTAAATAAGCAATAGTTTAAAATTCCTCTTGATGGGAAATAATAAATATTCTAAATGAACAATTTTTTAATCTTATAAAGGGTGATTTTTTAAGAGCTTGATAACTTTTTTTTAAAAAAACGCATAAAATTTGCAAAATCTCATCGGTTCTTTATTTGAAACGTTAGATTGGTCCATGACATTTACTTTTTGAAGATAATTTCATTTAAATGTTGACCGCGGCTGCGTCTTAGGTGGTCCATCCGCTTAGTCCAATTTTGGCATTTCCACGTTTTTGAGTAACAGAGACCCAATTGGTGCGAACGGCGACGAATCGAAAATTGGTGGTCATCATTAACACTGGCCGATACAGCTGCGATATTTTCTTCAGTTCGCACTCTACGTAAGCGTGTTGGTGGTTTAATGTCCAACAATGTAAATTTGGTGCGAAATTTAGTCACAATAGCCCGAATAGCCGCTTCAGTGGGTCGATTAAACTGACCATAAAATGGAAGCGCGCAATGAACTTTCTTAACAGAGCACGCATTTTGATAATAAAATTCAATAATTTGCAAGCGTTGTTCGTTTGTAAGACGATTCATGATGAAATGTCAAAGCATACTGAGCATCTTTCTCTTTGACACCTGACACTGAAATCCCACGTGATCTGTCAAATACTAATGCATGAAAATCCTAACCTCAAAAAAATCACTCTTTATAACCAATTTTAATGAAATTTGTCTGCCATCATGAGCTATCAAAGGACTCAAAATATTATTTTGGCCATTCAACTTCCAAATTTAATAAAAAAATGTTTTTTCATTTAATTTTATTTTGTGGTTGAATGTACCATTCTTCCAAATCAAATTCTAAGTTCTTATTGTATTTTTCATAGTCAATTTATACTAAAATATTTCTGATGTTGAGTACACCTAATATGATTCAGGCAAATTCAGTTGTTATAATTTTTATTCTACGATAGCTGTTGCTTTTCCATATACTTGAGACTCTAAACTTCCCAAGGACCCAAAAATCGACAATGTTCCATATTTCATGATTATGAAAGAGAAATTTAAAATTTTCAAAATGCATAGAAGGGTGTTATTCTCGTCTGCTGACAGGGTGGCGTATACGTTGTGTTTCATAAAGATAATATTACTCATACGCACAGTAACCGGGCTGGTTGGGAAATCTTTCAAAACAACTTTATTTGCTATCAAATTGTTTCTATTTTATGAATATTCATCGATCGAAAATATGTTTATTTGGACAATATTTAAATAAATGAATAACTTAAATACGATAAATCACGTATATTGGGTTATTTTTAAAAACAAATTATTTATTTCTATTGCGAAACGACGATTATCATTGGATTCTAGGTAATCGAATATGGTATATTGCTGCATTTAAAAATTAAATTTAAAAATTTAAAAATTTAAAAATTTTAAGATTTAAAAATTTAAAAATTTAAGAATTTAAAAATTTAAAAATTTAAAAATGTAAAAATTTTAAAATTTTAAAATTTAAAAATTTAAAAATTTAAAAATTTAAAAATTTAAAAATTTAAAAATTTAAAAATTTAAAAATTTAAAAATTTAAAAATTTAAAAATTTAAAAATTTAAAAATTTAAAAATTTAAAAATTTAAAAATTTAAAAATTTAAAAATTTAAAAATTTAAAAATTTAAATTTTTAAAAATTTAAAAATTTAAAAATTTAAAAATTTAAAAATTTAAAAATTTAAAAATTTAAAAATTTAAAAATTTAAAAATTTAAAAATTTAAAAATTTAAAAATTTAAAAATTTAAAAATTTAAAAATTTAAAAATTTAAAAATTTAAAAATTTAAAAATTTAAAAATTTAAAAATTTAAAAATTTAAAAATTTAAAAATTTAAAAATTTAAAAATTTAAAAATTTTAAGATTTAAAAATTTAAGAATTTAAAAATTTAAAAATTTAAAAATTTTAAAATTTAAAAATTTAAAAATTTAAAAATTTAAAAATTTAAAAATTTAAAAATTTAAAAATTTAAAAATTTAAAAATTTAAAAATTTAAAAATTTAAAAATTTAAAAATTTAAAAATTTAAAAATTTAAAAATTTAAAAATTTAAAAATTTAAAAATTTAAAAATTTAAAAATTTAAAAATTTAAAAATTTAAAAATTTAAAAATTTAAAAATTTAAAAATTTAAAAATTTAAAAATTTAAAAATTTAAAAATTTAAAAATTTAAAAATTTAAAAATTTAAAAATTTAAAAATTTAAAAATTTAAAAATTTAAAAATTTAAAAATTTAAAAATTTAAAAATTTAAAAATTTAAAAATTTAAAAATTTAAAAATTTAAAAATTTAAAAATTTAAAAATTTAAAAATTTAAAAATTTAAAAATTTAAAAATTTAAAAATTTAAAAATTTAAAAATTTAAAAATTTAAAAATTTAAAAATTTAAAAATTTAAAAATTTAAAAATTTAAAAATTTAAAAATTTAAAAATTTAAAAATTTAAAAATTTAAAAATTTAAAAATTTAAAAATTTAAAAATTTAAAAATTTAAAAATTTAAAAATTTAAAAATTTAAAAATTTAAAAATTTAAAAATTTAAAAATTTAAAAATTTAAAAATTTAAAAATTTAAAAATTTAAAAATTTAAAAATTTAAAAATTTAAAAATTTTAAAATTTTAAATTTTAATTTTGATTTCTCCGTGTTCTTCTCGATGTACGGCTATGGTGTACAGTTGTTCTTTAGTAATTTCCCCTTCGTTTAGGCTTACTTGGTCAATATCAAATATTTCCAGATCATCCAACTGTTGGCCCAGGAGAGTCATTTAACAGCGATATGTAAATGTTTGTTTTAGACCAAAAACATCCATTGCAAAACTTTCCTTTTAGCCTAAATTGCACTCTTTTTAGTTTTAGTTGAAAGCACAAATACACTTCTTTACACATACATAAATATATTACTAGGTACGTACACTATCTATCCATTTTTTCCTTCGCTTATATTAATTATTTAATTTATTATCACTTTATTTAGTTATATACATATATATGTCTGTATGTATACGTACAATACATGGCAATGTTTTTGTCGTTAATTTAATTTATTTACTTTAGTTTCTAATTTTCCATAGTTTAAACTTATCATAAATTTCCTTACGTTACGCTACGTTACGTTACGTTAACGTTGGCGTCTTCGTAATACATCTTACAACACAAAATAAATAAATAAAAAGCCGCAAGCGCGCTCACAATGATTCTAGCAGATGAAAACAACACTTATTTACGAATACATAAATACTTACTTGCCATACATATTTAAGTACTTGCCGTACCACTGTTAATAGCCTCAAGTTAAGTTAAAGCAAAGAAGGTGAAGAAGAAGAAGACGGAGCAGAAAAACGACAACTAAATGAAAAATTAAAAACTAAATTACAAACAGCATTAGGGGTATTCACTTAGGGCCACAGTTGATCTTGTATTATGGAATATATTCAAATTTCAATTATATTTGTAAAAATTTTAGTTCACATCGTGAATACCCCTACTTTAAACAATTACTAGAAACCACAGACATTAGAGTAATAGCTAGCAACAGCAACAACGGCGACGACAACGAAACCCCTAATAGTTAATTGTTAATATATCTCGGAATCTGTAGATGTAGTTGTAGTTGTAGATATATCTCAGTATATCTTCCGCTAGAAACAAACGAGTTAAAGTTAAGCTTTAGGATAGCATTAGCCCATATTTAGACCCTCGTTTAAGTCGCCGCTAAACGTTCACTTGCCTGCCGACTTAGGACAAAGAGCAGCTATTTCATTTGTGAAATGTCTTGATAGGTAGAGGGATGAGGGGGAAACCGGCAGCAACAGCAACAATAACAACAACAACAACAACGTTTAATTTATGTAATTAATCAATTACAATTCGAATTAAGCTGGTAATGACGTCGGTTAACTGCTGAATGGACACCACGCCGTGCTTGGCTTTGAGTGGCTGTGGCATTAATTGAAAGTTAGTGCTTCACTTTTCACATAAATTAAACTCGTGTCTCGATTTATTTGACTCGTCGCTACAGTCTGTTCGAGAGATAAGCAAAGCTGATTATTGATTAAAAATTAGTTTCATCGAAACGTGGAAACAAACGATCGCCTCGGAATCACAAGATGTGCCGATTTAGCAATACCGTTCCTTCGTTCCGTACACCCAGAAAAATAATTGACCCAGTAACATATTTGCTTGAATTATTCGGGACATACTCAAAGCAATCAATTAATCAATGTTTTAATTAATTCCAAACATTATTTACAGAAAATTCTGAATGGTGTAGATATTTTTAATATTTTAAGCTAATTTTTCAAAAAAAGTATATTCGCTAATTGGCAGTTTTCATGAGCACACATTTTGACAAACTAAATTTTGGAAATATCTCGACATAATTTACTGCCATATGATTGCTTTAGAGGTCCATTGGGGTTAAGAAGTTTTTGAATTGAATGGGGAGAGTATAATATTCGAGCCTCCAAGATCTGAAAACATATTTGGATAGAGCACTATTAAATAAGAATAAATTGGTCGGAATGTTATCGAGTTATCGAATGTTAAAGTTGAGAAAAATCGTTTTTTTTCGTTCCAATGATCTCAAATCGAAAATTAGAAGAAGAAAAAATTAAAAAAAATCGATAACTGTTTTTAATTACCGAAATCTGCTTTACTAATCGATAATTTCAATAGTTTTAGATTGTTGAAATTCTATAAAAATGATACGTATTTTTGTTTGAAGTTCCAAAAAAAAACCAAAAATTATTTAAAAAAAGTGCGATTAATAGTACCATTCAATAATAAAAAGTCATTTACAGTTTTTTTCACAAATACAGCAATAGCGATTATATTTCAATTGCATGGCCTACATAAATGTGTTCTTGGGCTAATCATTCCAAATTTTAAAATTTATTCTACAAATTATCGGCCACAATATTGATTTTAATCCAATCACATAGCCTGCTGAATGCTGAATTGTGCTAGCTTTTTCGAGTTATCGAAAAACTTTACTTTTGCCTTACCTTTTTTGCTAAAAATAAAAAAATGCAAATTTTTTTTAATTTACAATTTCGACAACTAAGATAGCTTCGGATTTTTTTTTTTATATTTTCGTTTTTTTAATTTTACACAAAAAAAATCAAATTTTATCTTTCGATAACTCGTATAAAGATATCGATAACACCAAAACCTATTTTTTCTTCTTTTGAGGCTCTCTTTCCAAAAAACCATTTAGATCTTGGGACTTGGATATCATACTCTTGCCAATTAAACATTTAAAAATAGATGTTTAATTTAGAATCTCGATAATTAAGTTAGTCATCGAAAAATTAACTTTTGTTTGAGATTTTGCTTTTTTGCCAAAAAAAAGTGGAGAAAACGTGTTCCAACAATTGAGATTTGTTCTTACCTTTTTTGCTAAAAATAAAAAATGAGTTTTTTTTTAATTTACAATTTCGATACTAAGATAGTTTCGAAAATTTTTAATTTCTTCGTTTTTTTAATTTTACACAAAAAAAAATATTTTTTTTTTTTTAAACTTTATCCTTCGATAACTCGTATAGAGATATCGATAACACCAAAACCTATTTTTCTTATTTTGAGGCTCTCTTTCCAAAAATACATTCAGATCTAGGGACTTGGATATCATACTCTTGCCAATTAAACATTTAAAAAAAGTTTAAAAATCGATGTTTAATTTAGAATCTCGATAATTAAGTTAGTCATCGAAAAATTAACTTTTGTTTGAGATTTTGCTTTTTTGCCAAAAATGAAAGTATCCTAATTCTCAAAGTGGAGAAAATGTGTTCCAACAATTGGGATTTGTTTACAATAATGTCTTTTATCCGTTCTGACGATTTTTAGGTATTTTTGTTTTGCCTGAAATGCGAAGAATTTTGAGAAATGTGAACTGGAATGACCACAATTTAATAGCAGTGAAAACTTCAATAACTCAGAAAATTACCAGCGGATTTCTAAAAGTGGCATTGTATTCCTTATCAAACTATTCCTATGTATTCCTATACAAACTATAGTAAAAAAAACTTTTTTTCAAATTTGGAAAATGGTGAAAAAACAAACAAAATATGTTTGTTGGAACAAATACACACAGATTACGCAAAATTTTAAATAAACATTTTTAATCCGGGTAAAAATCGGTTTTTCGTATCTTTGTACACTTACAATCCTCTATAAACTTGAAAATAAGAAACCTGGTGCTTTCAAACTTAAGAAATCTGTGTGCTTTTGTCCGGAAAACACATTTTTAAAACAATTTTGAGACATTTTTCAACATTTTACACATTATTTTGTTTGCTAACTTGTAAGTTTATTTAAATAACACAGTTAGTAAAACGCTTTTTGTTTTTAAAAATCCTTTACTAATTGATTATCAAAAATACAAGTTTTGGTCATTCACATCTCTCATTATTTTACAAAATGAAGTCCAATCAAAATAGCTAATATTCATCAAATCAGATAAAAATAGTAAAAAGTATGGCGACAATTTTAATAAAAAATTCCCAAGATTGGAAAACATTTCCCCTACTTTGGGTATTTGGAGATTTTTTTTTTTGAAATAGAAAAAAATGTAATTCTAATAATTTTTTCATGGTTTGGCGAATTTTAAGTAATTTTGTGTGACCTCAATTCTGAAAATTATGAGAGATTCATTTGGAACTTCTTTAGAGGTGTGATATCACATGACAGCTTGACACCATTTACACGTGAAAAAATCAAATGAAAAAACTGTAACTTGGTCATATGTAGACCATGGATGATATATTTTTATTTTTTAATAGAATATAAAATATATCTCTGATTTTAGGACACTACAAATATTTTGCAAACTAGTTTAATACGCAATTAAAGTTAGTAGGGATTTTTTGCCACATTCACTTTAAAATATGTATTAAATTAATAACACAACGCAGCAAAAAACGCAAAAAAAAAACTTAGTCATATGTAGAACATGGATGATATATTTTTATTTTTTAATAGGATATAAAATATATCTCTGATTTTAGGACACCACAAATATTTTGCAAACTAGTTTAATATGCAATTAATGTTAGTAGGGATTTTTTGCCACATTCACTTTAAAATATGTATTAAATTAATAACACAACGCAGCAAAAAAATGAATTTTTTATGTATTTTTTTATGGATATTTCTTTTTTTAATTTTTTACTAAAACTAAAATTTTTGACGTTGGTACCTTTAATATTTGTGCTCTTATTTTAGATATGTTGGCCCGATCGCACCCACTTATATGTTCAATTAATTCATTCAAAATTGTGATGTCTACAAATGTTACTTTCACATGGAAACAGTGGTTTAGGAAAAGCCTCCAAAAATTTGGGAAACAATACATTTTTTTTTCGAAAAAAATCTATTTTTGCTGACACGAAAAAATCATAAAAAATAGAAAAAAAATCGACAAAAATTATATTGTTTTTTAATAGTTCACACTTTAACTAAAAAAAAACAAAGTTTATATATAAAATATCTATGGATATATTAAGAGTTATGATATACTTTGTAGACGCAAAAGAATTAAAAAAATAATGATTTTTTATTCTTTTTTTAAATAGCGCGAGTCCCATTTCAAATTATATAAATGAATATAGTGTTTCAGTTTGCAATTATTTTTAAATTATATATTTTTTAATTTTGTTTAAAAGAGACACATTACAAACTGTATAAAACATATTATTATTATTATTATTTTATTATTATATTAACGAGGAAAACATAGCATTTCTGATGAATTTCAGTGAATAAATGTATAAGTTATAATCCTTATGTAAAAATGAGAGAATTTCAAATATCGAGGGCCATTTTTGACGAAGTTTTTGCTTAAATTACCAGGAAGGACCATAACTTCTACATTTATTCATAGATTTTCTTTAACTAGGCCTTGCTTTCTTAGTTAAGATGTCAGCTATAAAATAAAAAATTCTACTATCTAATTTATAAGGGGAGTTTTCGCATCATTTTAAACAAAATAAAAAAAATATGTTTAAAAAACTTCTACGTCCTCAAAGAGTATCATAACTTTTACATTTATCCATATAAACATAGTGTTTACATTTATATATAAACATAGTTTTTTTTTGCGTTAGAATATAAGATTTTAAAATATCAAAAATATCTTCCGATTTGTTTCTATTTTTTTACCATTTTTTTCGTACCAGCAAAAATAGTCCTTTTTTCAGAAAAAAAAAATAATTTTTCTCAAATTTTTGAAGACTGCCGCTAAACCACTGTTTCTATGTGAAAATTTAATTCGCAATATTTGTAGCCACCATGAGTTATATTTAATTTAATATATAACCGGGTGTTATAGAACTTATATTTTCAAAATCGTATATTCGAAATCGTATGTATAACATTTTCTGATGTATTTTGGGTTTTGTATTTTTATTTTATGGTATTTTTTTATTGTTTACTAATCCAATCCAATTTTCGCCGAATTTACCGTAAATATTTGTACTCTATATTTACGGTAAATTCGGCGAAAATTGGATTGGATTAGTAAACAATAAAAAAATACCATAAAATAAAAATACAAAGCCAAAATACATCAGAAAATGTTATACATACGATTTCGACAAATTTTTATTGCATAGTATAATTGCTTGCATATTTGAGTCTTTATTTTGGATCATATATATATTCTACGGGGCTTTGTCGCAAACTTTCCGAGTTCCTCCCATCTATTTAGTAATTCCCTTACTCAATCCCTGGTCTCATGCGCTTTAAATGATCCGCGTCTCATATTCATCATTATAAATACCATCAATGACATGGATGATGGGATCACGAGAATTTTGCACTTGTAGTTGTCTGGAGCATCCACGTGTTCTTCCTTCCACAAATGACATTTCTCTATTTATATTATTTCTCAATATCAATTAGTATATACTCAATTACAATTTGATTTCTCAATATCAAATTGTATTTTCAATTAACATTTCTGAACTTCAATTTTTATTTTCTCAATTTAAATGTACATTTCTCAATTTCAATTTTTATTGTCTCAATGTGAAATAGTATTTTCTCAATTTTGACAATGGTGTCAATAGGTGGCCTCCAGTACTAGACCTCGGACACATTACAATGTTGTGCTGCACAAACCTTATTGATCGATTCCATGGATTTCCTAATCGGAACTGCTTGGTTGAGGTGTCATTCTTTAATTGCAGCCTGCTTAAAAATGTGTATCACGTCAGGGCTACTCGCTGCACTTCCATTCAATTCAATATGGCCCACAATTAGAGTTACGAAACGTTTTAGAGAAGAATACGAATTTATGGGTTAGTAGTGTAGGAAAAGTTAATGTCTTAAAAAAAATTGAAACTCAAACATGTTTCCAGCTCGCAGACAACCAGCTGACCTTTTTGGCCAACGACAAGCAAGCGATTGCACTTTCAAGTGATTGAAAAACATTCGACACATAAAATATCCACAACTAATGTCTCAGCATTTTCAATATTTTAATACCAACCAACGAAACGATCATCAAATACTGACTGCAGCGACCGGTGACTTTCAAATAATACGAAACTGTTCCTTGCATTATTATACAAACGGAGTTAGTACGTTTTTGTTAATGCAGTTGTTGTTGTTGTTGTTGCAATTTTCATACGAACCTAAAGTGTTAGTGATCGTTAATAAATACCTTTTTGTTTGAAATTGTAATCAAATAAATCATTTCGTCAATACAATTAAATAAAGTATTTGTTTCTTTTGCACAATCACTGCCCGGCCAACAGCCAGATAACGACAGACAAGCGATATTTCAAATCGACACCTCCAGTTTTTTTTTTCATTTTTTTTTTTTGGTTTTGAAGTGCCAAGTGAGCATAGAAGAAAAAAATAAGCCAATCATTCAAAAACGAAATCAAATGGAGAAGAAAACGAAATCGAAAAAAAAAACAATAATTTATTCTAATCACACATTATAGTCTTTAGTGAACTTTTTGTTATAGTTTTAAGTTCGAAGTGAACGATTTAGTAAATATTTAATTTTATTTTTTAAATATGTAAATAATTGTATTATAGTTTTGTATGTACGAGTCTGTCTGTATGTATGTAAATTCCTTCCACAAACACACACATAGAGATTTATTAATTTCATTGAAATGCATAGAAAAAGAAATAAATAAATAAAAAACACAAACAACTGAACACAATGTAATTGTAATTGTAATTGTCTGCAATTGATATTTGAATACGAAACGTTATCAATTCGTATTGTATTCGTGTATTTGTATCCCTAATAAAAGTCAATCATTAAGTTGATTCAATTATTTAAAACCTAAGTTAAGCGTTTAGCCTTAGTTGAGTTAAGAAGCGATTGTAACAATAACGAAATAAATCAATGAGTACGAACGAAATAAATAAAAAAAAAGCAAACAAACAAACAAACGAATGCCGAAACAACAGCCACAACATGAAAAACAACAAGAAAACTTAATAAAATGTTTCCTTTCAATTATTTCGTTGGTTTAGTTCATTTTCTTATTAATAATATGGCATGTCAAGTTTTTTTTGGTCGGGCTACCCAGCCATTACATGGCCAAATTAGGCGGTCGTAAATCAATGGCATCGAGTTTGCTCCCCTCCCAAATAAACTTTGAACTTTTCGTGGCGATATTTAGTGTGTGTGTTATTAAAAGAACGCCTTTGGGGCTTATTCACAATAATGGTGGCGTTGCATGTATTTAATTAATTTTGGAGCTGCAAAAAATGAATATTGCCATGTCCCACAATTCATAGGCCGAATTCGCATGGGAGTCAATGGGTTAAATGAAGATTCCAACTGCAACACTACGTTAGAGTTGGCTGGCTTATTCATTAGGGACTGGCAATTTGTCAGCTTTTCGTATAAGAGATGATGCGTGATGGAAACACAAAGAAAGAGTAGTAGTCTAGCGATGGTCATGTGCGACGTATGGGCACCGCCATCACACACTGCCTCTATTTTCGAGGGGAAGATGTAGAATTGGCGCTTGGTGAACTTTTTCAGCTCTGAAGTGAAAGGTAAGTTGGTAAAAACATGACATTTAGTGTCCAAACGTTTGTTTAAATTAATTTAGTCATACGTGAATACTACATGGAAATCCAAAACTTGTACATTTATGGTTTAAAAAGAAAATGGAACAATAGAATCCATCATTTCACCACTTCCAAAATCACAGGGTCATTAAAAAAGACACTTGTTTAAAAAATCGTAGTTTAAACACGTTCAAATTGGTCATAACTAGGAATGTTAAAACCGAAACGGGTTAACCGGTGTTAACTCCCGCACCGTCCACCGGTTTTTATACACTCCACGAGAGTATTATGTCTTTCTGCATTTGTTTGTAACACCCAAAAGGAAGAGAGATAGACCCATTGTTAATTATACCGATCGTCTTAGAATCACTTTCTGAGTCGATTTAGCAATGTCCGTCTGTCTGTCTGCCCATCCAGAACCAAACGAAACTTTGCACAACGAAGTTTTTCGGGACAAGGACGAACACTAGATCGGTTCAGATTTATATATAGCTCCCATACAAAATTCGCTCACAATTTGAATTGTTCCGCTTTAAAATTCACATATTTTAACAGATTTTCCTCTAAATTCGCAAAACACCTTATATTTCAACTGGAAACACTTGTGGTAAAAATGTGTTAGATCGGTTCAGATTTATATATAGCTTCCATACAAATTTCGTTCCCAATTTGAATTTTTCCGCTCTAGAAACCACATATTTTAACAGATTTTTTTCAAAATTCGCAAAACACCTTATATTTCAACTGGAAACACCTGATGTAAAAATGTGTTAGATCGGTTCAGATTTATATATAGCTCCCATACAAATTTCGCTCCCAATTTTAATTTTTTCGCATTAGAATCCACATATTTTAACAGATTTTCCTCTAAATTCACAAAACATCTTATATTTCAACTAGAAAAACCTGTAGTGAAAATGTGCTAGATCGGTTCAGATTTATATATAGCTCCCATACAAATTTCGCTACCGATTTGACTATTTCCGCTCTAGAAACCACATATTGTATCAGATTGTCTTCAGATTTGGCAAAACATCTTATATTTAAACTAGGAACACCTTTGTTGAAAATTGGTTAAATCGGTTCAGATTTGTATATAGCTCCCATTCAAATTTCGCTCTCGATTTGACTTCTACTGGTCTAGAAACCACATATTTTTACACATCTTCTTCAAAGTTGGCAAAATATCTTATACTTCCACAAGAAACAACCATGGTGAATATAGGTCAGATCGGTTCAGATTTATATATAGCTCCCTCACAAATTTCACTCCTGATTTCACTTTTTCGGCTCAATAAACCACATATTTTAACAGAAATTCTTCAAATCTTGCAAGATATCTTATATTTCAACTAGAAACACCCATGGTGAAAATGGGTCAGATCTTTTAAGATTTATATATAAAGGGTGATTTTTTAAGAGCTTGATAACTTTTGTTTTAAAAAAACGCATAAAATTTGCAAAATCTCATCGGTTCTTTATTTGAAACGTTAGATTGGTCCATGACATTTACTTTTTGAAGATAATTTCATTTAAATGTTGACCGCGGCTCCGTCTTAGGTGGTCCATCCGCTTAGTCCAATTTTGGCATTTCCACGTTTTTGAGTAACAGAGACCCAATTGGTGCGAACGGCGACGAATCGAAAATTGGTGGTCATCATTAACACTGGCCGATACAGCTGCGATATTTTCTTCAGTTCGCACTCTACGTAAGCGTGTTGGTGGTTTAATGTCCAACAATGTAAATTTGGTGCGAAATTTAGTCACAATAGCCCGAATAGCCGCTTCAGTGGGTCGATTAAACTGACCATAAAATGGAAGCGCGCAATGAACTTTCTTAACAGAGCACGCATTTTGATAATAAAATTCAATAATTTGCAAGCGTTGTTCGTTTGTAAGACGATTCATGATGAAATGTCAAAGCATACTGAGCATCTTTCTCTTTGACACCATGTCTGAAATCCCACGTGATCTGTCAAATACTAATGCATGAAAATCCTAACCTCAAAAAAATCACTCTTTAGATCTCATACACATTTCGCTCCCAAATGTTTCCGCTCTAAAATCCACATATTTTAACAGATATTCTTCAAAATTGGCAAAACACATTATATTTCAATTGGAAACAACTGTTGTGAAAATGTGTTAGATCGGTTCAGATTTATATATAGCTCCCATACAAATTTCGCTCCCGGATTGACTTTTTCCACCCCAGAAACCACGTATTTTCACCGATTTTCTTCAAAATGAGCATAACACGTTTACTTGAACTGAATAAAATTATTGTGAAAGTTAGTCACTTCATTCCATGTTTGGATATAGCCCCGATACAAATATTCCTCTCGATTTGACATATTTGGTCAGGGCATATTAGACTATGATTAGGAAACATACAAAAAGCCTTCCCGTTTTCACTTTTTTACCAAATTTAATTGTGTTCGGATAGAAAGTGGAGTGTATCATATAGTCGGCCCCGTCCGACTTTAGGCTTTCCTTACTTGTTTTAAATTGACATTTTCGACAATCCGGGGAAAACGGTGTTTTCATGTCGGTTAACCGGTTTATAAATTACAAAACATTTGCATTTCGTGGATGAGTTTTACAATAAACGTTCGCGTGAAAAAACAAGTAAGGAAAGGCTAAAGTCGGGCGGGGCCGACTATATGATACACTCCACTTTCTATCGGAATACAATTCAATTCAGTAAAAAAGTGAAAACGGGAAAATTTTTTTTAATGTTTCCTAATCACAGGCTAATATGACCTGGTCCAATTTGTCGAGAATAATATTTGTATCGGGGCTATATCCAAACATGGAATGAAGTGACTAACTTTCACAATAAGTTCTTCCAGTTGAAGTATAACGTGTTATGCTCAATTTTAAGAAATTCTCTGAAAATACGCGGTTTCTGGCGGAACGAAACTTGTATGGGAGCTATATATAAATCTGAAACGATCTAACACATTTTTACAACAGATGTATCCAGTTGAAATATAGGGTGTTTTGCCAATTTTGAGGAAAATCTGTTAAAATATGTGGATTCTAATGCGGAAAAATTCAAATTGGGAACGAAACTTGTATGGGAGCTATATATAAATCTGAACCGATCTAACACATTTTTACCACAGGTGTTTCTAGTTGAAATATAAGATGTTTTGCCAATTTTGAAGAAAATCTGTTGAAATATGTGGTGAAATTCGTATGGGGGCTATATCTAAATCTGAACCGATTTTCTTCAAATTAAATAGCGTTCGTCCTTGTCCCGAAAAACTTCTTTGTGCAAAGTTTCGTTTGGTTGTGGCTACAATTGCGATTACAACAATAGATGGACAGACAAACGGACAGACGGGCATTAAATCGACTCAGAAAGTGATTCTAAGCCGATCGGTATAATTAACAATGGGTCTATCTTCCTTACTTTTGGGTGTTACAAACAAATGCACAAAGACATAATACTCTCGTGGAGTGTATAATGATAGTAATGATTTGATTAACTAGCTGCGAATATAAACTGAACTGACCTCTTAATACCGCAAGATTAATATTTTCCAAAATATTGATTTGTGGAGTTGACAAAACCAAGTAGGTTGCCAAATAGCTTCATTTGGAGCTTGATGTGTAACATCGAATCCAGTGACTGCTATTGCTAATTTTTATTGGTGTATACCTAAAGGAATCATGTCTTATTCGATCCAACATTCACGTCTAATAATATCGAAAATCTAATTGAGCGCGAAATTAAAACATATCACGCTGGCAGTAAACAAGAAGAGACTCGAGATGATGGAGGTGGAAAAGGTACGAAATGTGTACTTAATAATAATATTAACAGCGAATGAACACCTCCTCTATATTTGCATCAAAAAATTAATCTTCGAATATATTGAATTCTGACAGCATCGCTGATTGAGACATAATGCATATTTGTATACTTGTTTGTGAAAAGTTTTGATAAGATAGCACAGCATTGTGCCAAAGTATCGACACATATATTTCACTTTCATAGTATATCTTCTTAGTTGAAATATAATAAAATATGCAAAATTTGAAAAAAATTCGATGTAAAATGTGGTCCTAGAGGAGTAATAATAAAAATGACCCCCATTTGTAAGGGCGCTACATTAAAAAGTGGGCCATTATAGATCTCTTTCAAAGTAGGTATTTTTTTGCTGAAATATAACGTAATATGCAAAATGTTATCAAGCTCCAATGTAAGATGTGAGTTCTAGAGCGATAATAGTGTAAACTGGGGGCTCATTTGTATGGGGGCTATACCAAAGCATTGACCTATATAGCTGGCTTTCAAAATAGGCGTTTCTAGTCTAAATGTAACATTGTGTGGAAAATTTGATCAAGATCCGATGTAAAATGTGCATTTTAGAGCACTAATTTATTAAATCGGAGGTACATTTGTATGGGGG
Source organism: Polietes domitor (assembly GCA_947397865.1). Lineage (NCBI taxonomy): Eukaryota > Metazoa > Arthropoda > Insecta > Diptera > Muscidae > Polietes > Polietes domitor. The sequence continues at coordinate 187,376,373 of OX377618.1, read as the reverse complement.
CTATATCAAACCATGGACCCACGTGGTCCACTTTTCCGTTAACTGTTTCTAGTTCAAATATAACACGATGCTGAAAATTTTGTCATAATCCCATTTAAAATGTGTATTCTAGAGCAGTAATAGTGTAAATTATAGGTATATTTGTATGGAGGCTATACATAAATCTGAACCGATTTCCTCCAAATGCAATACCGATCGTCCTTGGCCAAAAAAGTAACTTATGCCAAATTTCATGATAATCGGACAGCAATTGGGACCTGTAGAGTGCGAACAGGAATAGATGGACAGCAGACGGACGGACAGACAGACATGGGTAAATCGATTCAGCTGGTGATTCTAAGCCGATCCGTATACTTAAAGATTATTTATTGGTGTTACAAACATTTGGCGCGAAACCAACTTATAATACCCTAGTCCACGAAGTGGTGTAGGGTATAAAAAGTGCGAATTTGGAATAACCTTTTTTATTTTTCGTGTCTACGCAGTCAGAGGAATGTATACACCGACTTGCATTAGTCTAGCTATTTGGTGGGTACAAGTTTTATCCCCTTCTTCCATTTTACCCCCTAATTTTACCTACGAATTTCGAAAAATCCCTTGAATTTTTGTGTTTACGCTATTTCAGGATAATGAAACTCGTGTATACACCGAATTTCCAAAAAAGCTTTCAGACTATCGTCCATGTATCCTCATGACAACGACAACTTTATTGGGTAGAATACCTGGACCTGTTTCTGTAACTTATTTGCATTCGTCTACGGCGAACGACCAAAATCACTCAACTATTACATGAATTAGAAAATGATGTAGGTGATAAAATTATATTTTGTAGTGACACATAGTAAGGAATGCCAATTCGAAAGAGTTAAGAAACAAACCTGATTTCGTTTTTCTGTTTAAGAATACATATTAGACTTGTTCCAAACTTTATTTGCAAGACGACCGATGTGATACATCTGCGGCATGTGCTGTCTTGTAGATATTTTTGGGGAAATTCTATTTAGAAGTACAACTCGTTAATTTACTTAGCGATATAATAAAAAAAGATGCTATCACTAACCTTTCTCAATGCTGGGAATGTAATCGCAATAGAAATATACAGGGAAATACAGAAATGTTTGTTTTCGATATTCAGGAAAACTTAACAGCTCTAAAAAGGCTAAGGACCACCCGTCTTTATAATTATATCATACCATCCCCGTTACAATTCAATTCGGTGAAAAAAGAGAAATAGCGAAATAAAAATGAGTATTTAGAAATGACAAATTGCATACATAGAGTATCAAATGTGTAACTCCATATTGAGAGGATAGCCTTCAAAGATCTACCTCGTGGAGAATTGTTTTTTATCATTATGTTTATTTAACCTTTAACATTTTTAATAATTTTAGAATCTCAATTTCAATTTACTCTTATTAATTTATTTACAATTCGAATTTCTCTCTGTATTTTCTCAATGTCAATTTACATTTCCTAATTTCAATTTTCATTATCATTTCGATCATTTTTTAAATTTTGTCATACGGTGTTATATATATATATAAGGCTAAGTTGACTTGCCACACCCAATTCCTATCAATTCGTATCGACTTTGATGTTGTTGATGTCTAGTGTCATTGTCCTTAAATGCAAGAATATCGATGAAGACAAGTCTTAACTGTAAAACTGGTCCTTTCTGATTCTTGATGTTGAAATCTTTTCACGGAAAAACACTGCGGTGTCGTTAACAGATTTCTTTCGGTCCGGCCCAGTGCACAAATGTTGCACTAACAACACGATAACATCCTCATAAACACACGAGAACTTGTTTGCAACAATTCCGAGATAATTAATATACATACGTACATATGTACGATGGTACGTTGTACGTACGTCATGTACGCATATGTACGAGTATGTGTCCGCAAAAATGTATCTATCTGTAGCGACATCGATTCCTGTGATAAATATTGTTCCAACATCCATAGCCGCAGCAACATCCACATCCACCACCACATCATCATCAACATCATCTTTATTTTAATAAATCGATATAATTCTATAAATAACATCCATATTTCATAAAATATTTATGTGTGCTTGAGCGTCATATAGTAGTCAGAACTCATCAGCACCTGAAGTCATTTTTAACACTTAATATAATAAAATGCACAACAACAGCAACAAAAAAGAGAACTCATATCATACCCCCCGCCAGATTATGAGGCCATATATTATCGCACCGACAAATAGCGTAATTAATATATACAGATGTGAGTGATTCAATATATTGAGTATTGAGGAGATGAAAAATGTTCAAGAACAAAAATGCTAATGCAACATGACAGCTGAGCTTATCGCAATGCTGCACTATTTTTGGCCTGTGAGACATTTTAAATAAAATGTTTAATATTTAATAGGAATTTCCAATTTGAATTCAAATTATTATGTTGTGGCGAACAATATGGGATACACTCGTTTTGATTTAGAATCAAGCAGAAAGTGAGCACGACCAGTTTATTTGCATTCACAGAAATGTGAAGGTTTCCAGTCCATCCTAATAATTTAAAGACTTTTATGAAATATTATAAGATTTTTTTTATCCGTTAATTCAAGATTAATTTCATTGTAAAACAAGTAAGGAATGGCTAAAGTCGGGCGGAGCCGACTCTATGATACACTCCACTTTCTACAAGAATACAATTCAATTCGGTGAAAAAGTGAAAACGGGAAGGTTTTTTGTATCCTGTAAATGTATGTGTTTGACCAAAAATGTTAAATCGGAAACGACATTTGTATGAGGATATATTGAAAACTGGGACGAAATAGGTGAAATATAAAGTGTATAGTTTGGACAAAATCAGTTAAACTTTTGGGAGCAACATTTGTATTTGGGCTATATTTAAATCTGAACCGATCTTACCCACATTCACCATAGGTTTGTTTAGTTGGACTATAAGATGTTGTGCCAATTTTAAAGAAAATCGGGTACAATGTGTGGTTTCTAAAGAGGCAAAAGTCAAATCGGGAGCGATATTTGTATGGCGGCTATATCTAAATCTCAACCGATCTTAACCAATTTTTGCGTAGGTGTTTCTAGTTGGATTTTAAGATGTTGTGCAAAATTTAAGGAAAATCGGGCACAATATGTCGTTTCTAGAGCGGAAAATGTCAAATCGGGAGCGACATTTGTATGGGAGCTATATCTAAATCTGAACCGAATTGTCTCAAATTAAATAGCGTTCCTCCTTGATCCACAAAACATACTTGTGTCCATTTTTGTTAAGATCGGACTATAATTGCGACCTGTAATTTAATTACAACAATAGATGGACAGACGGACATTGTTGAATCGACTCAGAAAGTGATTCTAATTCGATCGGTATACTTAAGAATGGGTCCATCTCGCTTCCTTTTGGGTTTTACAAACAAATGCACAAAGCCATAATACTGTCGTGGAGTGTATAATAAATCCGAAGTTTAGAAAATTGTATCGATTGTCAAAAATATAATAACTGGGTATCAAAAAACCCCGCGAAAATCGGGATGAATGGTCACCTAAATATGACATAGCCCATCGAAGAATATTTTTAGAGCCGGTCTAATGCCAGCAACGCATGTAACTTTTACACGCATGAACCATTCCAAAATTTACCCACAGTACCTTCTGCTGAAAATGAAATAATCCCCAAATAAGATAATGTAATCCCCAAAACCAAAAATACAATGAAACTATTCCCAAAAATATTTTGTTTATAATTTCATTTGGTTGTTATTTAATCCCCAAATTAAATATTAAATTCCCAATTTTCCCATTTTCTCGCTTGGGGATTATTTCATAACACCATGTCATTGTTCTTTTTTTTTTTTGTAACTCCAAGAATAAGAGAGATATATCCACCGATTATTATACCGATCGACTTAACATCACTTCATGAATTTATTTAGCCATGTCCGTCTTGTGTTCTTGTTGTCCGATCTCAATAAAACTTGGTACAATTGACTTTTGCCGATCAGGGGATGGTCACCAAAAAAATTGATTTATAAAGGGTGTTTTTTATTGGGGTATAGAACTTTAAGTTGGCATCACTTTTTTAGCTGGCGGCCATTTTGTCAGCTGTCAAGTGATTAATATTTAGTTTGGTTTGCCATTTCATCATGAACAGGTTGACAAAAGAACAACGCTTGCAAATCGTGCAAATTTATTTCGAAAGTAATGGTTCAGTTCGCGAAGTTCACCGCAAGCTCCGTCCATATGGTCGACATAATCGTCCATCAGAGCAAATAATTCGGTTAACCATGGATCGTTTTCGCACTACGTTTACTCTATGTGATAATACGCATCCGCAGAGACGTCGAACAGTGCGCACCGAAGAAACAATTGCCGCTGTAGAGCAAAGTGTTGAAGAGGACCCGAATGAATCGATTCGCCACCGTGCACAGCAATTGGAGTGGTTGAAAATTGGACCTGTAGAATTGGCTATATTCGAGCCAGCCGCGGCGGCCACATGCCCGAAATCATATTTAAACATTAATGGCATAAAATTATCCTTCCAATAAAGCCAAATTGATGGACATAAAAACGATTTTCTTGTGTTTTATTTCAATTCGAAGTTCTATACCTCAATAAAAAACACCCTTTATATAGCTGTCACTCCCAGTTTAACTTTTCGTGCTCTAGAAACCGCTTACGTTAACCTATTTTGGCGAATACTATTGAGTCTATAGATAATGTTAATATAAATGATTTACATACCTATCATTACCCTAATTTTCAAAAGGACGTAACTGTATTTTTTTTTTAAAATCTCGTTGTTTTACATATTCTAATGTTTTTCAGTGTTTAATAACAATTTTATCGCAATATGTAAAAAAATCGATTTAAAACAAGTAAGGAAAGGCTAAAGTCGGGACGGGGCCGACTATATAATACCCTACACCACTCCCTGCGTATACACCTCGCTTTTATTACTAAACCCAGGTGTTTCATGGGAGCAATTTTATGTAGTTCATATAAATTATACAGTTTGCCATAAATTCATTTTTAGTCATATTTAACGAATATGGTAAATAATATGATAATTGGTCCAATTTTCCGGCAGACAAATACAAATTATACAGTAGTAATAGGATGAATCGGACCGACATTTGAAAGGGGCCTATAACAGCACTTGGGGTCCAAAACATGGCCCTATATATTTCTCATTCACGGTGGGTATTCATAGTTGAAATATATCATGATTCGACGAAAGAAGTAGTTTCTAGATCTGTAATAGAGTAGAATAGGGGCCCCATTTGGGTAATTTCAAAGTATGGACACATATATATGACTTTCATAGTATGTATTCTTAGTTGTAAAATGTAAAATTTGCCTCCTTGAGGGGTAAACATTAAAATGGGCGCTGCATTAAAAAGTGTTTCCATATACATCACTTACAAAGTAGGTATTATTAGTTGAAATATGACATGATATGCAAAATGGTATCTAGATCCAAATCTCGATATGGGATCTAGAGCTGTATTAGAGTAGAAGCGTCCCAATTTGTAATGGTGTTATACCAAAATATAGACCCATATATTTGACTTTCATAGCATGTATTCTTAGTTGAAATTTAATATGATTTGCAAAATTTTAAAAACTTCCTACGAAAAATGTGGGTCCTAGTGAGGTAATAATTAAAATGGGGGCCCATTTGTAAGGGCGCTACATTAAAAAGCGGGCCTTTATAGATCACATTCAAGGTAGGTATTCTTTATTGAAATATAACATGATCTGCAAAGTTTTATCAAGATCCAAGATGTGGGTTCTAGAGCGATAATAGTGTAAACCGGGGTCCATTTGTATGGTAGATATACCAAAACAGTGACATATATAGCTGGATTTCAAAATAGGTGTTTCTAGTCTAAATGTAACATTGTGTGGGAAATTTGATCATGATCCGATGTAAAATGTGCATTTTAGAGCAGTAATATTGTAAATCGGAGATACATTTGTATGAGGGCTACATCAAAACATAGACCCATTTGGTCCACTTTCCCATTATCTGTTTCTAGTTCAAATATAAATTCGAAGCTGAAAATTTGGTCGTCATCCCATGTAAAATGTGTTTTCTAGAGCAGTAATAGTGTAAATTGTAGGGATATTTGTATGGAGGCTATATCTAAATCTGAACCGATTTTCTCTAAATTCAATACCAATAGTCCTTGGCCAAAAAAGGTAACCTCTGCCAAATTTCATGGCGAACAAGCTTAGATTTACAGCGGACGGACGGGCGGACAGACAGACATCGCTAAATCGATTCAGCTGGTGATTCTAAGCCGATCCGTATGCTTAAAGGTAAATCTAGCTCAATTATTTCTGGTGTTACAAACATTTGGCGGAAAACTAACTTATAATACCCTAGTCCACGAAGTGGTGTAGGGTATAAAAACGTAGTTACGCCGTTTTAGAACTAAGGTAATGGATATAAACACCTAAAATTAAGTGTGTATTCAAAAAAAATATATTTTTTTTATACAATCTCAAGTACTTCTACGGCTAATCAGGTCTCAAAATCCAATTCGCCTATATCCTCCTCGGGTTCATCGACTTCATCCTCAGCTGTAGATTTTAGAATTTTGTCATCGTATCATTTATGTGATGTGATGTCGCAATATCAATTTGTATGGATCAAATTCGAGACTTGCTACTTTCGTCGTTATAACCGGCATGATGTTATAAGTGATGTCGTTATAAGTGATTTCGACTGTAATCCTTCCTTGATTGTTAATTTTGAGTTTCATTTGTTTAGTTTGATTTTTGTTTCGTTCTTTGATTTTTTATGTTAATTAAATTTTTGGTATTATTTCATGGGGGTTTCAATTTAAATCTATCCATGGAATAAACACATGAATTCATTCTCTTAACATGCCATGTGTGGCGTATGAGTTATATCTATTAAGGGAAATATTATGTATACGCTCAGTTAACGCAATGAGCGGGTAGAAAAACGCAGCTCATTTGCACAAGTGAAAGAAATATTTATTTCGATCAATAAATCAAAACCTGCCATATAATTTGTACGGATTATTTCATACAAATGTTGTACACGGCTACGCTTTAGGTGGTCCATCATGAATGCCCAGTTTTGACACACTTTTTCCAACATTTCGGCCGGGATCTCATCAAGGACTTGTATTGCACAAAAAAAATAAAAACAAGTAAGAAAATATCAGTCGGCATATTATGTACGACAATATAAGGACTTAACATTTACTTAGTGCAGGATGATTTGTGTGGACGGTACTAGAAGGTTCGTGGCACCTGTCCTTAGTTTCCACATTTATAAAACAATTGTAAAAACATAATCAAATATCAAGTCATAGTGGATTCAGGCACCACAATAGAAGTTGTATAGGATTTAATTTTTCCTAGGATAGGGACAATTGTGTGGGAGGTACTAGAAGGGCGTGGTAAAAGCATAAATATTTTACAAATTTAAAGTGATTATAAAAACATTTTCAAATATAAAATTGAAACTGATTTATTTTCAGCAAAGTTTATGCCACTTTGTGTTGGGGTGTCAATATCGTCCATATTGTAGGTGAATGCAACGATATAATAACATTGTCAAAGGTCAAATAAGATTAATCTACAGAATCAATAACAGAGAGTAAAGAAAATATGTGAGTCAAAGAGCAAAAAATTGTTACTTTCCTTCAAAATATAAAAAAAATAGTTCAGCCTAGTGTTCAGCTTAATTGGAACTGAAATTCAAAGCAGCGGAACAACGAAAAATCGCAAATCGAGTTATGTACTGATTATACAATAATACAATTTTACATTTTTATACACTCCATTGTTTATTATACAGATCGGCTTAGAATCACTTTCTGAGTCGATTTAGCAATGTCCGTCTGTATGTCCGTCTGTCCATCTATTGTTGTAATCAAATTACAGGTCGCAATTATTGTCCGATCTTAACAAAAATTGGCACAAATAAGTTTTGTGCATCAAGGACGAACGCTATTTAATTTGAGGCAAATCGGTTCAGATATAGATATAGCCCCCATACAAATCTCGCTCCCGATTTGACATTTTCCGCTCTAGAAACCACACATTGTAACCGATTTTCTGTAAATTTGGTACAACGTCTTATAATTCAACTAGAAACTCCTATGCGGAAATTGGGTAAGATCAGTTCAGATTTAGATATAGCCCATATACAAATCTCACTCCCGATTAGACATTTTCCGCTCTAGAAACCACATATTGTACCCGAGTTTCTTTAAACTTGGTACAACGTCTTATAATTCAACTAGAAACTCCTATGTGGAAATTGGGTAAGATCGGTTCAGATTTAGATATAGCCCCCATACAAATCTCGCTCCGGATTTGACATTTTCCGCTCTAGAAACCACATATTTTTTCAGATAGTTTTCAAAATTGGCAAAACATCTTATATTTCAACTAGAAACACCTGCGGTAAAAATGTATTAGATCGGTTCAGTCTCATCATGGTCTCCGAAGTCATATAAAATGTCTCATATTTGGAAATTCAATATCATCCAGTTCTAGATTTTAGTTTTGCCAATAAAGAAACCACGTAATAATTTATAAGATTTCCTGTACGATTGTTTGTTTTATTAACGTTGATCTCTTCCATAATATGGAAGGGATGACGATGTGGATGAAATGATAATGAGTGTATGTGTGTGTGTTCAATGAGGATGTGTTGGGCAGAGTTCAGTGCAGATGTAGCAACATGTATCTCAAATTGACACTATCTCAGCGGTGTGTGGTGCGAATGATGCGAATCTAAATTTAAAATCAAATCCCAGAATAGCTTTAACTTCGAGTGAGGAAGCGGACGGCAACATAAGGACCTGAAGGCAGGCAGACAGGCAGTGCAGTTCAGCTGACTCGGCTGACTTAGCTGACTGTGTTGTCATTGTATTCAACATGTTTGACAGCAACTGAATTGTTGGAAACCCAATTAAAACTGATATTTAATGTGGTAACGCAGACATGTTAGTACATACTTACATGTGTACGGGTACATATATATATATCTGTATATATGTACATGAATCTACTAGCCAGCCAGCTAGTACAACAAGTAACTGGCGGTAGCCAAAGCATCGAATGCCACAGAATGGCATGGAACAAAACACAGAATAAAATAGCCAGAACAGGCAGCACATTACAAAATATATATAAATACGCCTGTACGTCTCTCCATACTCCCAAAAAAAACAAGATCATTTCAAAGCTCAAGATTTGGGCAATAATATGGCGAAGTCTTGGTTAGGGATGGCAAACACAGTGAACATTTTGAAGATATTTTACTCTCCAGTAGAACTCTATTGAAATAGATTCATTAAATCGATCCATGTTCCGATATAGTCCTTCTCATCTGGAGTACGTCCAAAGCCGAAGCCGAATATTTTATCGCAGCCGTATTTATTTCTAAACAATTAAAAATGGCGCTAAGATCGGCCGGGCCGAACTTTATATACACTCCACCATGGATTGCATTCCACAGAAACGGTCGAGTTTCGTAGAAGTGCTTTAATATTACAGGAAAATAAAGGGTGATTTTTTTGCTATTATCTTTTTGGCAACATTGGTTTAAACAGCTGACGCACGTTTCGTGTTTTGTTTCACTGTCAAACATCTTCAGTTTGGTCTGTAATTTAACCATGAATCGTCTTACAAACGAACAACGCTTGCAAATTATTGAATTTTATTATCAAAATGCGTGCTCTGTTAAGAAAGTTCATCGCGCGCTTCCATTTTAAGGTCAGTTTAATCGACCCACTGAAGCGGCTATTCGGGCTATTGTGACTAAATTTCGCACCAAATTTACATTGTTGGACATTAAACCAACAACACGCTTACGTAGAGTGCGAACTGAAGAAAATGTCGCAGCTGTATCGGCCAGTGTTAATGATGACCATCAATTATCGATTCGTCCCCGTTCGCAGCAATTGAGCCTCTGTTACTCGAAAACGTGGAAATGCCAAATTGGACTAAGCGGATGAACCATTTGAGGCGCAGTCAAGGTCAACATTTGCATGGAATAATCTTCAAACATTAAATTATATGGACCGTACTATTGATTCAAATAAAGATTTCATGCATTTTTCTGAATTTTATTTGTTTTTTTAAACTTTCCTATAGCTTTGAAAAAATCACCCTTTTTATGTTTTTCTAATATTGTCAAACAAATACAAATATTGAAAAAATAATTTTTTAAATAAATATAATATTTTTATTATTTCAAACCACGCTAACATATCGAAATTATACTTCAAGTCAGTTCAAAAAATAAATATTCTTATATATATATATATTTTTTTTTTTTCAAAAAAGCTTAAATACAATAAATATTGGTAGAAAGTGGGTGCTACAGTTGGGTGTATTTCCATTTTATTTTAATTCAAAACGTGCAAATTTTGAAAATCCATTATCTCATCTCATCCATCATAGTGCAAAATGGCCTAACTTCATGAATAAACCAATTTTTACTATAAAAGTAAAAAAATACGACCTTGGGAAAATATTTTTATTTTGCGTGTCTATGCAGTCAGGGGAATGTATACACCGAATTCCATGATTCTAGCTGCGGTCATTTGGTTGGTACCATTTGTATCCCCTTTTTCCTATTTTACCCCTTAAGAGTACGACATTCTAAAATCTCTTTATTTTACGTGTCAACTAGGGTTTGGGGTGCGGGAATTCCCGAATCGTTTTTGTCGTTTTCGTCGGAAAAATTTGGACGGGAATTCCCGGGAAAAAATTTTCAATTTCCCGGGAATACGGTAAATATTAAAAAAATAATTTATTTATTATTTTGATCAATAAATTAATGTTACTATATAAATTAGAATTTTTAGATGTATTTCAAATTCATATATGTATTTACATTACTGGCAATAATGAGTATTTATTGAGTATTTGTTTATATTATATTACTACAAACAAAACTTTTTAAATTCGCTAAATAGTCATTTTATGCGAAACCCAGCTAGGGGAATAAAAACTTTTTGTGAGGCTATCTTAATTGTGAAATAAAAATATCATGCCGACAATACTATGGCTTACATAACCTAAATTTTCTTGTTTTCCCAGAAGAATCGAGGTGAATATCTTCTTCAAGAACAATTTACTTTACATATGTAGCCAGAAAGAAATGGTCTAAAAATAGGAATACAATAAAAATTGTTCACCTGGAAACTTTCAAGAGAAATCTAATAGGAAGATAAATATATGTATTTAAATGGCCCTTTGTAAGAATTAATGACTGGACTATTTCAATATTTTTATTTTTTATGAATTTATTAAATTAATATTAATTTTTTTATGTTTCTATTGTTTTTTACATTTTAGAATATTCCCCCTGTTTCTATAAAATATTTTTGTCTCCAGACGAATGAATATTCAAAATAACATCATAACATTCTCCGTCATATGAGTTATTTGTTTCCTTAATCGTTTTCAATTTTGAATCTAGTGTAGGTGTCAGTCACTTCTAAACCTGCGATATAAATGTCCAATTCTGACGATTAGTGTACTCCTTTTCAACTTTATAATGAGAAAATGTAATCTATAATCGGAATATGTAAGTTCACGATGAGAAATGTAAATTCATAATAGGAGCATGATAATTCATAATCAGCACTGTAAATTCGTAATGTGAAATGTTAATTCATATTGAGAAATATAAATTCATAATAAGAACATACAAATTGATAATGAAATATATAAATACAAAATGAGAAAATCCAAATTGATAATGAGAAAATATAAATTCTTATTCAGGAATATATATTCATAAAATATAAATTCATAATCAGGAGCTGTAAAATTTGTAATCGAAGCTATGTATGTACGTTTTTCTATGGACATTTTCGTAGAAACACATATTTTATCAATGTTATCATTATAAATTTACATTTTCTCAATATGATTTTATATTTTCTCATTATGAATTCATATTTTTTGAATATGAAAACGTATTTTCTGATTATGAATTTGGATTTTCTGATTACAAACTTGTATATTTCATTATGAATCGGTATGTTGCTATTATGAATTAATTGTTCTCAATGAATTATGATTTATATATCTCATTATGAATTAACATCTTCCTATTATAAATTTACATTACCCATTATGAATTTATATGTCCCTAATATGAATTTACATTTCTCAATATAAATGTGTATGTTCCGAATATAATCTTGAAAAGGTGTAGAGTAAAATATTTGTAAAATGAAAAATAATTTGTAAAATATTTTGACAATAACATTCGTTTTTAATTTGTAATATGACAGTATTGAAAAAAACACACATATTTAAAACCATATTGAACATACCTATAAATAAATTACTTTTCATTCCCGGGAATGAAATTTTTCATTCCCGTTTTCCCGGAAAATGAAAAAAGTCCGGGAAACCCCAAACCCTAGTATCAACGCAATAAGACCGAATTCCATCATTCTAGTAAGTCGTTTATTTGGTACCATTTTTATCCCTCTGTACCCATTGAAAGTACGAATTTGGAAAATAAACTTTTATTTTTCGTGTTTAGGCAGTCAGAGGAATGTAAAGGGTGATTTTTTAAGAGCTTGATAACTTTTTTTTAAAAAAAAACGCATAAAATTTGCAAAATCTCATCGGTTCTTTATTTGAAACGTTAGATTGGTCCATGACATTTACTTTTTGAAGATAATTTCATTTAAATGTTGACCGCGGCTGCGTCTTAGGTGGTCCATTCGGAAAGTCCAATTTTGGGCAACTTTTTCGAGCATTTCGGCCGGAATAGCCCGAATTTCTTCGGAAATGTTGTCTTCCAAAGCTGGAATAGTTGCTGGCTTATTTCTGTAGACTTTAGACTTGACGTAGCCCCACAAAAAATAGTCTAAAGGCGTCAAATCGCATGATCTTGGTGGCCAACTTACCGGTCCATTTCTTGAGATGAATTGTTCTCCGAAGTTTTCCCTCAAAATGGCCATAGAATCGCGAGCTGTGTGGCATGTAGCGCCATCTTGTTGAAACCACATGTCAAACAAGTTCAGTTCTTCCATTTTTGGCAACAAAAAGTTTGTTAGCATCGAACGATAGCGATCGCCATTCACCGTAACGTTGCGTCCAACAGCATCTTTGAAAAAATACGGTCCAATGATTCCACCAGCGTACAAACCACACCAAACAGTGCATTTTTCGGGATGCATGGGCAGTTCTTGAACGGCTTCTGGTTGCTCTTCACTCCAAATGCGGCAATTTTGTTTATTTACGTAGCCATTCAACCAGAAATGAGCCTCATCGCTGAACAAAATTTGTCGATAAAAAAGCGGATTTTCTGCCAACTTTTCTAGGGCCCATTCACTGAAAATTCGACGTTGTGGCAGATCGTTTGGCTTCAGTTCTTGCACGAGCTGTATTTTATACGGTTTTACACCAAGATCTTTGCGTAAAATCTTCCATGTGGTCGAATAACACAAACCCAATTGCTGCGAACGGCGACGAATCGACATTTCACGGTCTTCAGCAACACTCTCAGAAACAGACGCAATATTCTCTTCTGTACGCACTGTACGCATTCGTGTGGTTGGTTTAATGTCCAATAAAGTAAACTGAGTGCGAAACTTGGTCACAATCGCATTAATTGTTTGCTCACTTGGTCGATTATGTAGACCATAAATCGGACGTAAAGCGCGAAACACATTTCGAACCGAACACTGATTTTGGTAATAAAATTCAATGATTTGCAAGCGTTGCTCGTTAGTAAGTCTATTCATAATGAAATGTCAAAGCATACTGAGCATCTTTCTCTTTGACACCATGTCTGAAATCCCACGTGATCTGTCAAATACTAATGCATGAAAATCCTAACCTCAAAAAAATCACTCTTTATATTCCGAACTAGCTGCGGTCATGTGGTTGGTACTATTTTTATCCTTTTTTCCATTTTAGCCCCAAAAAGTACGAGTTTCGAAAATCCTCTATTTTACGTTTCTACGCAATCAGATGCCGTTTGGTTGGTACCATTTTTATCACTCTATTCCCAATTTACCCCTTAAAAGTACGAAGTTGGAAAAAATACTTTTATATTATGTATCTACTCAATTAGAGGAATGTACACACGAAATTTTTTGTTTCTAACTGTTTTCCTTTGATAGGTACTATTTTTATCCATTTCTGCCTCATTTCACCCCCTACGATTAAGAATCACTTTATGGTGCACGTTATTGTTAAGTAAGTACAATCATCAAAAATATTAAGGGTTATTATGGGTATTTTCTGTCCTTGTGAGGGAAAAAAATTTCCCTTTTGACCGATTTCGCCCAGTTGCAATCCCAACCGATCTACGACTATAAGACGCATTTATGGGAAATTTGGACCTCCTAGCTCCTTTCGTTTAGATACTAGCGTGCTTTCAACAGACGGACGAACGGACATGGCTAGATCGTCTTAGAATTGTATGACGATCAAGAATATATATACTTTATAGGGTCTCTGGTCGATATTTCAAGGTGTTACAAACGGAATGTTAAATTTAGTAAACACCCATTCTGGTGGTGGAGGGTATAAAAATAATCTCATTTGGCATCTCTAGTTTTGGCAAGATCATAGAATAGGTGGCTTGGTACCATATTTAACAACAAAAGCCACGAAGAAGTTCCATAAGCTTGAAGGCTACGAAAGAACATCAGCCATGCGGAGAGAAAGAGAGAGAAAAACAATTTAAGAATTAACGGCACAATAAGTATTAAAGGTAAGAAAAAGCATCTTCATAATCGTCCACAGCAGCAGCATCATCATCAGTATTTCCATGGGCAATCGCTTCCACCATCCACCTCACCAACCGTACCGCTCCGGCCCGTTCATTCCCTCAGCTATTTGTTTGCTTTGTATGGCGCGGCGAGCGGCTAGTCACCACCATCTTCTTAGCGGTGAAGGTCGCTGTACGACCTTCCTTAAGGCTATAAAATTGTATTTGGCGTCATATCGTCGTCGTGATTTGGTTTTGTCCCCCTCCCCACCAAAAAGCGTCAATGTAGCTAGTAGCTACCTACCTCCGTAGTACACTTTCAAATTGATTCGAATGTTCTTGGCGTCCGTCCTTCCATCTGCCTGGCCTCTTGTTCAGTCTGTCTGTCCTGTTCTGTTCTGATCTGTCCCTCTTACCACATTTTGTGGGTTTGTTCCTCTGTTGAGTGGATTTCTTTTTTCTTCAACTGCAATTGCATCAAGTTGCTGTGTGTAGTCGCTTATAGTCGAATGGGGTGTGTTAACGAAAATGGACCACAAATGTGAAATACAATTAAAACCGTTAAATGAGCTCAAAGAAAAAAGTCTGCTAAGTCAGCGAATATATCGTGGTCAAGATTTTCAATAAAGAGGCGAAGAGCAAAGAATGCGAGCCCAAACTTACCCCCAAAGGGCCCAACCCCAAGGGTTAAAGATAGAGGTTGGGCATTTCCTGAGATAATGTGGGGGACGGTCAGACTACCATATGGCTTCTTGCGACAGTTAAAGCGGTAGGAGCAAAATTTTGATACCCTCACTCTACAGAGTAGGAGGGTATATATCATTTGGGTCAGAAAAAAGTGTAACGCATTGAAGGAGTGACTTAAGACCCTAAGTATGTTTGGACTCCGTTTCATGACTTTTTAAGGTGTTTGAGCCATATCCGTCCGTCCGTCCGTCTGGCAGGTGTACACGAAAACTCTCGAAAAGAGTTAAGGAATCGTTTCAAACTTTGCACATAGTAATATTTTTCCCAAACTTAGTTTAAGTTCAAAGATGGGCGAAATTGCCACACCCCTTCTGGTACCTCCCACACAAATAGCCCATATTCCAATGTTAAATTAGAACCCATGTAACTTCCACCTGGATATTCGGAACCATATATATTTTGGTATTCGATAATGGTTTTATAATAACTTTAAGTGTACTAAATATGACGGGTTTTGCCACGCCCCTTTCAGTACCTCCCACGCAAAACTATGAACATTTAAAGCTGTTATAACTTCTATACTGATCTTCGGAATACAGTGAAATTTGATATTTAGCACTGCGTGGTTATATTCGAATGGAATATGGGCGAAATTGTCACACCCCTTCTTGGACCTCCCACACAAAGTGACACAAACTTTGGTTACAATAAAACCGATTTAACATCCATACGGGTAGTCAAAATCATTTGCAATTTTATAATTGAAAATGTCCTAGCACCTTCCACACAAATTATCCTGCCCTACATAATATTCTCTGAGAGTGAGGGTATATATAAGTCGGTTTAGCCGACTGAAGTTTAGGTACTTGTTTATAAATATTTTTACCCCTTTTCCCACCATTGTCCCCGATGCACAGTGATAAATGTTCATATCTTTTTTATTTTATAAAAATTATATTATTATTTTATTTAAAAAAAAATATATGATACCCTCCACTTTCTACCCCATTACAATTAAATTCGGGAAAAAAGAGATACTGGGAAAGATTTTTGTATGGATACTAACAATTGGTCTATAGAACGGAAAAGTCTAATCGAGAGCGAAATTTGTATGGAAGGTATATATAAATTTGAACCGATCTGACCAACAGTTGCCATAATATACGCCTTTGCTTGAAATACAGGGTTTTCCAACAGGAGGTGTTATTTTTTTGGTATTCAAAGAAAAATGCCATTTTTTGTGATAAATGATTGGATGTTTATTTCAAAATAAAGAGGAAGGTATGTCGTTAATAATGAAAAAAACATCAGGCAAATGGCCACCACGACTACGCTTACAGGACCATATCCTTTTCATGAAATTTTCCATAACCAAATCGCAAAGTGGCTGCCATATGCCCTCGATAGCCTCACGAATTCTATCTTTGAGGTCTTGAATCGACGCAGGGCTGATGGCGTAGGCCTTATCTTCAACGTGACCCCAAAGGAAGGTGTTAAATCACAAGATCTCGGTGGCCAATTGTGATTACCTCTTCGATATATAACACGGTCCGGAAACTTTTCCCGTAAAAGAGCAATGGTTTTGTTGCTTATGTGACACGTAGCGCCGCCGAAAGTAAACGTTGTCCAGATCAATACCATCCAACTCCGACCATAAAAAATCATTAATCATCTCTCGATAGCGCAATCCATTCACCGTAACTGTTGATCCAACCTCATTTTCGAAAAAGTAAGGTCCAATGACCCCGCCGGACCATAAACCGCACCAAACAGTCACACGATGAGGATGGAGAGGCTTCTCAACAATAACTATTGGGTTTTCCGAGCCCCAGATGCGACATTTTTGCTTGTTGACGTAGCCACCGAGGTGGAAATGGGCCTCATAAGTCAAGATGATTTTTCGATGGAATTCCGGATCATTTTCATTCATGAATTTCAAAGCGTGTATCGTTCCATTTTTAGTAATGGCGTAGTATTTGGGAGTTTTTGCCGCTGCTAGTACACTGTGGGGCGTGGGTAAAGCGTAAATATTTTTTAGCTTTTAGTCAGTGTGGAAGTTACATTTGTTTTAATTCAACATAGAAATATGTGTCATTTGTGTGGAAGGTACAAGAAGGGGCGTGGCAATTTCGCCCATCATCGAACTTAATCTAAGTTTGGGAAAAATATTACCATGTTTTTGTTTTGCTCGAATTCTGTGAAATTTTGTAATTGTAATTTTAAATTTATTGAGGCTTTTTTTAAATCATGTATGTTATATATAACAATATATAATGTATTTTCTTAAAACTATAATGTATTGATTTAATTACAGTTAAAAAATTTCAGCACCTTGCTTTATCTTAAATCGTTAAAAGATATACAAATATTTCAAGAGGTTTAGTATCCGTGTTTGCTCCCGACACTAACGTAACATGAGAGAATATCTTAACAAAAGAGTGTGCTTAAAACTAAAAAAAAACTAATAATAAATCTAAATACTTAATCTAAATACATATACAAAAACAAACAAAAAACTTAACCCCTATGGGATCCAGTGTCAGATTTGACGTAAAATTTGGGACACAAGGTGGAGGACAGGTCCATTGACATATTGATACCAATTGATGAGCGATAATTTGTATTATGCCAGCTGAATGCTACTTGTTCGTTAAATACGTTCTGAATTAAAGGGTTCTCATGGTTCGAGACTCTTTTTACAAAATCTTTCATTCATAAGTGATGAATTACACAGGGATTGGCGTGACTGAGGCATTATCATAAATAAATTTGTTTGAAGAACGCTTATTGTAACTCTGGAAGTTCTTCCCAATGCAAGATCTGAGAATTTTCCTTCCCATTATTCCGAAATCGATCATCACAGACGGTGAATTTTGGAACCATATCGGTAAAGCATAAAGTAATGCAGAGCGTATACTCAATTTATATAATAATAATTTTGTTTGTTCGGGTAATCTATTATTGAAGATAAGTCTTCCAAAGTAACCCTTAATCCGGTAGGCCTTTCTCAGTCCCACCCGGGGGGCATGGTCATTAAATTTTACTAATTTATTGAAATAAAAAACTTTTTTTAAATTTTGGGGATACTTAGGGATTTTTCATAACAATTTTGGGGACAAATAAACAATTTATCTGGCAAGCCTGACTACAGGCTTGCCAGCTGCAATTATTGCCAAAATTTGGATAAATGGATTTTGTGGCATTTGTACTTTTAAGGAGTGATTGGGACAAAAAGGGATTAAAATGGTACCAACTAAAGTATTACAGCAAGAAGCGTGGAATTTGTTATGTAAATTCCTCTGACCATGTGACAGCGCAGTAAAATTGGATTTTTCGAAATTTGTACTTTTAAGGGGATAAAAATGGTACCAATTTAAGTATTGCAGCTTTAGTCGTAAAATTTGGTGTATAAATTCCTCTGACAACGTAGAAGAGCAATCTAAATGGATTTTTTGAAATTGTGTATTATTATGTTCTAAGGGGTGAGCTTGACAAAAGGGATAAAAATGGTACCAACTAAAATGTTGTAGCTAGACTTGTGAAATTCAGCCTGTATAATACATAAAGTGATATTTTGGAATTTGTACTTTTAAGGAGTGAGCGGAATAAAAAAGGGTTAAAAATGGTTCCACCTAAACTAATGCAACTCATCTTACCTTTTTTTTAAGTTGTGAGTTGGACAAAAGGGGCATAACAATTGTACTAACTAAAGTGTTGCAGATAAAGTCATAATTGGTATGTAAACTCCTCTGACCACGTAGAAGTGTAGTAAAATTGGATTTTTCGAAATTTGTACTTTTAAAAGGTGAGTGGGACAAAAAGGGATAAAAATGGTCTACCGTGCTTTGATTGCGTAAACGCGAAACATAAATGGACATTTCAAAATTTGTACTTCTAAGAAGAATGCGGGACGAAAAGGGATAAACGTGGTACCAAATAAAGTACATGCTTTTAGGGAAAAAGCGAAAACACATGTCACCAAAATTCGTGGATGCAATTGCATTTATTTCAATTTTATCTATCTGGGTATCTGAAACTATTGTGTCACAAATAGCTCTTATTTAGGTAGCAATCAATATTTTCTTTTTCTTAAAGAAGTATTACCTGTGGTAAATAGGAAAAAATCCCAAATGTTGGAACATATTTCTGGGAACTTGGGTATTTTTTGGACAAAAAAGAAAAAAATACTAGTAGTACATATTATTAAGTCCCTTGCATTGCCCTTTTCAAAATGTTATAACTTTTTTTATAAAAATTGTATTTTTTCTGTCTCACACTAATAATAAGATTTGCCTCCTCCAGTGAAAACGCCACATATGTATGAAAAATCTGAATCAATTCAATTTTTGCACAAAATAGTTAGAGTACAAAACGAAATATATATATATATATAAATTTCATTACGATTGGTTGCAAAATGTTGCCTTTTTGTTTGATAAATTAATTTTAACGGAGACATTTTCTTTTTTTCTTACATTTCAACAAACCCACAATTCCTAAAATGGGGAAATAAATCCCGAAATTTTGCACTTTTTTTATAAAACAAGTAAGGAAAGGCTAAAGTCGGGCGGGGCCGACTATATGATACACTCCACTTTCTATTCGAAAACAATTCAACTCGGTACAAAAGTGAAAACGGGAAGAATTTTTGTATGTTTCCTAATCATAGGCTAATATTACCAGGTCCAATTGTCAAATCGGAAATATTTATATCGGTGCTATATCCAAACATGGAATATAGTGACTAACTTTCACAAATAGTTCATCCACTTCAAATATAACGTGTTAAGCTCATTTTGTGAAAATTCGTTCTTTCTGGTGCGGAAAAAGTCTATCCGAAATTTTTGGGACGAAATTTGTATGGGAGCTATATGTAAATCTGAACCGATGATAATTTGAAAGATTTGAAGAAGATATGTTAAAATATGTGGTTTATAGAGTGGAAAAACAGAAATCGGGAATGAAATTTGTATGGGAGCTATATATAAATCTGAACCGATCTGACCTATTTTCACCGCAGGTGTTCCTGGTTTAAATATAAGATGTTTTGCCAAATCTGAAGACAATCTGATACAATATGTGGTTTCTAGAGCGGAAAAAGTCAAATCGGCAGCGAAATTTGTATGGGAGCTATATATAAATCTGAACCGATCCAACACATTTTTACCACAGGTGTTTCTAGTTTAAATATAAGATGTTTTGCCAATTTTGAAGAAAATCTGTTGTAATATGTGGTATCTAGAGTGAAAAGAGTCAAATGGGGAGTGAAATTCGTATGGGGACTATATCTAAATCTGAACCGATTTTCTTCAAATTAAATAGCGTTCGTCCTTGTCCCGAAAAACTGTGCAAAGTTTCATTTGGTTCTGGCTACAATTGCGAGCTGACTCATGATTACAAGAATAGATGGACGGACAGGCGGATTCAAAAAGTGATTCTAAGACGATCGGTATAATTAACAATGGGTCTAAATTTCTTCCTTTTGGGTGTTACAAACAAATGCACAAAGACATAATACTTTCGTGGATTGTATAAATATCCGCCATTCATTATTTTTATCAGCTATGTCAGTAGGTACAATCCTATTTTATTTATCTTTTTTCACAATCACTTTTCCCCAAATTTTTGTTTGAAGGACCTTCAGTTATCAAAGCGTGTTATATGTTTAAAGTAATCGTAAAGGATTGTGATTCATACATTTGTTTAAATTGTTAAAAGCTGTTAACAGCTGTTATCCGATTATTTTCTTCGAGTGTATGGGTAGACAGAATGAGGACAGTTTTCAGTATCCATAATTAACAACTTTTGTTTTCTGCGATAAAAAAAAAAAACAAATTAAAAGTTTTTATGAAATTTTATAAATTACAGAATATCGTATAAATTGTCACTGTTATTAAAAAATGTGGTTTCTTTAATAAAGAAATATTTGTTAATATGCAACTGGTTTCTACGCATCTCCACGATTTTCAATATTACCACGCGATAACAGTTTGTTAGCTCTAACAATCGATTTATTGAAAGAAAAATTCGTATTTCTCGAAATGGCCAGTCGAGATCGTGCCAAAGATTGTTAAGAATATCGATTATTTAGCTTCTCCTGTTACATTTGAAATTGCCTTCTGAAGTTGTATGTATTTAAAGGATAATTTGATTTGATTGTAGGGTCTCTAAATGCAAACCATTAAGCTAAGTATTGTTTGCCTCATTAAACTTACAATTCGAATTTCTGTATTATTACAAGACATACATACATATGTACCCATGGTTTCTGGGTACGTCCAACCAGGTGATGGACTGCTACGTACATTCGAATACACCGGCATGCATTGGAATTCCTGAGCATCAACACCAAGAACAACCTGAAGCGTTGAGTACAGAATCGATTGTTTAAAACGGTATCTTTAAGGAGGGCAATTAAAGCTTTAAATCGCAAAACGTGTTTCCATTGCATCGGCAGGGAGGCCGGCCGAGCCAGAAACAATGAAAGGCAGCCAAACAAGAAGAACAGTTAAAAGATTGCCTGCGAAATGTTGTGACGAAAACAAAACACAAAAAGCGACACACGGCCGGCGTCCGTTAAAATGTGGCAGGAGTTTCGGTGGCGGCATTGAACGACCGAAATGTTTGCTGCAGTGAATTGTGATACAAATGGCTTACTATAGTTGATCAGCGCCCAGACCAAACGGCTATTAAAAGGGTCTTGATAGTTTCAGGGTAGTTCCCACATATGACAGAGACGCGGACTAAGAAATGGTTTTACGAAATACGTACTTTTTGGGGGTAAAATGGGATAAAAAGGGATAAACGTGAAACCTTCGTCCAGCAACATGAAATTCGGTGTGTGCCTTGCACTAACCACGCAGACGAGCTGCAAAAACGGAAAATTTTGTAATTTTAAGGGAAAAAAGAGACAAAATGGGATACAAATGGCATCCATTTAAGTAATGCAGCTATATTCGTGAAAATTTATATTTACATTTCTCTGACAACGTAGACTTGCAACATAAATGGATTTTTCGAATTTTGTACTTTTGTTACTCTTAATGGGTGAGCGGAACAAAAAAGAATTAAAATTGTACCAACTAAAGTATTGCAGCTAAAATCGTGGCATTTGATATGTAAATTCCTCTGACCATGTAAAGGTGATTTTGTTGCTATTATCTTTTTGGCAACACTGGTTTAAACAGCTGAGGCACGTTTCGTGTTTTGTTTCACAGTCAAACATCTTCAGTTTGGTCTATAATTTAACCATGAGTCGTCTTACAAACGAACAACGCTTGCAAATTATTGAATTTGATTATCAAAATGCGTGCTCTGTTAAGAAAGTTCAAGAAAGCCGAAGATCCACTTTTTTACCGAAGAGTTGTGTTCAGAGACGAAGCTCATTTTTGGCTCAATGGTTATGTAAATAGGCAGAATTGTAGATTTTGGAGTGAATATCAGCCAGAAGCATTGCAAGAGCTACCAATGCATCCAGAAAAAGTCACAGTTTGGTGCGGTTTATGGGCTGGTGGCATCATTGGACCGTACTTCTTCAAAGATGATGCGAATCGTAACGTAACTGTGAATGGTGAGCGCTACCGTGAGATGATATCCAACTTTTTTTTTTGCCCAAAATGCAAGAGCTTGACTTGCATGACATGTGGTTTCAACAAGACGGTGCCACGTGCCACACAGCCCGCGCAACAATGGACTTATTGAGAGGTGAGTTCGGTGAGCATTTTAATTCACGTTCGAGACCACTGGCCACATAGAAGTGCAGTAAAATTGGATTTTTTGAAATTTGTACATTTAAGGGGTGCCCGGGACAAAGGGATAAACATGGTGTACAGCTCTTTAATTACGTAAACGTTGAACATAATCGGATACTTCAAAATGTGTACTTCTAAGGAGAATGCGGAACGAAAGGTATCAACTTGGTACCAAATAAATAATATGCTTTTTGGGGAAGAAGTGATTTTTCAAAGTGTGTACTTTTTGGGAAAGAGGTGCAAAAAATTATAAAATGGCCGGCTGCATCCAGAAACATGAGATCAGGGATATAAGTGGTTGCAATTTGTTGTTCGAAACTGGGTAGAAAACAATAAAAATGATACATACGAAGGGAGTTCAGCTAAAATAGTGCAATTCGACAATCGCAGTCCTTTGACAGTGTATATTGAGTGCTTTCTAATAAAGGGTGATTGTTTAAAAGCTATAGGAAAATTCCAAACCAATAGACCAAACTGAAGATGTTTGACAGTAAAACAAACCACGAAACGTGCGTCAGCTGTTTAAACCAGTGTTGCCAAAAAGATAATAGCTAAAAAATCACCCTTTATAAGGTTTCCCAATTAATATTTTAGATTTATCTATATCCACCAAAAGAAAATTCAATAAATACTATCCAAAAACAGAGATAGATAAAAACAAGTAAAAACGGCGTTAAGTTCGGCCGGCCCTCCACCATGGATTGCATTCCACACAGGCTGTCGATTTTCGTAGAAGTGCAGTAATATTACAGGAAAATATAATTTTTTTAATATAATTTAATACCAAAACAAATACAAATATTGAAAAAATAATTTTATAAATAAATATAATATTTGTATTATTTCAAGTCACGCTTATAAGACAAGACTACCAATACGTTTACACTATATATATACATATATATTCAAAAAAGGCATAAATACCATAAACATTGGTAGGTAGTGGGTGTTACATTTCGTAGTATTTCCATTCCATTTTAATTCCAAAAGTACAAAATTTGAAAATCTATTATCTCACGTACATAGTGCAAAATAACTTCATGATTCAACCAATTTTTGCCGTAAAAGTACGAATTTGGAAAAAACCTCTTATTTTTCGTGTCTACGCATTCAGAGGAATATATATACCGAATTTCATGACTTTAGCTGCGGTCATTTGGTTGGTACTATTTTTATCCCCTTTTTTCCATTTGTACCCCAAAAAGTACGAATTTCGAAAATTCTTCTATTTTACGTGTCTACGCAATCAGAGGAATGTATACACCGAATTCCATGATTCTAGCTGCGGCCATTTGGTTGGTACCATTTTTATCCCTTTTTCAAATTTTACCCCTCAAGAGTACGATTATCTAAAATCTCTTTATTTTACGTGTCTACGCAATTAGAGGTACAGATGTACACACCGAATATTATCATTCTAGCTGTATTCGTTTAGTTGGAACTATTTTTATCCCCTGTACCCATGTATCCCTTGAAAGTACGAATTTGGAAAAAAAAACTCATATTTTTCGTGTCTACGCATTCAGAGGAATGTATATACCGAATTTCATGACTCTAGCTTTTTCCAATTGTACCCCAAAAAGCACGAATCTCGAAAATCCTTCTATTTTACGTGTTTAGCTGTATTTGTTTAGTTGGTACTATGTTTTTCGTGTCTACGCATTCAGAGGAATATATATATATATATACCGAATTTCATGACTTTAGCTGCGGTCATTTGGTTGGTACTATTTGTATCCCCTTTTTTCCATTTGAACCCAAAAAAGTACGAATTTCGAAAATTCTTCTACTTTACGTGTCTACGCAATCAGAGGAATGTATACACTGAATTGCATTATTCTATGTGAAGCCGTTTGGTTGGTACCATTTTTATCCCTCTATTCCCATTTTATCCCTTAAAAGTACAAATTTGGAAAAAATAATTTCATATTATGTATCTACTCAATTAGAGGAATGTACCCAGCGAATTTCGTGTTTCTAGCTGTTGTCGTTTGATATGTACCATTTTTATCCCTTTTTGCACCATTTCACCCCCTACGAATAAAAATCGTTTTATGGTGCACGTTTTTGTTATCGGGGAAATGTGCATACCCAATATCAAGTAAGTACAAGCAGATATATTGAAAAAATATGCTTAAATACTCTACAATATTAGGGCTTATTATGGGTTTTTTCAGTCCTTGTGAAGGAAATTTTTTCCCCTTTGGGTCAATTTCGCCCAGTTTCAATCCCAACCGATCTACGACGATGGACGGACATGCTAGCCATCTTAGAAGTTTATGACGATCAATAACATATATACTTTATTGGGACTCAGTTCGATATTTCAAGGTGTTACAAAGGGAATGACAAAGTTAGTATACCCCCATCCTGGAGGTGGAGGGTATAATGATAACAAATATCTGGCTCTTCCACGTGGGAAGTAGCAGGCACTGCTTCTTCGTGAAAAAATTAACATTGTGTTTGTTTTGTGGATGCTATCATTATTAGGTTAGGCTAGGTTTGAAGGAGACCACTCCTAGGTCCATTTTCGAAAGTAGCACAATGGTCCAGAATCAGAATTAACAGTGAAAATCGGGTAATTGTATATATTATAGAAATTGGTCCAAAGTTGACAACTCTTCGTATTATTCGATTTTAAAGAAAAATTTTTATTTTTGTTTTTATGTTTTTTAACATTATTTTACGCATTTGTTTATAATGGACAGAAAAAAATTAAATTTTTTCCATATTACAGATGTTCACCTTTGAAAATTGAAAAAAAAAACACATAATTTCTTTTTTCGAACTTGTCGAACAGGAGATGGGTTCCGATGTTTATTTTTAAGGCTTCCTTCGAAAGGTACTGACATAGGCTACTTATTTTTTATAAAATACTACAACCAAATACGAAAAAGTTATCAGTTGTCACTATGAAAAAGCACAAAAAATACTATAAACTTTCAATAATTCGATCAATAAGTTAGTCTACAATTTAATTTAAAGTGCATTCAGGTCTATTTATTCAGAATTTTTTACAAAAATGCCACATACAGAAAATTACCTCACAGACGACTTGAGCTAGAAACGAAATATTTTGCAAACAATCCAAATTATATTTTTGTCCATTTGTATGGACTGGAACCCAAACTAATATACATCCACTAATCGCTCTAAACATTTCAGGAGATTGGAAAATAGACTTATGGGTCTATAGTCCTTCGGTCTATAACTTCTCCCCAGCTTTGATCACATGATCCCAAGCAACATGTTAACAATCCCCTGCAGTTCAGCACGCATGGCGTAGG
Organism: Polietes domitor; assembly: GCA_947397865.1. Classification (NCBI taxonomy): domain Eukaryota; kingdom Metazoa; phylum Arthropoda; class Insecta; order Diptera; family Muscidae; genus Polietes; species Polietes domitor. The sequence continues at coordinate 187,349,910 of OX377618.1, read as the reverse complement.
GCGCACACCCTAATAAATGTGGTTGAAGAAGGCACGCCAACCAGTCGTCGAAACAAAAATGAAAACATGCGAAGGATGCTGCGCCGTTATTCGACAAGGCAAACAGCGCACAGGGGGGGGGGGAGGACCTGTTCATTGCATTCGAAGAAGATTTTCAGTCCATAAAATCGTAAGTACATCGTGAACCTGTTATCATAATGTTGGATGTGGTTTATTGCCACTGCATCACATCCCATCCTATGTCATGCCATGCCATCCCATCACATCGCAGCACAATACAACTCAGCTCCACTCAACTCAACTCAACATTAACAATGATTGTAAGCGACTGAAAAGTGTGAAATCATTTAAATGCACAGACAAAACAAAAACAACAACACCCTAGTGAGCAGGAGCAGAAGAATCAACTTCAACCGCAGAACACCAGCTGAAGAGGGGTGTGTATTTGTAGCAGAAATCTGAAATCTGACATCACGCAATGTCATCGATGCTATCTAAACGCTTTATTTCGTTCGTCTTCCTCCCAAGCCGTGATCGTAATTGTTTTCAGGATTTATTTTATTCTGAAATTCTGAGATTTGTTTTTTCGGTTGTTAACTGTCATTTGATTTGTGGAAATGCAGTGACTGAATGACTGACATTCATTGATTTTACCTTGGACCTTGGTCTTCCGACCGACTACATCACTTCAGCAGAACATAACACTCCGAACGATGTGCTGGAAACTCGTGGAACTTTTCCTATGTGGCTGACTGGGAGCAACCATGTATACAATTTGCTTTTGTTCTCATGTCTTTTGATTCTGTTCATTTGTTTTTTTTCTGTTCTGCTCAGTGGAAAATGCAGACGAAAAAACTCCTTCCGGCACACCAGAGCAAAAAAGTGGGGACGTGTCCAATGTGTAGTTGTAAATTAACCATCATCTACCGTTAAAAGGATGACATGATTCCTGACCATAAATACGAAGACGTGGAACATGGTGCACCTACGGTCATTTAAAATATTATGCTCATACTTATTTTAGTGGCAGAGAGGTGGGTAAAAATAGGGACTAAGTTAATGGAGAAGAAAAACAATTCAGTATCAACATCAATATTTTCAAAATTTTACTTTTCAGATATCAAAATACTGATATCAAAATACAAATTTATTATAAAGTGTTTATCATATATCACACCGTAAATGATTCCGAATATCCAAATGTGGGGAAATAGATACTTCGTCAGTAGCATCGGTCCTGGGCTGTCTAACACCACGTTTCGTACAGATTTCCTTCATGGTGTCCCACCCGGTAAGTCTCCTACGTCTTTTTTGACGAGATCCAGTTGGTATAGATATAAGTATCCGTTTCAGTAATCTAGTTTCATAGAGCAATCCGGTAGTCAAGTTGGTAGCGTGCTCGGCTATCAGCGTGGGCGTTGTGGGTTCAATTACCACCAGAGGCTCTGGTCTGTTGCTGCGATAACTAGCTACAATGGTCTTAGTCACCCCGGCTCAATCCCTGGACCCAAAATTAGAATATAAATTTACTTTGTAGTATAATTCATCTATATATATATAAGAGTTACGTTACTGACTGACTGACTGACTTATCATTGACCAGCCCACAGACCAAACGGCTGAAGCCAGGGTCATGCAATTTTCAGGATAGTTCCTAAATATGACGTAGACGTCGACTAAGATAGGGTTTTACGAAATTTGTACTTTTAGGGGGTAAAATGGCCCAAAAAGGAATAAACAACGAACCTTCGTCCTGACTAAACGGCAGTAGCTATAAACATGAAATTCGGTGAGTTCCTTGCAATGACTATGCAGACGAACTACAAATAGGGATTTTTCGAAATTTGAACTTTTAAGGGGCGAGTGGGACAAAAAGGGATAAAAATCGTACCAATTTAAAAATTGCAGCTAGAATCGTGAAAATCGGTATTTACATTTCTCTGACAACGTAGACTTGCAATATAAATTGATTTTTCGAAATTTGTACTTATAAGGGGTGAGCGGGACAAAAAGGGATAAAAATGGTACCAACTAAAGAATTACAGCTAGAATCATGAAATTTGGTATGTAAATTGCTCTGACCATATAAAAGCGAAGTAAAATTGGATTTTTCGAAATTTGTATTTTTAAGGGAAGAGCGGGACAAAAAGGGATAAAATTGGTACCAACTAAAGTATTACAGCGAGAAACGTGAACTTTGGTATGTAAATTCCTCTGACCATATAGAAACGCAGTAAATTGGATTTTTCGAAAATTGTACTTTTAAGGAGTGTGCGGGACAGAAAGGGATAAAAATGGTACCAACTAAAGTATTACACCTAGAATCGTGAAATTTGGTATGTAAATTCCTCTGACCATATAAAAGCGAAGTAAAATTGAATTTTTCGAAATTTGTACTTTTAAGGGGCGAGCGGGACAAAAAGGGATACAAATGGTATCAACTAAAGTATTACAGCTAGAAACGTGAAATGTGGAATGTAAATTCCTCTGAACATATAAAAGCGATGTAAAATTGGATTTTTCGAAAATTTTACTTTTAAGGGGCGTGCAGGACAGAAAGGGATAAAAATGGTACCAATTAAGGTATTACACCTAGAATCGTGAAATTTGGTAAATAAATTCCTCTGACCATATAATAGCGAAGTAAAATTAGATTTTTCGAAATTGGTACTTTTAGGGGGCGAGCGGGACAAAAATGGGATAAAAATGGTACCAACTAAAGTATCACACCTAGAATCGTGAAATTTGATATGTAAATTCCTCTGACCATATAAAAGCGAAGTAAAATTGGATTTTTCGATGTTTGTACTTTTAAGGGGCGAGCGGGACAAAAAGGGATAAAAATGGTTCCAACTAAAGTATTACACCTAGAGTCGTGAAATTTGGTACGCAAATTCCACTAACCACATAAAAGCGAAGTAAAATTGAATGTTTCGAAAATTGTACTTTTAAGCGGCGAGCGGGACAAAAAGGGATAAAAATGGTACCAACTAAATTATTACAGCTAGAATCGTGAAATTTGGTATGTAAATTCCTCCCACCATGTAGAATCGCAGTATAATTGGATTGTTCGAAATTTGTACTTTTAGGGGTAGGCGGGACAAAAAGGGTTCCAATTTAAGCATTGCAGCTATAATCGGGAAATTTGGAGTGTAAATTGTGTGTAAAGCCCGATATAAATTGATTTTTTCGAAATTTTCTTATAGGGGCTGAGCAACAAGGGATAAAAGTAGTACCGACTAAAGTATTGGAGCTATAGTCGTGAAATGTGGTGTGTAAGTTCCTTTGATAACGTAGAAGCGCAAAGCTAATTCGAATTTAAATTAAAATCGAATTTTTCCAATTTTGTACTTACAAACAATGAGCGGGATAAAAATAGTACCAACTAAAATATTTCAGCTATAGTCGTGAAATTTTGTGTTTAAATTTCTCTGACTTGCAACATAAATGGATTTCTGCAAATTTATAATTTTACGTGGCGAGCGGGACAAAAAGGGATAAAACTGGTACCAATTTAGTAGTACAGCTAGAATCGTGAAATTTAGTGTGTAAATTCCTCTGACCATATAGAAGCGCAGTAGTTTGATTTTTCGAAATTTGTACTTTTAAGGGGTGTGCGGGACGAAAAGGGATAAAAATGCTGTACAATCCTTTAATTACGTAAACGCGGAACATAAATGGATATTTCAAAAATTTTACTTAAAAGGGGGATACGGGACAACAAGGAATAAATGTGTTACCAAATAAAGTACATATTTTTAGGGGAAGCAAAGCAAAAACACATGTTACCTATAGGGAGTGATTTTTCAAAATGTGTAATTTTTGGGAAAGAAGTGCAAAAAGGCTGAATCTAGAAACACGAGATCGAGGATATAAATGATTGTAATATTTTGTTCAAAACTTGGTACAAAATTATAAAAATTATACATACGAAGTAGTTCCGCTAAAATAGTGCATATCGACAAGCACATTCCTTTGACTGTGTGTGAGTGCTAGCTAATAGGAGGTTTCCAAATTACTATTTTAGATTTATCTATATCCACCAAAAGAAAATTAAATAAATACTATCCGAAAACAGAGACGGATAAAATTAATAAATAACTGTCTTTTTCGCGTGCGAAGCAGCGGGTACTGCTTGTATTAAATAAATAAACAAATAGTAATTTAGTTTCATCTATTCTCTATATATGTCAGCACCATCACTTCTCTATTCTGTTGTCTGTAAGTCACTTCTTATCGTATCGTTTCTGATTCTGTCCCTTCTGGGGGATTTCCGCTACTTTGCGCAAATATTTCATTTCTCTCGCCCGAATTTTAGACTTTCTTAAGAACCTCTGCTGGACATTTCCGATTTACGAAACATTTGAAATATTCCTAACAATATGCCCACAAGGAAGGAAGGACTAAGGAAGGGTTTTACGAAATTTGTATTTTTAGGGGGTAAAATGGCCCAAAAAGGAATAAACAACGAACCTTCGTCCTGACTAAACGGCAGTAGCTATAAACATGCAATTCGGTGAGTTTCTTGCAATGACCATGCAGACGAACTACAAATAGGGATTTTTCGAAAATTGTACTTTTAAGGGAGGAAAGAGACAAAAACGGATAAAAATGGTACCAATTTAAGAATTGCAGCTAGAATCGTGAAAATCGGTATTCACATTTCTCTGACAACGTAGACTTGCAATATAAATTAAGTTTTCGAAATTTGTACTTATAAGTGGTGAGCGGGACAAAAAGGGATAAGAATGGTACCAACTAAAGTATTACAGCTAGAATCGTGAAATTTGGTATGTAAATTCCTCTGACCATATAGAAACGAGGTAAAATTGGATTTTTCGAAATTTGTATTTTTAAGGGAAGAGCGGGACAAAAAGGGATAAAATTGGTACCAACTAAAGTATTACAGCGAGAAACGTGAACTTTGGTATGTAAATTCCTCTGACCATATAGAAACGCAGTAAATTGGATTTTTCGAAAATTGTACTTTTAAGGAGTGTGCGGGACAGAAAGGGATAAAAATGGTACCAACTAAAGTATTACACCTAGAATCGTGAAATTTGGTATGTAAATTCCTCTGACCATATAAAAGCGAAGTAAAATTGAATTTTTCGAAATTTGTACTTTTAAGGGGCGAGCGGGACAAAAAGGGATACAAATGGTATCAACTAAAGTATTACAGCTAGAAACGTGAAATGTGGAATGTAAATTCCTCTGAACATATAAAAGCGATGTAAAATTGGATTTTTCGAAAATTTTACTTTTAAGGGGCGTGCAGGACAGAAAGGGATAAAAATGGTACCAATTAAGGTATTACACCTAGAATCGTGAAATTTGGTAAATAAATTCCTCTGACCATATAATAGCGAAGTAAAATTAGATTTTTCGAAATTGGTACTTTTAGGGGGCGAGCGGGACAAAAATGGGATAAAAATGGTACCAACTAAAGTATCACACCTAGAATCGTGAAATTTGATATGTAAATTCCTCTGACCATATAAAAGCGAAGTAAAATTGGATTTTTCGATGTTTGTACTTTTAAGGGGCGAGCGGGACAAAAAGGGATAAAAATGGTTCCAACTAAAGTATTACACCTAGAGTCGTGAAATTTGGTACGCAAATTCCACTAACCACATAAAAGCGAAGTAAAATTGAATGTTTCGAAAATTGTACTTTTAAGCGGCGAGCGGGACAAAAAGGGATAAAAATGGTACCAACTAAATTATTACAGCTAGAATCGTGAAATTTGGTATGTAAATTCCTCCCACCATGTAGAATCGCAGTATAATTGGATTGTTCGAAATTTGTACTTTTAGGGGTAGGCGGGACAAAAAGGGTTCCAATTTAAGCATTGCAGCTATAATCGGGAAATTTGGAGTGTAAATTGTGTGTAAAGCCCGATATAAATTGATTTTTTCGAAATTTTCTTATAGGGGCTGAGCAACAAGGGATAAAAGTAGTACCGACTAAAGTATTGGAGCTATAGTCGTGAAATGTGGTGTGTAAGTTCCTTTGATAACGTAGAAGCGCAAAGCTAATTCGAATTTAAATTAAAATCGAATTTTTCCAATTTTGTACTTACAAACAATGAGCGGGATAAAAATAGTACCAACTAAAATATTTCAGCTATAGTCGTGAAATTTTGTGTTTAAATTTCTCTGACTTGCAACATAAATGGATTTCTGCAAATTTATAATTTTACGTGGCGAGCGGGACAAAAAGGGATAAAACTGGTACCAATTTAGTAGTACAGCTAGAATCGTGAAATTTAGTGTGTAAATTCCTCTGACCATATAGAAGCGCAGTAGTTTGATTTTTCGAAATTTGTACTTTTAAGGGGTGTGCGGGACGAAAAGGGATAAAAATGCTGTACAATCCTTTAATTACGTAAACGCGGAACATAAATGGATATTTCAAAAATTTTACTTAAAAGGGGGATACGGGACAACAAGGAATAAATGTGTTACCAAATAAAGTACATATTTTTAGGGGAAGCAAAGCAAAAACACATGTTACCTATAGGGAGTGATTTTTCAAAATGTGTAATTTTTGGGAAAGAAGTGCAAAAAGGCTGAATCTAGAAACACGAGATCGAGGATATAAATGATTGTAATATTTTGTTCAAAACTTGGTAGAAAATTATAAAAATTATACATACGAAGTAGTTCCGCTAAAATAGTGCATATCGACAAGCACATTCCTTTGACTGTGTGTGAGTGCTAGCTAATAGGAGGTTTCCAAATTACTATTTTAGATTTATCTATATCCACCAAAAGAAAATTAAATAAATACTATCCGAAAACAGAGACGGATAAAATTAATAAATAACTGTCTTTTTCGCGTGCGAAGCAGCGGGTACTGCTTGTATTAAATAAATAAACAAATAGTAATTTAGTTTCATCTATTCTCTATATATGTCAGCACCATCACTTCTCTATTCTGTTGTCTGTAAGTCACTTCTTATCGTATCGTTTCTGATTCTGTCCCTTCTGGGGGATTTCCGCTACTTTGCGCAAATATTTCATTTCTCTCGCCCGAATTTTAGACTTTCTTAAGAACCTCTGCTGGACATTTCCGATTTACGAAACATTTGAAATATTCCTAACAATATGCCCACAAGGAAGGAAGGACTAAGGAAGGGTTTTACGAAATTTGTATTTTTAGGGGGTAAAATGGCCCAAAAAGGAATAAACAACGAACCTTCGTCCTGACTAAACGGCAGTAGCAATAAACATGAAATTCGCCGAGTTCCTTGCAATGACCATGCAGACGAACAAATTGGGATTTTTCGAAATTTGTACTTTTAAGAGGCGAGCGGGACAAAAAGGGATAAAAATGATACCAATTTAAAAATTGCAGCTAGAATCGTGAAAATCGGTATTTACATTTCTCTGACAACGTAGACTTGCAATATAAATTGATTTTTCGAAATTTGTACTTATAAGGGGTGAGCGGGACAAAAAGGGATAAAAATGGTACCAACTAAAGAATTACAGCTAGAATCATGAAATTTGGTATGTAAATTGCTCTGACCATATAAAAGCGAAGTAAAATTGGATTTTTCGAAAATTTTACTTTTAAGGGGCTTGCGGGATAAAAATGGTACCAACTAAAGTATTGCACCTAGAATCTTGAAATTTGGAATGTAAATTTCTCTGACCATATAAAAGCGAAGTAAAATTGGATTTTTCGAAAATTGTACTTTTAAGGAGTGTGCGGGACAGAAAGGGATAAAAATGGTACCAACTAAAGTATTACAGCTAGAAACGTGAAATTTGGTATGTAAATTCTTCTGACCATATAGAAACGAAGTAAAATTGGATTTTTCGAAATTTGTACTTTTAAGGGACTAGCGAGACAAAAAGGGATAAAAATGGTACCAACTAAAGTATTACAGCTAGAAACGTGAAATTTGGTATGTAAATTCCTCTGAACATATAGAAACGAAGTAAAATTGGATTTTTCGAAATTTGTACTTTTAAGGGACGAGCGGGACAAAAAGGGATAAAAATAGTACCAACTAAAGTATTACAGCTAGAAACGTGAAATTTGGTATGTAAATTCCTCTGACCATATAGAATCGAAGTAAAATTGGATTTTTCGAAATTTGTACTTTTAAGGGACGAGCGGGACAAAAAGGGATAAAAATGGTACCAACTAAAGTATTACAGCTAGAAACGTGAAATTTGGTATGCAAATTCCTCTGACCATATAGAAACGAAATAAAATTGGATTTTTCGAAATTTGTACTTTTAAGGGACGGGCGGGACAAAAAGGGATAAAAATGGTACCAACTAAAGTATTACAGCTAGAAACGTGAAATTTGGTATGTAAATTCCTCTGGCCATATAGAAACGAAGTAAAATTGGATTTTTCGAAATTTGTACTTTTAAGGGACGAGCGGGACAAAAAGGGTTAAAAGTGGTACCAACTAAAGTATTACAGCTGGAAACGTGAAATTTGGTATGTAAATTCCTCTGACCATATAGAAACGAAGTAAAATTGGATTTTTCGAAATTTGTACTTTTAAGGGACGAGCGGGACAAAAAGGGATAAAAATGGTACCAACTAAAGTATTACAGCTAGAAACGTGAAATTTGGTATGTAAATTCCTCTGGCCATATAGAAACTAAGTAAAATTGGATTTTTCGAAATTTGTACTTTTAAGGGGCGAGCGTGACAAAAAGGGTACCAACTAAAGTATTACAGCTAGAATCGTGAAATTCGGTATGTAAATTCCTCTGACCATATAGAAACGAAGTAAAATTGGATTTCTCCAAATTTGTAGTTTTAAGTGGCGAGCGGGACAAAAAGGGATAAAACTGGTACCAATGTTACTATTACAGCTAGAATCGTGAAATTTAGTGTGTAAATTCCACTGATCATATAGCAGCAGCAGGGGCGAGCGGGACAAAAAGGGATAAAAATGGTACCAACTAAAGTATTACAGCGAGAAACGTGAACTTTGGTATGAAAATTCTTCTGACCATATAGAAACGAAGTAAAATTGGATTTTTCGAAATTTGTACTTTTAAGGGGCAAGCGGTACAAAAAGGGATACAAATGGGACCAAGTAAAGTATTACAGCTAGAATTGGTATGTAAATTCCTCTGACCATGTAGAAGCGCAATATAATTGGATTGTTCGAAAATTACTTTTTAGGGGGTAGGCGGGACAAAAAGTGTTCCAATTTAAGAATTGCAGCTATTGTCGGGAAATTTGGATGGTAAACTGTGTGTAAAGCGCAATCTAAATGGATTTTTTCGAAACAAGGGATAAAAGTAATACCAACTAAACTATTGGAGCTATAGTCGTGAAATATGGTGTGTAAATTCCTCTGACAACGAGAAGAGCAAATCTAAACGAATTTTCCGAATTTTGTACTTATAAAGAAAGAGCGGGATAAAAATAGTACCAACTAAAATATTTCAGTTATAGTCGTGACATTTTGTGTTTAAATTTCTCTGACAACGTAGACATAAATGGATTTCTCGAAATTTCTACTTTTAAGTGGCGAGCGGGACAGAAACGAACGGGACATTACAGCTAGAATCGTGAAATTTAGTGTGACCATATAGAAGCGCAGTAGTTTGATTTTTCGAAATTTGTACTTTTAAGGGGTGTGCGGGACGAAAAGGGATAAAAATGCTGTACAATCCTTTAATTACGTAAACGCGGAACATAAATGGATATTTCAAAATTTGTACTTAAAAGGGGGATACGGGACAACAAGGAATAAATGTGTTACCAAATAAAGTACATCTGTTTAGGGGAAGCAAAGCAAAAACACATGTTACCTATAGTGATTTTTCAAAATGTGTAATTTTTGGGAAAGAAGTGCAAAAAGGCTGAATCTAGAAACATAAGATCGAGGATATAAATGGTTGTAATATTTTGTTCAAAACTTGGTAGAAAATTATAAAAATTATACATACGAAGTAGTTCCGCTAAAATAGTGCATATCGACAAGCACATTCCTTTGACTGTGTGTGAGTGCTAGCTAATAGGAGGTTTCCAAATTACTATTTTAGATTTATCTATATCCACCAAAAGAAAATTAAATAAATACTATCCGAAAACAGAGACGGATAAAATTAATAAATAACTGTCTTTTTCGCGTGCGAAGCAGCGGGTACTGCTTGTATTAAATAAATAAACAAATAGTAATTTAGTTTCATCTATTCTCTATATATGTCAGCACCATCACTTCTCTATTCTGTTGTCTGTAAGTCACTTCTTATCGTATCGTTTCTGATTCTGTCCCTTCTGGGGGATTTCCGCTACTTTGCGCAAATATTTCATTTCTCTCGCCCGAATTTTAGACTTTCTTAAGAACCTCTGCTGGACATTTCCGATTTACGAAACATTTGAAATATTCCTAACAATATGCCCACAATTCGCCATAAGAAAACATAAATCCCCAAAAATGGGATTTTTCACAAATTATTCTGTGTTTTCGTTATTTATGGATAGGAGTTGCTCAAACTATGCGCACATGTTTAAACCATATTCAATTACAATTAAATTACGCAGGCTGTGACCGCCACTGTAGCCGTTTGGAAGTCTGAACTTGAATTATCGTGTTCCACGTTATCTTGGCTTTCGAAAAAATATAAAAATGTTGTATATTACTGTAAATCTTAGTCCGTTATCGCTGAAAATGTGATGATACATTTTCCCCAACGTTTTCAATTTAAACATCTGTCATTTTTTACGTAGCAGAGAGTTTTTAACAACTTTTATCCAGTTCATCTATAAGTCTATTTATTAGCTTTACAAAACATATCTTCCATAGTGTACAAATAAGAAAAAGTCAGGAAAAGAAATAAAAAATTGGTTCTGAAGCGCTTATCGCCAAAGCTAAGAGAGATAATCTACAAACGTTTGCATGTTTTTAGTACAGTTTTTGAAGATGAAAACCCACACATATAATTTTTGTTGCAATCAAATATAATTTTGGCAAGACAATAAATAATTTTGGATCCTCACTGGTTAGGACCCTAGGTCTAATGGGTCCTATCATATTTCACCTTTTATTTCGTCAATTTTTCTGGGAAATCAAGAAATTTAAAGTTAAACTGGATAGCACGAGGGGTTACGTATTGACGTTTCTAGGTCGGATAGAATTAAATCGGGTAGTCATTTATATGGGAGCTATATATAAATCGGAACCGATTTGACTCACTTTCGGCATGGATGTTTGTCGTTGAAATATGAGCTGGTTTGCCAAATTTTAAGCAAATCTGCACACATATGCTATTTCTAGAGCGGAAATAATGAATTCAGTGGCGAAATTGGTATTGGAGCTATATATATATATGTTTGAACCGATCTGGCCCATTTTACCAGAGCTGTTTCTAGTTGAATTATAATTAGTTTTGCCAAATTTGAAGAAGATCTGTTAAACTATGTGGTTTTTAGAGCGGAAAGAGTCAAATCGGAGGAGACACTGGTATGGGAGCTATATATAAATCTGAACCGATCTGGTCTATTTTTACCAGAGAAGAAAATCTGTTGAAATATATGGTTTCTAGAGCGGAAAAAGTAAAATCGGAAGCAAAATTTGTATGGGAGCTTTATCTAAATCTGAACCGATTTGCTTCAAATTAAATAGCGTTTGTCCTTATCCCATAAAACTTCGTTGTGCAAAGTTTCATTTAGTTCTAACAACAATTGCGACCTGGACTTTGATCACAAGAATAGATGAACAGACGAACGGACAGGCGGACATCGCTAAATCGACTCAGAAAGTGATTCTAAGTCGATCGGTATACCTAACAATGGGTCTATCTCGCTTCCTTTTGGGTGTTACAAACAAATGCACAAAGACATTATACCCTGTGTAATAAACGAAAACATATTTTCTAATATTTCCCCATTCAGGAAATCCCGGACCCTAAACCCTATTTGTGACTGCAAATGTGGCTATGAACATAGAAATAATATAAATAAAATAGTTCAAAAATGGAGCAGCATATAACCGAAGGTAGTAATTCGCTACAACGATTTTGTTTAAAGCATTTTTCTACATCATTAGGCGGTTAAAAGCATTTTGGTTCCCAAGTTATCAGGCTAAATAGGTTAAATAGTGGCTCTAAAGTCAAAAATTGTGAAAAGTATCTTTGGAAAAACTCACGTAACTTTATATCATATTGAGAAAACCAAAATATATTTATGGCATATGCTTGCTGACTTCATGGGGAATATTACAGTCAGAAAGGTTTCAGAATCCTGGAAAGAGAAAGTTAAAATGAAAGCAATTGCAACCGCGAATTTTGGATTTTTCAACAATTGCAGTGATTTTTGCGACAAGCTACATATATATTACAAGCGACATTGGTTTTTAATACGCAAAGAAAAAAATTCAGTCGGATCCTAGATCGCAAGAAAATCACTAACCATGTGTGAAAAACATTTTAGCCATATTTGTCGCGAAAATGAAAATTTTCCAAAAATATCCAATTTGTATTTTTTGTTTACCGTGCCCTACCGCAATATTTACTTTAAAAAAAAATGGGAAAAAAGGATAAAAATTGTACCCATCTGACGGATGAAGCTGGAATCTTTAAATTCTCTGTGTACATTCCAGAAAATGCGTTTTCTACACAACATTGCCAACATTTCATAAAAAAACCTTATCGAGTTTATTATTTATATATTTGGACATTGATGGCTATGTGCTTATTTCAACATTCATAGTGCTCAATTTTAAACATGCAAAAGTGGCCATGAAAACCCGAAAAATAGGAAATTTCCAAAACTTTTTAATCGTAGCAATTAGTAATCCTCTTTAGATTGATCTGTAGAAGAATGATTCATAATTACTCTTAAAATTATGGAGAAAATCAGTTTTTTCGCTCTCCAGAAAAGCTGTGTTTTTGTTCATGGCCACTCATGAATATAAGCCCTCGAAATATTCTAGTAATCAAAGAACATGTCTCAAAACTTGAGACAATTCTTTTTTATGGGCCAAGGACGGACGCTATTGAATTTGAAGCAAATCAGTTCAGATTTAGATACACGCCTCATATAAATGTCAAATTTCAACTTGTGAAAAATATAAACATTAATCTTCGAGCAATATTTAAAAAACAAGAAAATAATCTTCTTCTACGATTCAATAAAAATCAGCATTGTCGCATTTGGCGTTCAGAAATTTTACGAGTTATTGTTGAGAAACAAATGCATTAACATCGTGTCACTGTTTGGTGTGGATTTTGGTGCGGAGGCTTCATCAGACAATTCTTCTTTTTAGCTCCAGCTCCTCTTTGATGGCATACGCCTCTGCTAATAATGCGTTATTAAATGATGTTGGTTGTTTTAATTGTTATGAGTATTGCTGCTGCCTACGTTCCATCTTTTATTGCCGGTTATTATAAATAGTTTATTTGCGGAATTCACACCGAACACAAAAACCAGAACACAGATGCTAAAAATAGAATATTGAAATGCACTTTCATGCAATCTGTTCAAGCCGACCAGGAATGCTGTTCAATGAGTTCTTCTTCTTGTGTGTGTGAGTGAGTGTGTGCGTGGCTCCATTAGTGGCCGCAACAACCGACTAATTGTTGCATTCGTTCATGCCACGGCTCATTTACGCATGCGCAAAAGTGAAGATGTTTTCCGCATTTGCAGAGATTTGGTCACTTTCAGTTAATAAAGTTATAATTCATTTTTTCCGCACGATTATTTACGGACGCAGGGGTCTTAAGTACCATTCGCATTCCTGCATGCCTATTTCCCCAGAAGATGAGTGGTTTCATATTCACCAGAGGAGGAGGAGGAGGAGGAGGAGGGAGAGAACATTTCATGCCTGCCATGATTTGCAATTTGGAATCCTTTTAATGGATGTTCGTTTTTTTTTTCTTTTGTTGGGAAGCAAATGATTGATTGCACCTTTTTGGTCTGGTGCATTGACTGTGGTCAGTTCCTTTAAAATATACGAGGGCTGACACTAAATACTTGTATTTTCAGCTTAAATGGCAGTGCAAATATTAAGTGCAACCCTCGTTTATATTTTGAGTTTTCAAAAAAAAATCTTCTGGGCTTTAGTCTTTTCATCGATTGTTTGTTGTTGCAATTACATTGACAAATTGACATTTTGACTTTGATAAATGTCCGGTAATCGGTTTTCTTAGCTTCGATCATAATTCACTCACTCAATCATAAAATGAAGATGTTCCCTTTATTTGGAGAATAAGTTAATTTATGATATCGCAGGAATTCTTGGAATTGTTTTGGAATAACAACTGGAATGCGTTGCGGTTAATCAGAGAATTATGGTGGGGACAATGAACTTACTGCAACGGAAGTGGAAAAAAACAGTTCCAGTGGAAGATAACATTAATGGGATTTTCGAGAAAATGGAATTTTGAAAAGAAAAGACGCGTAATTTACAAGTAGGGAAAGGCTAAAGTCGGGCGGGGCCGACTATATAATACCCTACACCACTCCCTGCGTATATACCTCGCTCTTATTACTAAACCCAGGTGTTTTATGGGAGCAATTTTATGTAGTTCATATAAATTATACTATAAATTCACCTTAGGTTAAATTTAACGAATATTGTAAATAACATGGTAATTAATTCAATTTTCCGGCAGATATCCCAAGTAAAGTGTATATAACATGATCTAGAAAAATTGATCAAGATCCAATGACAAATACAGATTATACAGCGGTAATAGAATGAATTGGACGGCCATTTGAAGGGGGACTATAACAAAACTTGGGGCCTGTGCCAAAACAATGGGCCTATATAGGTCTCCTTCACGGTAGGTATTCCTAGTTGAAATATATCATGATCGGCAAAATTTGATGAATATCCGATATAAGATGTAGTTGCTAGAGCTAGAATGGGACCCATTTGGGCTATTCCAAAGTATGGAAGGGGGCCTATGACAACACTTGGAGCCTGTACCAAAACATGGGCACATACAGTTCTCCTTTACGGTAAGTATTCCTAGTTGAAATATATCATGATCTGCAAATTTTGATCTAGATCCGATGTAAGATGTAGTTTCTAGAGCTGTAATGGAGTAGAATGGGGGGGGCCCATTTGGGTTGTACCAAAGTATGGACACATATATTTGACTTTCATAGCATATATTCTTAGTTGAAATATAATAAAATCTGCAAACTTTGAAAAACTTCCAATGTAAAATGTTAGTCATAGAGTGATAATAATTAAAATGGACCCATTTTCAAAATAGGTGTTTCTAGTCTAAATGTATCATTGTGTGGAAAATTTGATCAAGATCCGATGGAAATTGTACATTTTAGAGCAGTAATATTGTAAATCGGAGGTACATTTGTATGGGGGCTATATCGAACCATGGACCCATGTGGTCCACTTTTTCGTTAACTTTTTCTAGTTCAAATATAACACGATGCTGAAAATTTTGTCATGATCCCATTTTAAATATGTATTCTAGAGCCGTAATAGTGTAAATTATAGGGATATTTATATGGAGACTATATCTAAATCTGAACCGATTTCCTCAGTAAAAAGTCGGGCCACGTCCCTACCTGTGCCTCCCACATCACCCTTAACTACGTAAAATTAGAGCTGTTTTAACTTCGATATTTGAAATTTGATATTTAGAAATGTTTTTATAGAGATCACATTCGCATGGAATATGGGCCGACTATATGATACACCCCACTTTCTATCCGAATACAATTCAACTCCGTAAAAAAGTGAAAACGGGAAGAATTTTTGTATGTTTCCTAATCATAGGCTAATATGACCTGACCCAATTTGTCAAATCGAGAAGAATATTTGTATTGGGGCTATATCCAAACATGGAATAAAGTGACTAACTTTCACAATAAGTTCTTCCAGTTCAAATATAACGTGTTATGCTCAGTTCGAAGAAATTCGGTGTAAATGCGTGGTTTCTGGGGCGGAAAAAGTCTATCTGGGAGTGATATTTGTATTGGAGCTATATGTAAATCTGAACCGCACTGACCCATTTTCACTATGGATGTTTTTAGTTGAAAAATAAGATATTGTGAAAGATTTGAAGAAGATCTGTTAAAATATATTTATAGAGTGGAAAAAGTGAGATCGGGAGTGAAATTTGCGTGGGAGCTATATATAAATCTGAACCGATCTGACCCATTTGCACCATGACTGTTTATAGAACAAATATAGGATATTTCGCCTAATTTGATGAGGATTTGTTACAATATGTGGTTTCTAGAGCGGAAAAAGTGAAATTAGGAGCGAAATTTGTATGGGAGCTATATATAAATCTGAACCGATCTAACACATTTTTACCACAGGCACAGTTCAAATATAAGATGTTTTGCAAATTTTGAAGAAAATCTGTTGTAATATTTCAACAGATTTTCTTTAAAATTGGCAAAACATCTTATATTTCAAGTAGAAACACCTGTGGTAAAAATGTGTTAGATCGGTTCAGATTTATATATAGCCCCCATACAAATGGCGCTCCCGATTTGACATTTTCCGTGTTTCTAGTTAAAATATAAGATGTTTTGCCAATTTTAAAGAAAATCTGTTGTAATATGTGGTATCTAGAGTGAAAAGAGTCAAATCGGGAGTGAAATTCGTATGGGGGCTATATCTAAATCTGAACCGATTTTCTTCAAATTAAATAGCGTTCGTCCTTGTCCCGAAAAACTTCATTGTGCAAAGTTTCATTTAGTTAAGTCTACAATTGCGACCTGTATCGTGATTACAAGAATAGATGGACAGACGGACGGACATTGCTAAATCGACTCAAAAAGTGATTCAAAGTCGATCGGTATAATTAACAATGGGTCTATCTCGTTTCCTTTTGGGTGTTACAAACAAATGCACAAAGACATATAATATTTCTTAAAAGTTTCATGATACCTCTGCCATAAAGAGTTGAGCTATTACTCCACGATTGTGACGAAGGCAAGATAGGCGCCTTCGCAGTGGTTGTTTAGAATAATTCATAAAGTATTTAAGAAATAAGTCTCTACAAACGAACGAGAATTGCTACTTAGATTAATATTCAAGAATTTTTTAACAATTTCAAATATTTTTTATAAGTTCAATAATACTTAAATGTATGAAGAACTCGGCATAAATTTCAGTAAACATTTTAACTTCATTTTAGGAAAAAACACATTTTTAAGTTAAAATTTCCTAAATTTTTCCTTACAAAAAATTTTAGATTTGTTTTCTCACTTAAAACCTTGGAAACATTCTTCCACATTAATTTGAATTTACTCAATTCTATGAATTTTTTATTAGATCCAAAGAAATGTTTTTAAGTAAATATACTACCCTTTTTCTAGCAAATGAACTATTTACTATGGCTTTGAAAGAAGTAAACTTAACTCATACTTAGTTAATTTTCCAACTTTTTAGGAATTTTTTACTGGAGCGTTTGGAAACCACTCATATTTTATTTTCAGGATCTTCGAGGAATATTTGATACATTCGTCCGACAGACATCGTCAGCAAAATTGTATTTCCTTAATCCATCTATCAGTACACTCAAAGGAATATGTCAGTAGAAGAAAACAGAAAGTCTACTGAAAGAGCAGATTTTCTGCTGTTAAAAAAGAGACAGCAGATTTGCTATCTATTTTTATATTTTAATTAACAACAGTCAATTATAGCAGACCGCAAACTCTTTAGCAGTGTGAATGGTGATGTAAGATTGCAGAAAACTGCTGTTATGCCAAAAAAACAGATGTAATAGCAGAAAAGAGTCTGCTAATAGGCAGCAGAAAATCGCTGCTTTTATTAACAGACTTGTTCTCTAAGTGTAGAACTTTTTCTTAAATAGTTGCTTGAAATTACATACATACATATCGAGGGCTTATATTCTTAAGTGGCTATGAACAAAAACATAACTTTTCAGGAGAGCGAAAAAATGGTTTTCTCCTTAATTTGAAGAGAAATTGTTAATCATTTTTCTACAGTTTAATCCAAAAAGGGTTACTAATTGCTACGATTAAAAAGTTTTCGAAATTTCCTATTATTCGCGGTTTCATGGTTCATAGCCACTTTTGTATGTTTAAAATTGAGCACTATGAATGTTGAAATAAGAATAAGATTTATTGTAAACTCCATAATTTTTTTCGTGATATCTTGGCAATGTTATATAGAAAACGCATTTTCTGTGATGTACCCAGCGAATTTAAAGATTCCAGCTTCATCCGTCAGATTGGTCGCTTGTAACATATATGTAGCCAGTCGCGAAAATCGCTGCAATTGAAGAAAAATCAAAAATTCGCCGTTGCAACTCCTTATATTTTAACTGTCTTCATTCATAATTCTGAAACTTTTCATACACAAATATTCCCCATGAAGTCAGCAATCACATGCTAAAGAAATATTTTGGTATTCTCAATATAATAAAAAGTTACGCCGGTTTTTCTAAATATACTTTTCACAATTTTTGATTTTACAGCCACCATTTTTCCTATTTTAGTAGTACACAATTAAAAGTTCATAAGCTATTGCTCTAGTCAAATGTCAAGAAGTGGCGAAATTAGCATTACACAATTTTTAAGTTGGCACAATTCGTTTAGTTTGTTTGTATTTTTCATAACCTTTGTCCGAAATTCAAGAAAGTGTCCACGATTTTTTATGTAGTTTTCGTGTTTTCGTGATTTTACTGCAAAATTACCATTTCAGACGGGCTATTTCAAAAATAACTTAAAAATTCTATATTTTATTGCTTCAGAATGTCTAGAAGGTTTTAAAAAGTATATGTTCGAAAACTCTCTGGGGGGGGTTTGAACCCCCAAAACCCCCCCTGCGCACGGCCCTGGTCCAAATACAAATGTTGCTCCCAAAAGATTAACCGATTTTGACCAAACTATACACTTTATATTTCACCTATTTCGTTCCAGGTTTCAATATATCCTCATACAAATATCCTTTCCGATTTAACATTTTTTGTCAAACACGTACATTTACAGGATACAAAAAACCTTCCCTTTTCACTTTTCACCGAATTGAATTGTATTCGGATAGAAAGTGGAGTGTATCATAGAGTCGGCCCGCCCGACTTTAGCCTTTCCTTACTTGTTTTCAATTTAAATCTTTTTTCATTTTTTAATTTAAATTTAAATCTTTCAACATATTTATTTGCCTCGGCTGGAATTTGAACCCATTATCTGCACATTGTTAATCGGAAGTGCTACCTACTAAACTACAGAACTTTATTGTCTGTTTGTGTCAAAAAGTTTATAGAAACACACGACCCTTAATCGAAGCGAACACCTTCGCCGCTGCCTTCTTTTGGCAGGCCTTTCAGCATGCCTGGCGAAAGAAGGGACGTAGAAATGAGCCACAGAATTTTGTTATGCGTTTACAACCAAAAGTGTGTAGAAAATTCCCATCGATAAATTGAACACCTTCCGCGCTGTCTTCTCTCGCAAGGCCTTCTAACATGCCTATCCGAAGAAGGCAAGCAAGCATGAGTAATGGATCGTGTAGCATCTAATGGGAAGGCCTTCTAAAATGCCTTTTCGTAGAAGGCTTTCAGGAATGGGTGTCGGACGTGTAATAATATTAATTTCTGAAGAAAGTATGAAGGATATAATAAATATTTTGGTAAAAAAGTAAGAACGTTTTTTGTTTGTTCTTGAAGAGGAGTTAAATATATTTATGTTTCATCCCCGATAAATATATTGTCGTGGATGTTAGTGGGCGTAAACGTCTAAATAACGTCATGTCTATGAAAACATGTATAAATGCATTTGTGTATAGGCTATATCTACATTTAAACCGATTTGCTTAATATTAATAATTATAATAATAATAATTAATATTACCCCAAAAAATCCACGTATAAAGTGTCATTTGAATCGGTGAAGAATTGCAACCTGTAGTTCGATTACAGGAATAGATGCACAGGCAGACAGACATTGATAAATCGACTCAGAAAGTGGATCTATGTCGATCTGTATTATATTGCCTCTTTTAGCTGTTCGAAACAAATGCACAACGACAACCACAACAAATATTTTTTAACACCAAAAAACAAAACCTTTAAAAATAATTTTAAATGTAATAATTTCCAATTATTTAAAACAAATGTATTTTATTTGAGTTCAAATCATTAGAATTGTAAAAATATATTTCATAAAGTTCGTAAAAATAATAAAATCGACTCCATCCGTACGGCCTTCATTCTTCCAGCATGCTAGCAGGCCTTCGAAAGGAAGGCAATGAAGAATGTCCATGGGATCTATCTAATGGGAAATAAAAAGGCCTTTCTAAATGCCTTCTCAAAGAAGGCAGTCAAGAATGAGTATAGGATTTCTAAATGCTTATGATTAGGCCTTCTTAGAGAAGCGAGGTGAGATTGTGTGCCGAATCTTTTTTCATGCACAAGGAACGCCTTCTGGAATGCATATTTTCAGAAGGAATCCAGGAATGTGTTTCGGATCCGAAGAGAAGGCATTTTAGAAGGCCTTCTAAGGGGAGTCCTTCCACATTTTCCCGCTGGGAAAGCATTATGCGGAGACTGTGTTAGCCGACATACAACATGACCTGTGGAGACAAGCTGATTTTGTGTTATCCTAAAAGTATGCATTAGATTTCATCTGCTGTAGCGAAGTATGGTTGTCGTCTCTGCTTATGTATGCCTGATATCAGCGGCAGATGTCAACCATGTGTTGTGGATGTTGTTAATGAATCGTAAACGAGTTAAAATATGTATTTGTCTAATTAGCAACTTATAACAGTTCTGTTTTGAATAAGACAAATTAAAAAAGGATATTTTACCTTAAAACGCTAATAAAAACAAAAAGATAAAAACATTTTAAAACGAAATAATTTTTCAAAAATTTGTTTATACCCTCCACTAGGGTTTGTGTCTTTGTGATTTTGTTTGTAACACCCAAAAGGAAACGAGACAGACCCATAGTTTATTATACAGATCGACTTTGAATCATTTTCCGAGTCGATTTAGCAATGTCCGTCTTGTAATCATTATTCTTGTAATCAAAGTACAGGTCGCAATTTCTGTCCCATCATAACATAAACTTAAGTTTTGGAAGAATGATATTTAATCGGTTCAGATTTAGATACATCCCTCATACAAATGTCGTTTTTGATTTGACTTTTTCCGCTCTATAAACCACATTGATCAAAATCGGTCAGATTGATTTTGATTAAATTTGGCACAACAAAAAATATATTTTAACTATAATATATAGTGAAAATAGGTCAAATCGGTTCAGATTTATATCTAGCTCCCATACAAATATCTTTCCTGATTTGACTTTTCCTGCTGTAGAAAACACATATTTTAACAGTGGTCCCTGATATAGGACAGATGCCAAAATCTTCAACGAATTGAATTGTAGTGGCGTAGAAAGTGGAGGGTATCATATAGTCGGCCCCACCCAACTTTAGTTTCTCCTTACTTGTTATTGTTGTTGGGGACAATTTGATCAATTATTTTTCCAGTGACTTTACATTTTATATTATTTTTCAGAAAACAGTTATAAGAAATTAAATGGAAAAATATACACGTATTAAAATTCAATCTTATATATATTACCTTTATAACTTGTAACCAATGTGAGACATAAAAATATCACATATAAATTCCCAAGGGCTTCAATATTAAGAGGTTGTTAAAAGAATTTCCACATGCGAAAAATATTGAAATTCGCAAACAATTTTTTGTCACAACTTTTAATAATTTAATTCATAGATTCCCAAAGAAAACTTATCACATTTCCTGATTTCACCTAAATCGATGATTCCATGAGAAACCGAACTCATTTTTACATCAGGCGTTAGGTCCAAATCAAAAATCGCATAAAGCATAAAACAAGTAATAACTATTTTCTCTTCTGTTGTATTTCGAAAGCCATCGATGGCCTTTGGTCGGAGGTTATATTTAGACAACGCAGGAAGCCTTTACTCTGCAGACATTACTCCAAAGGAGAAGATATATGAATTAAAATTAATTAAATTAAAAAATTATGATTTTAAAAAATCATACAAAAAGTATCATAACAATTACCCATAAATTTTTTACTTATGCCTATTGTTTTTTGCGTTAGCAAGTAATCTATTAAAATGTATTTTTTTCGTAATATTTTTCTTGTCAGCAAAAATGTATTTATACGAACAAAAATATTTTTCCCCAAATTTTTGAATACTGTTCCTAAACCACTATTTCCATGTGAATGTATAATTCGCAATATTTGTAGTCATTATGAGTACATTTAATTTAACTGGGTATTATATTTCCAAAATGAGAGTACAAATATTTAAGGTACCTTCGCCGAAAATTGGAATTTTAGTAAAAAATCGTTTTTGTGTTGAGAAAGCCAAAATACATTAGAAAATGTTATACATGACCCTTCGACACAATCTTTCTTGCTTAAAATAATCGGAGATTATTTATCGGTTTGGGCGTAATTACATTGGGCGATAAGGCCTAACGCCTTTACATCATCATTGCTAATAACATTGAAACAACTCAACCCAACTTTGATTTATATTTTATAAAAACGAATTTTATAAAAACAAGTAAGGAAAGGTTAAAGCCGGGCGGGGCCGACTTCTATCGGAATAAATTCAATTCAGTAAAAAAGTGAAACGGGAAATTTTTTGTATGTTTCCTAATCACAGGCTAATATGACCTGGTCCAATTTGTCAAATCGAGAATAATATTTGTATCGGGGCTATATCCAAACATGGAATGAAGTGACTAACTTTCCCAATAAGTTCTTCCAGTTGAAGTATAACGTGTTATGCTCAATTTTAAGAAATTCTCTGAAAATACACGGTTTCTGGAAATTTGAGGAAAATCTGTTAAAATATGTGGATTCTAGAGAGGAAAAATTCAAATTGGGAGCGAAATTTTTTATGGGAGCTATATATAAATCTGAACCGATCTAACACATTTTTACCACAGGTGTTTCTAGTTGAACTTTAAGATGTTTTGCCAATTTAGAGGAAGATCTGTTAAAATATGTGGATTCTAAGCGGAAAAATTCAAGTTGGGAACGAAATTTGTATGGGAGCTATATATAAGTCTGAACCGATCTAACACATTTTTACCACAAGTGTTTCCATTTTAAATATAAGGTTTTTTGCGAATTTAGAAGAAAATCTGTTAAAATATGTGGATTCTAAAGCGGAAAAATTCAAATTGAGAGCGAAATTTGTATGGGAGCTATATATAAATCTGAACCGATCTAACACATTTTTACCACAGGTGTTTCTAGTTAAACTTTAAGATGTTTTGCCAATTTTGAAGAAAATCTGTTGAAATATGTGGTATCCAGAGTGAAAAGGGTCAAATCGGGAGTGAAATTCATATGGGGGCTATATCTAAATCTGAACCGATTTGCTTCAAATGAAACAGCGTTCGTCCTTGTCCCGAAAAACTTCGTTGTGCAAAGTTTCGTTTGGTTCTGGCTACAATTGCGACCTGTATCGTGATTACAACAATAGATGGACAGGCGGACGGACATTGCTAAATCGACTCAGAAAGTGATTCTAAGCCGATCGGTATAATTAACAATGGATCTATCTCCCTTCCTTTTGGGTGTTACAAACAAATGCACAACGACATAATACTCTCGTGGAGTGTATAAAAATCACGCCGAGCTGAGAATATCGAAAATTGTTTAGTGCGAAAACGGTCCCAATGGTTCTATGTCAAGCGGTACGATTTTTGACATCTTCTCATAAAAATAATGTATACGTATTTTTGGAAAAAAATATAATTTTTCACTAGTTATGACCAATTTAACAGTGAAAATACAATTTTTTTCAAAAATGAGTGTTCATTCAATCCTAAATACTTGACCGATTTTAATGTAATATACAGTTGAACTTCGATAAACCGTGACTCTATTAACCGTGATTATCTATTAACCGTGAAGCTGAGTGGTTGATTTTTTACCTCTATTATCCGTGATGCACATGTCCATGTGACTGCTTGTTTGTTTTTTTTCGTATAATACACACACATCTCTCATATTAAAATTCGGTGATTCCCCTTTTTCATGAATTTTCATATCAAATTTCGTATTCAGTCATCAGTGTGAAATTTGATCTGTCAAGACGTGTTTTCCTTACATCATGCCACCGTCACAAACTAAATCCGCGAAAAGGGCAAGAAAGGTTCTTTCAATTAAAGAAAAAATTGAGTTGATTAATGAATACTCAAAACGTAAAGTACCTTTTAAAATGTTGTCTGAAAAATATGGAGTTGGCATTCAAACTGTATCCGATTTAATAAAAAACAAAGATCGGATTTTAAAATTTTGCTCCGATACTGATTCAATGCTTGGCCTTAAACACAGATATACACTAAAAACATCCGAAAATCCAAAAGTTGATTTCGCAACATATGAATGGTTTCGGCAAGAAAGATTTCAGGTAAGTTGACTGAAATCGAGATATTGTATGAACTTAAACTGAAATTTGCTTCTGAACTTCAGGCGAAATGATTGTCGAAAAGGCAAAAATGTTCCATTTGAAGTTAAACATGAATTCAGAGTGCACTTATTCATTTTGTTGGTTGGATAAATTCAAAAAAACGTCATAGAATCCGTCGACTGAAATCTACGGGAGAAAAGGAGTGTGCTGATTAGGAGTCTGCTACGATGTTTGTGGACGACTTGGATGAAATCATTAAAAACGAACAACTTACAACTTAACAGATCTACAATGCGGACGAAACGCCTACATTGGCTCAGGCAATAGAGGCTAGTAGTATTTTGTTAGGTTTTTTAGAAAACTTTAATTGTCCAAGTATTTCAGAACCAGATAAAATGCAAATATATCGCATACAAACTCATTTGTTGGAAGAACAATCAAAAGCTAAAAGCATAAGACAGACTTCCATAAAAGATTTTTTTAAATAAATGTATGTATTCCTAGAGATATGATAAGTTATTTATAGACGCAGATTTACATGTTTTTGTCAAAAATAAATAAAAATAATAAAATTTATACATGTAAAATTTTACCTCTTTTAACCATGATTTTCGGTTCCCGAGCATCACGGTTAATCGAAGTTCAACTGTATATTGTTTGGAAGCAATTTCAATTACTTTTTAAATATTTAAGTGAAATGGTATAGCCGCGTTATATTTTTTAAAGTTATTACAATTTTATTTTTCTATGATTATTAATTATTTTTTTTTTGAAATTTGAAAGTAGTGTCCTTAGATGTCTTTGTTTGTGACTGTGTGAGTTTTGAAGTGGTGAAATGATGGCTTCTATTTTTTTACGAATTCGATTTTTTTGCAAATTTCAGTGAATGATATTTTTTTCAGTAGTTTATTAACACAATATATAAAAATAATAAAAAAAATAAGAACAAATAGAGAATGGAGAAATATATCACCATAACTATCTTTGTGAGTTGATGCGCGACGTCATCCAAAACAAATACTATTCGGAATTAATTCTGTAACTTTTGAACGGAAAGCGATAACTTTACGAAATTTCAGAAGAGAAGTTTTCCAGATGATCTGGAAAGTTTTGGGTCCCTTTTGGATATGGGGGCTGTTGGACGACCCTCCAAAGCTGGTCACATCGGCCATGTCAAATTTTGAAATTGTGGAAAAAAACTGCTATTATGAACCGATTTACAATCGGTATTTGCACAGTGATAGTGATCGTCTATATATATAATAAAAGCATACAAAGATTGCTCATGTGTATGTTTAAGAGATATCTGAGTTACAAGAAAAAAATATATTTTGTGGCGAGGCTGGTTTCTTATTTTTAACGTTGTGATTTTTGTCGGAATTTAAAATTGTTTACATTGTTGGATTGCTTATATTTCTTTAAGTAAACTAGTTCAAAAACTAATGTTTTTCAATCAGAAGTTATACACTTCTAAAGACAGAACATCCTAAAAGGGTCTAATTTTTTAAGTTTTTTTTTTCTAAAAAGGTGACAACAATATTTCGCTTGTATTTTTTTCTTCATATGACAAAAGTGTCCATATTAGTATTTCTCTTAAGACATCTTTTTCCGTTTATAAGTACAGAATTATTTCCAAAAAATATTTGGAAGGACTGTGTTTTGTCCGATTCTTGTAACCTTGAAACATTTTCCTCTTTGTTATATAGTTTGCAATCAGTTAATTTGCATTGACTATGGTTCCTTCAATAGTGTGAAAAGAATGCCAAAACACAGTAGAGCAGTGAAACTAACTGAGTATCTTATACTAGATTAACAAAAAATATCAACACCTATTTTGTGTCAAACGATCATATCAGCATGAACTTGTCGGCACTCCACTTTGCAAAACTGCAAATTTTCTCACATTGCCCAGCCTTAAAGGTGTCATTTAATGCTATCAGGTGAAAAAATTCTCGCAAACACCCACCGGACCGGGCACCATAGCTAACATCCAGCAAATCCGGATAAAGGAAATCCATGCTCTTGGTCAACGAAATCTTCCAAGCAAGGCGTGAGAATGTAATGTGACATCATCACAAATCGCAACTAATGCCGAATGAGATAAAATCAAATGACATAATCTTCAACAGAGGGAGAGAGAGATTGAGAGATTTCGTTCTTTCTAAAGAATCCGAAATCCTGAAAAATGAGAACAGCAACAACACAATACTCGACACAGGATTCAAACGCGAGTAAAGGACATAAAGGCAAACACTCGCTTTCTCGCACAAAAACAAAAAGACGGACATCCTACTTAAGAATGCGGATGGTAAGATGATACCCGTAAAACGCTGATGATTTCTGTGTTGATTTCTGCTGTGTTTTGTCTTTCGTTTTTTTTTCTCTGGTCCTTTCTTTGTTCGTCTTTATGAGGAATTGAATTTTGCATTTGCAAAGAAGGCATTTCAATTTCTAAAAAAAGGCACTCAAAAGTCCTTAAGTTATATTTATCCGTCAGAATGCCGGTCTGTGGCAGACAATAGGCGATCTACAGTCCCACTCACTAACACTCGGACGATCGTTCCAAATGCCACAAAAGATTTGAATGACGTACACGCGAATTGAGATCATCATCATTCAG
This sequence comes from Polietes domitor, assembly GCA_947397865.1. Classification (NCBI taxonomy): domain Eukaryota; kingdom Metazoa; phylum Arthropoda; class Insecta; order Diptera; family Muscidae; genus Polietes; species Polietes domitor. The sequence continues at coordinate 187,322,917 of OX377618.1, read as the reverse complement.
ACAAAAGATGACGTTAAGTAAGTTCAACGGATACTTGGTCGTAATGGAATATAGAAATTTGTATGCTCCACAGACTTGTTTTTTTAAAAAATGCTGCGCTTTTAGAGGGAAATATTATAAAAGCTCTGGCCTTTTTCATCAAATTAGCAAATATGTTTTCAGGTTTTTTGCCACAAAAAACAGAAACGATTTTTTCAGATGGCTTCGTAGCGACTTTTCAACATCATGAGAAACACAACTGGCCGAATATGCGATTAACAAATAGCATTAAGTAATAAAGCACACATGCCACCTTACAAACATCTCATTGAGTTGCATATGTAAAATGTGTATAAGCAGCAATAATTCTGTACCCGGCAATAATTCTGCCGTACCAACGCTCAGTTTTTCGTTTGTTTTATTTTGGTCTGTAATCAATATTTGATTTGAACTGGGATATTCTCCTGACTTAAAACCATTTTGCTTCTAAATATATTTTATATTCGGCCAGTGAGTTGTGCTTCTCATTCGTTTGTGAGAATCATTTACTTAAAGAGGCCAGATATGTTGTTAAAAAGTCGCTGCGAAGCCATCTGAGGAAACCTATTACAGGGTGGAAGTCGCAGTCTGTTAAATATCTTGGTATTCACTTCACGTTTAACATTTCGTGGGACATGCATATAGAAATGCTAAAGAAGAAGATTTCTGCTGCTACTGGGGTTTTGAGGAAATTTAGATCGAAACTGTCCACCGAAACCAAACTTCAGATATATTATTCCCTAATTCATTGTCATTTAGTATATATTCCTGTAGTATATGCATTTAAGGACTGTTCCGCACTGAAATCTTTACAGTCTGCTCAAAATAAAGCTTTAAAAATTGTGTATAATTTACCTATGGATTATTCTACTCTACGGTTGTTTATTAACTACGCCAAAGGCGTGCTTCCCGTAAAAGGAATATATAAACATAACATATTACTCTTCATGTTTAAATCCACAAAAAAAATTGGAATTTCTTTCATTCATTTTCATCAACACCTTGAACAATCTCAGATGAACACTCGACATCGTTCAAATTAGTGAATGGTAATCGAGGACAAGAATCGATTCTCGATTCCCGATCAACTATTTTTGAATCCGATTCTTAGAATCGAAGAATCGGACATGAGAATCATTTCTTAATCGGAATCGGTAGAAATGTTTAACCATAAATCTCGGGAGGTATAATTTTAACTAACTAGTACAGAAAATGCCCACAATAACAAAGTTAGGGTACTTAAGAACGATATACACGCTGTCCAAATGTTTTGATAGCCTCTCCCTACAAGCGAGAATGGACTTTAAATTTATTTAAATTTGCATAAAAATATCTCCAATCCATGGTGGAGAGTATATAAGAATCGCCATGGCCGAACTTTACGCATTTTTAATTGTTTTACACTAAGGTGTTCTTCCTTAATCGACTATTCTGAATAATATATATAGTTTTTGGAAAACGTTTTTCTTATAGATTTTTTCCGATCTATTGAATGATACCATCGCAAAAATATATAATTTAATGTTCACTTTTACTTTTAGGAATTAAAAATAAATTTAACATTTCGAAATCTGCGGTCACTTTTATTTTTTTAATATTTTTGTCTATAAGATTATCAAATTTCAAACTATTGCTTTTCTTCGTTTTTGAGATATTGAATTTTAAAGTAAGTTTCTCATTTTTTTTCGAATAGACTATGTTTTGAAAGTAGTCATTTATTTTGAGGTCTTTTAAGTACTGATGAATTCGATCAAGTTTTGTGTAATATTTCATCAAAACTAACACTTTCTAATTAACACTAACATGAAAACAACTATAAAAAGTTGTTCTAATGATAGTTTCATTAGTCAAATGCGATTTTAGCGACGACCGTGTGGTATGAATATATCAGATTTTCTCGAAGATCTTGATATTAAAATGTAAATGATAACCAAAAGTTCAGGAAATTGTATTGTTGGTAGTGAGCAATGATAAAGAAAAAATCGACTGAACTAATTCACCGTATTTTCAGTATATGTTAGATTTTTTATTGGTGTTACTAACAATTCGTGTTTATCTAACATATAATACTATATTTCACGAAATATAAATAATATTATAATAGAAAAGTATCTTGGTTTACGTGGCCGCTCTCACCATTTTGAATAAAACTTTCTACATGGATCAATTCTGTATAAATAATATTTCCATAAACACTTAAAAATACTTTTCCATCGACAGTTTTATTTATGCATATTTTGTATAATATGTTAAATCATGTATAATATGTTAATCCATTACAAGCGATCTATGTAGCATTGGGATTTATTTTTACGCAATAATTTAATTTTTCCAAATGCTTGGACTGTTTGGAGGTACGAAAACCCCAGTGTTTGGTACATATTAAGCTCCTAACCTTTATACCACTGTCAATTTTTTATATCAATTCCACACTTAGTGTCATTAATTAATAAAATTACAACTTTTAAATTACAACTTATTACCACCAAAAGTACGTACAAAGTTAGTACATACATTTTGGGTGTTTTTCATTAAATTAAATTTCGATTCCCAAGCATCGATAATCGTATAAAGTATAAAGTTGGACACATGTAATCGATTCCAAAAGAATCGTTTTTGAGCCCTCAGAATCGATTCTCGATTAGAATCGGAATCGATTTACCATTCACTAGTTCAAATCTTGTACCGTCAAGATGCAGACTTGAACTAACAAAGCAGAGAATTGAGTATGCTGGACCTCATGAATTTAACGCATAGTCTCATGATCTCAAACAAATTGCTAAAATATCAGTCTCTAAATCTAAAGTTAAATCTTATCTACTTAACGTAGTAGAAACACTTCTATAATTATATAACTAATGATTGTAAACTGTATTTCTAAGTTAAGTTTCATATGTGTAATGTGTTTTATACTACAATTCATTAAAATTTTATTTTAATAACATGAACATTTTTGCCAACTAGTCTCCATTTAAGCCTGTAAGGCGTGGAGACGCTAATGTGAACTATCATTTTTTATGAAATAAAATTTATTTAATTAAAAATTTAATTAAAAATTAAAAATCATGATAGAGGTAGTCTGTAGTCATGTAATAAATGTCACCATGCCATTTGTAAATAAATTTGCATTATATAAAATATAGAAGCAAAATGGTCATGAGCCAGGAGAATATCCCAGTTCAAATCGACTTAACATGTTTTCCAGTTCTTTACATTTTTAGATTCTGTGGTCCTTAACTTGAATTTTCTCAAATGTTGGTAAGGATCGGCCAAACCAATCGAAAGTTATGACCAAAAGTGTTCTAATATTTATAACTAAAATAAACTTTGAACACCTTTTCTACAAAACTCACTTTTCAGACTTAGCATAATATTGTTCGGAGGCGTCGATCTATAGAATTTTTATTTTGATCTTTGTAGTAATTTTTTGTGTTTTTTCATAGTGACAATTTATTATCACATTTGGTGTTAGAGTTTATAAAAAAATAAATAGCGGCAGTCAATATCTTTCGAATGATGCCTAAATGATGAACATCGGAAAGAAAGTGACGCAGCAGCGCTCATTTCTGTAAAAAGAGTTTGAAAATTTTGGCTCTGAAAATCCATCTTCTGTATTAAATTATTTTACAAACATGGAGTCAGTGACGTCATTTTTCGTCCGATATTCATGATTTAGGCACCATTCGAAAGGTATTGATTCCTTCTATTTATTTTTCAGAAAACCTCTTACAAACTGTTTTCAAGAAATATGAGTTTTTAGCTGTCACCTTGAAAAAACACAAAAAGTCAATATAAACGTCCAATAATACGACCAATTAGTCATTCTAAGACAAGAATAAAGATTTTTATTTAAAACGCTTCCAACATAAAACAAGTAAGGAAAGGCTAAAGTCGGGCGGGACCGACTCTATGATACACACCACTTTCTATCCGAATACAATTTAATTCGGTGAAAAAGTGAAAATGTAAATGTATGTGTTTGACAAAAAATGTTAAATCGGAAAGGACATTTGTATGGGGGTATATTGAAATCTGGAACGAAATAGGTGAAATATAATATGTATAGTTTGGCCAAAATCGGTTAAACATTTGGGAGCAACATTTGTATTTGGGCTATATCTAAATCTGAACCGATCTTACCCACTTTCTGCATAGATGTTTCTAGTTGGATTATAAGATGTTGTGCCAAATTTAAAGATAATCCAGTACAATATATGGTTTCTAAAGCGGCGAAAGTCAAATTGGGAGCGACATTTGTATGGGGGCTATATCTAAATCGGAACCGATCTTACCCAATTTCTGCACAAGTGTTTCTAGTTGGATTATAAGATGTTGTGCCAAATTTAAAGATAATCGAGTACAATATGCGGTTTCTAGAGCGGAAAATGTCAAATCGGGAGCGAGATTTGTATGGGGGCTATATCTAAATGTGAACCGATCTTACCCAATTTATACATAGGTGTTTCTAGTTGGATTATAAGATGTTGTGTCAAATTTAAAGAAAATCGGGTACAATATGTCGCTTCTAGAGCGGAAAATGACAAATCGGGAGCGACATTTGTATGGGGGCTATATCTAAATCTGAACCGATTTGCCTCGTCCTTGATCCACAAAACTTATTTGTGCTAATTTTTGTTAAGATCGGACTATAATTGCGACCTGTAATTTGATTACAACAATAGATGGACAGACGGACGGACAGACGGACATTGCTAAATCGACTCAGAAAGTGATTCTACGTCGATCGGTATACTTAACAATTGGTCTATCTCGCTTCCTTTTGGCTGTTACAAACAAATGCACAAAGCCATAATACTCTCATGGGGTATATAAAAACCGGTTGAGAACGAAATAAAAAAAACCCGGTTTTTTAAAAAAACGTGATTTAAAAAACCCGGCGGTCGGTCTCAGATGAAAAACCCGTTTGTCCCGGTTTTCGGTCTCGGGTTTGATCACTCTAGTGTCATGAGACCATTCCTAAAGAGCCCAAGAGCCATTTCCTACCTTCACATCTCTGTGTCGCTGTGTGGTGTGTAGGGCATACGCATGAGCATTCCGAAATACTAACAACGACTGCATCACTTGTTCTCTATTATTTTAGACGTCATCAAGTTCTGATTTGCGTGTATGAAAGGTTTTTTTTCGAGATTTATATATTTGAAAACTCAAAAAAAAAAAAATCTGTAAAAGGAGATCTTGTGAATGTGCGAATGTGTGTTATGATGATTCTCTCCAGAACAAATAAAGATATCAGGTTAACATGAACTCGGAGCTACAACAAGGACTGCGTATGAGTATCGTCATTTCTTTTCATACTTTCGGAGGTGTGTCCCAGTTTGTCTGTCGAGACGGCACAAAGAAAGAACAACGACGATTCACAGTGTTGCACGTGCAACAATCTCTGGGAAAACACCATCACACACTTACGTACGTACTAGGCAACCTCGCCCTCTCCGGGCATACGCAGGATACGTTCATGCAACCATTAGACAGGCGTGTTGTGCCGCCGATAAAAGTTGCTCAACTTTCTGGCTTGGCGGTGAACAATGGCAAGGATCTCTCGAAAGTTGCTTCCCCATCTATTGTCTCGGTCGTTGCTTTGTGTGCGTGTGATGATTTCTGCATATCAAATTGCTTATCATTCCAAGATCTCCTTGCGAGTTTCGAATCTTCAATTGTCCTTTCTTCTTCCTTTTTGATTTGACGCTCTTTAACATGTCTACGGAAGGAGCTGTTTCTTGTTCATGTTGCATTTATTGTGTTCCTTTTCACGTTTCCAGTGATAATCACTCATTTCCTGGGTTCCTCCATTCGGAATCGAAAAATGTTTGCCTCAATTTGACGTGATTTCTGCAGTCGTTTCCTGTTGATTTCGTTCTCTCGGTTGTTTTTTGGGTTTTCAGGTTCACTTTGTTTTTGGGGAGCTCTTCTTCTTTGTCGGACGGAAACTTGTTCAACGGTTTTTGATTTCCGGTGTTTCTATTCGTTTTTGATGATGATGAAACCCTTTGAGAGTTCACTTTTTGGCGCTGATTTTGAAATTTACATAATAATGTTGCGCAATTTAATTGTGTCTTCACTGCTGTCATTACATGTTGACTATGGGAATATTTCTTTTGGTATTCGAGGAATTGATCTACTCGGGGATCGATTGAATAAATTAACTAAAGTGTGGAAAAATTCCCATAATTATTGGATCTTGCTAGACAAAATTTCTATCGGATTCATATTCAATATATAATTGTATGTAATTATGTTCAATACATAATTGTACCCGATTTTCTTTAAATTTGGCACAACATCCTATAATCCAACTAGAAACACTTGTGAAGAAATAAGGTAAGATCGGTTCAGATTTAGATATAGCCCCCATAGAAATCTCTCTCCCGATTTGACATTTTCCGCTCTAGAATCCCCATATTGTACTCGATTATCTTTAAATTTGGCACAACATCCTATAATCCAACTAGAAACACTTGTGCAGAAACAAGGTAAGATCGGTTCAGATTTAGATATAACCCCCATACAAATGTCGCTCCCGATTTGACATTTTCCGCAGTAGAAACGAATATTGTACCCGATTTTCTTTCAATTTGACACAACATCTTATAATCCAACTAGAAACACCTGTGCATAAATAAGGTAAGATCGGTTTAGATTTAGATATAGCCCCACATACAAATCTCGATCCCGATTTGACATTATCCGCTCTAGAAACCCCATATTGTACTTGCTTATCTTTAAATTTGGCGCTACATCTTATAATCCAACTAGAAACACTTGTGCAGAAATAAGGTGAGATCGGTTCAGATTTAGATATAGCCCCCTTACAAATCTCGCTCACGATTTGACATTTTCCGCTCTAGAAACCCCATATTGTAGTCGATTATCTTTAAATTTGGCACAACATCTTATAATCCAGCTAGAAACACTTGTGCAGAAATAAGGTGAGATCGGTTCAGATTTAGATATAGCCCCCATACAAATCTCGCTCACGATTTGACATTTTCCGCTCTAGAAACCCCATATTGTAGTCGATTATCTTTAAATTTGGCACAACATCTTATAATCCAGCTAGAAACACTTGTGCAGAAATAAGGTGAGATCGGTTCAGATTTAGATATAGCCCCCTTACAAATCTCGCTCACGATTTGACATTTTCCGCTCTAGAAACCCCATATTGTAGTCGATTATCTTTAAATTTGGCACAACATCTTATAATCCAGCTAGAAACACTTGTGCAGAAATAAGGTGAGATCGGTTCAGATTTAGATATAGCCCCCATACAAATCTCGCTCACGATTTGACATTTTCCGCTCTAGAAACCCCATATTGTAGTCGATTATCTTTAAATTTGGCACAACATCTTATAATCCAGCTAGAAATACTTGTGCAGAAATAAGGTGAGATCGGTTCAGATTTAGATATAGCCCCCTTACAAATCTCGCTCACGATTTGACATTTTCCGCTCTAGAAACCCCATATTGTAGTCGATTATCTTTAAATTTGGCACAACATCTTATAATCCAGCTAGAAACACTTGTGCAGAAATAAGGTGAGATCGGTTCAGATTTAGATATAGCCCCCATACAAATCTCGCTCACGATTTGACATTTTCCGCTCTAGAAACCCCATATTGTACTCGATTATCTTTAAATTTGGCACAACATCTTATAATCCAAGTAAAAAAAACTATGGTGAAAGTGGGTAAGATCGGTTCAGATTTAGATATAGCCCAAATACAAATGTTGCTCCCAAATGTTTAACCGATTTTGGCCAAACTATACATATTATAGTTCGCCTATTTCGTTCCAGATTTTAATATACCCCCATACAAATGTCTTTTCCGATTTAAAATTTTCTGTGAAACACATACATTTACAGGATACAAAAATCCTTCCCGTTTTCACTTTTTCACCGAATTAAATTGTATTCGGATTTAAAGTGGAGTGTATCATAGAGTCGGCCCCGCCCGACTTTAGCCTTTCCTTAATTGTTTTATATTTCATTATGGGTTACATATTTTCTTCCAGAATTGACTTATCACCGCTCTAGAAGAATGGTATTATAACCGATTTTGGTTAGATTTTGCTCATACCATACCAAGAGGATCCATGTCTCGATACTATTATGCAACTATTATGCTTCACTTAAATTATTTTATCGTCCAACTATATAAATAGTGTAGTGGTCTTCAAAATTAATTTTAATTCAAACTTATATTAATGAAACATCACAATTTATTCAACAAATAACGATATTAGCAAATAAATATCATAATTTTCCCAATATTTTACTGCACTTATACGCGAAGTCGACAGCCTCTAATCTGTCGGTAATACTTTGGAATGCAATTCATAGAGAAGGGTATATCAATTCGGTCCGGCCGAATATAAAACCTTTTTAGTTGCTTTTTTAATTATTTATTGTAAATAAAAAATATTTTTCAGTTATGTCTCTTTTATCCCATTATGTCCTTAAAGTACGAATATGGAGAAAGCATCCAGTTTTTTGAGTTCTTTGGTCACAGCTAGGCCAAATGGTTGTTGTTTGTATGGCAGTAGATCAGCAAAATTTTCAAGCCAATATTCCTAAGGTTACTTACTATATTATAGTTTTAAAGCATAATTATCGAATATGGCCAACGACAGGTGTTATTTAATAAAGGGTGATTTTTTAGCTATTATCTTTTTGGCAACACTGGTTTAAACAGCTGGCGCACGTTTCGTGTTTTGTTTCACTGTCAAACAGCTTCAGTTTGGTCTATAATTTAACCATGAATCGTCTTACAAACGAACAACGCTTGCAAATTATTGAATTTTATTATCAAAATGCGTGCTTTGTTGAGCAAGTTCTTCGCGCGCTTCCATTTTATGGTCAGTTTAATCGACCCACTGAAGCGGCTATTCGGGCTATTGTGACTAAATTTCGCTCCAAATTTACATTGTTGTACATTAAATCACCAACACGCATACGTAGAGTGCGAACTGAAGAAAATATCGCAGCTGTATCGGCCAGTGTTAATGATTATCGATTCGTCGCCGTTCGCAGCAATTGGGCCTCTGTTACTCAAAAACGTGGAAATGCCAAACATTTGCATGAAATAACAACCAATAAATTATATGGACCGTACTATCGATTCAAATAAAGATTTCATGCATTTTTCTGAATTTTATGTGTTTTTTTTGAAAAACTTTCCTATAGCTTTTAAAAAATCACCCTTTATAAAAGAGTTGCGCGATTGAGTAACTGAGTGAGTGAGTGACTGACTGACTGACTGATCACTCCCCAGACCAAACGGCTAAAGCTAGAATCATGAAATTTGGTATGTACATTTCTCTTACCGTGTGGAGGTGTGATAAGACTTTTCGAAATTCGTACTTTTAAGGGGTAAAATGGGGTAAAAAGGGATAAAAATAGTACCACCGCAATGACCAAACGGCTGGTTATTTGCAAAATTCGTATCTTTGGGAGGTGAAATGGGACAAAAAGGGACAAAAATTGTACCAACATCATGGCTGAAGCTAGAATCATGAAATTTAGTATGTACATGTCTCTTATAGCGAAGAGATAAGACACGGATGACGCTACATTAATGAAATTCGGTGTGTATATTCGTTTTACAGCGTAGATCACTAATAAGAAAACATTTTTCGAAATTTGTACTTTTAATGGATTAAATGGGATACAAATTGTACCACCGACCTGACCAAACGGCATGGCCTAGAATCTTGAAATTTAGAACGGGCATTACTTTTATAGCACGAATGCGACCAAGAAAATATTTTTCAAAATTCGTACTTTTTGTTTGTGGTATCGGGTAAAAAGGGATAAAAATAGTACCAATCAAAGGGATAAAGCTGGAATAATAAAATTCGGTATGTGCATACCTCAAAACCCTTAGAAACGCAAAATTACCGAATTTTTTTAAATTCGTACGTTTAATAGGTAAACGGGGAAAGGGGATAAAAAAGGTACCAACAATCCGGATGACGCTACAATAATGAAATTCGATGTGTATATTCGTTTTACAGCGCAGATCACTAATAAGAAAGCATTTTTCGAAATTTTTACTTTTAAGGGCGGAACAAAAAGTGGTAAAAATGGCACCCACATAAAAAGGATACAAATATTTAGTACCTACCAAAATATTGCAATAGAATAGAAGTATAGAAGTTATATGTAAAGTATTTAATTTGACAAAGGGCGTGGCAAAGCATACAAATTTTATAGGTTTAAAGTGATTATAAAAACATTTTTAAATCTAAAATGGCAACTGATTTCGACTATCCGTATGGAAGTTTTATCTTGACCAAAGGTGTGTGCAACGATGGTGACAAAGATTCCGATCATCCGTATAGAATTTATAAAATGTTTAATTTTACGTATGAAGTGGTAATTTGTGTGGCAGGTACAAAAAGGAACACTGCAAATTCATGGATATTTCGTACACTCTAAGTGATTATAAAAACTTTATCAAACATCAAAATACAACTGGTTCCGAATATTTTACTAGGAAAATGGACTATATGTGTGGGGATACCATAACGGTTATATCAATTTCATCCATCTCCAAATTTAAACTAAGTCTGAGAAAAATAATACTTTGTTCATAGTTTGAATAAATTACTTAACTCTCGTGTACACCAGCAAGCCAGGCAGACAGACGGACGTGAAAGGGATTTATTACATACTTAGGGTATTAAATCACTCTGAGTTACACTTTTTCTATCCCAAATGCATATATATCTACTCCGTAGAGTGAGGGTATAATTATCTCGGATTTTTTAAGAAAATTCTTTCAATTTAAATTAATCACTTGACTGCGTATAAATTGATGGCACAATATAAATTATTTTTTGTTTAATTTGTACAAGGGGACAAAAATTCGGTGTATAAATTCCTCCAGCTACGTAGGATCTGGAATCGAGAATTTGGCGGGAATACGTATTTGGGAAACAAAAAGCATGTTTTAAAATATTGTGAGCATTTACAAGCGATTTACCCTGAAATAAATATCCTTACACCGCATACGAAGTAGCGGGTATTTGCTAGTATTTATATATATATATATATATATATATATATATATATATATATATATATATATGAACTATTATTATAATAATGAAGCAATGCAATTTATTTACATCAGTGCCCATTAGTATCACTTTTAATTTGAAATAGTAAAACATATAGTAATTTGCATAAAAATATCACAATTTCCTAATATGGTTCCGCACTTCTATGTAATGTCGTTAGCCACTAATCTACGGTAATAGTGTGGAGTGCAGACCGTGGTGGATGGTACATAAGATTCGGCCCGGTCGAACTTAACGCCTTTTTATTTGTTTTATTTTCTGTTTTCCAATTTTTATACACGCCACGAGAGTATTATGTCTTTGTGCATTTGTTTGTAACACCCAAAAGTAAGGGAGATAGACCCATTTTCCGTCTGTCTGTCCATCTATTCTTGTAATCACGATGCAGGTCGCAATTGTAGACAGAATCAAATGAAACTTTGCACAACGAAGTTTTACGATACAAGGAAGAACGCTATTTAATTGGCAAATCAACTTATATTTCAACTAGAAACACCTGTGGTAAAAATGTGTTAGATCGGTTCAGATTTATATATAGCTCCATACAAATTTCTCTCCCGATTTGACTTTTTCCCCTCTATAAAGCACATATAGTACCAGTTTTTCTTCAAATTTGGCTTAACACCTTAAAATCTAACTAGAAACACCTAAGGTGAAAGTGGGTAAGATCGGTTCAGATTTAGATATAAATTTATTTATATGTATACTAATGTTGCTGTCAAATGTTTAACCGTTTTTGGTCAATCATTACATATTATATTTCATCTATAAACATACATGATGAAAGCGGGTCACATCGTTCCCTGTTTCAATGTACCCTCATACAGATGTCCTTTCCTATTTAACATTTGTTGTCAAATACATACATTTACAGGATACAAAAATCCTTCCCGATTTCACTTCTTTACCGAATTAAATTGTAATAGGATTGAAAGTGGAGTGTATCACATAGAGTCGGCTCCGTCCGACATTTCATTCATTTCACAATTTTTTTGAATTTTTAAGCGTGAAAAACTTCATTTACAACATTGACGTCTGCGATTTTTTTTCGTAGAACATTTTAATCCTTAAGTGTCCTCTTTGACAGGATTTTTTTGATGTTCTCGAAAAAAGGTCAAAGGACCTATCAAGAAAGGAGCTAGAGGGTTAAGATCTTGCACAAAAATTATCCTCATAAAATTCCACAATACAGTTCTGACAATGAGAATTATTTCAGACAACACTTTTTATACCCTACACCACTTCGTGGTCTAGGGTATTATAAGTTAGTTTTCCGCCAAATGTTTGTAACACCAAGAAATAATCGAGCTAGACCCACCTTCAAGTTGACCGATTATCATGAAATTTGGCAGATGTTACTTTTTTGGGCCAAGGACGATCGGTATTGAATTTGGAAATCGGTTCAGATTTAGATATAGCCCCCATACAAATGTCGCTCCCGATTTGACTTTTTCCGCTCTAAAATCCACATACTGAACCCGAATTTCTTTAAAATTGGCACAACATTTTATAGTCGAACTAGAAACACCTATGCTGAAAGTGGGTCAGATCGGTTCAGATTTAGATATAGCTCCCATACAAATTTCGCTCCCGATTTGACTTTTTTCGCTCTAAAATCCACATACTGAACCCGAATTTCTTTAAAATTGGCACAACATTTTATAGTCGAACTAGAAACTACTATGCTGAAAGTGGGTCAGATCGGTTCAGATTTAGATATAGCTCCCATACAAATGTCGCTCCCGATTTGACTTTTTCCGCTCTAAAATCCACATACTGAACCCGAATTTCTTTAAAATTGGCACAACATTTTATAGTCGAACTAGAAACACCTATGCTGAAAGTGGGTCAGATCGGTTCAGATTTAGATATAGCTCCCATACAAATGTCGCTCCCGATTTGACTTTTTCCGCTCTAAAATCCACATACTGAACCCGATTTTCTTTCAAATTGGCACAACATTTTATAATTGAACTAGAAACACCTATGCTGAAAGTGGATACGATCGGTTCAGATTTAAATATAGCCCACATACAAATTTCGCTCCCGATTTGACTTTTTCCGCTCTAAAATCCACATACTGAACCCGATTCTCTTTAAAATTGGCACAACATTTTATAATTGAACTAGAAACACCTATGCTGAAAGTGGGTAAGATCGGTTCAGATTTAGATATAGCCCACATACAAATGTCGCTCCCGATTTCACTTTTTCCGCTTTAGAATCCGCATATTGATCCCGATTTTCTTTAAAATTGGCAGAACATTTTATAATCGAACTAGAAACACCTATGCTGAAAGTGGGTAAGATCGGTTCAGATTTAGATATAGCCCCAATACAAGTGTTGCTTCCGAATATTGGTCAAACTTTACATATTATATTTCACCAATAAACATACATGGTGAAAGTGGGTCACATCGTTCCAGGTTTCAATATACCCCCATACAAATGTCTTTTCCGATTTAACATTTTTTGTCAAACACTTCCATTTACAGGATTCAAAAATTCTTCCCGATTTCATTTTTCACCGAATTGAATTGTAGTGAGATAGAAAGTGAGAAAAGCTCCGTTCGTATTTAGCCTTTCCATACTTATTTGGGAGATGCCCATATGACCATACTTTGGTATAACCCAAAATGGGGCTCCATTCTGCTCTATTACAGCTGTAGAAACTACATCTTACATCGGATCTTCATCAAATTTTGCAGATCATTATATGTTTCAACTAGGAATACCTACAGTGAATGAGCAATATATAGGCGCATGTTTTGGCACAGGCCTCAAATGTTGTTATAGCCCCCCTTCAAATGTGCGTCCGATTCATCCTATTACCGCTGTATAATCTGTATTTATCATTGGATCTTGATCAATTTTTCCATATCATGTTATATTTACTTTACTCGGAATATCTGCTGGAAAGTTGGATCAATTAATTTATTATTTACTATATTCATTAAATTTGACTAAAGATGAATTTATAGTAACTGTATAATTTATATGAACTACATAAAATTTAGTAATCAAAGCGAGGTATATACGCAGGGAGTGGTGTAGGGTATTATATAGTCGCCCTTAAGCCTTTCCTTACATGTTTCACTTAGTTTAATGCTCCCTTCGACCAAAAAGTGAAAACGTTGACCACCTGGACTATAAGTTTATTCCACAAAAATGATCTACTCAACATGCCCTTTCAGAATTATAGGGTCGCTGTCTTAATTTGTTGAACACTGTATTTAATAATAATAATTAATTTTGGGCAGAAAAATTGAATTTGGAACCAATAGGGAAAAATAAAAATAAGTTTCAGTCGGTTAGTCAGTTTGTGGGAATGGGAAACGATAATAAAAAGGACAGACAAAAGTAGAAATGATAACAAATATTTTAGAACAAAATATAGGACAATAAGGACAAAAAAACTAAAATAAAACCACTACTACATTATTTGAATTTTGAGCTCGTCTGAATTTGCATTCTTCAGCTTAGCCGTAATCATTAACACCAATAGCAGTTATACTTTCATCTGTGTTTTTTTTTGCCCGAAACTTTACCAAAAATAATTGTATTCCAAACATAAATTAATAGGATCTAATGATGTTGCATTAAATACAAAATAATTTCTATAGACTATTCTCTATTGTTACTTTGTATTTACTTTAGAAATTTGATGTTTAGTGAAACAAACATTATTCTAAACTATTTGCCTGAGACTCCTCTTTCTCAGTTCGCACTTAACGTTGTCCCAAAACAATTCCAATAATTTACAAATACCACGCCCAATCCATTCACAAGAGTGAAAATATATACTAATACGAGTACTTCCTTCGAAACAGAATGACTTTTACATTTCGCAGCCATTATTCACCACTCAAAGGATAACACTCTCGAAGCCGGAAGATGGGATTAGAATTAGGAAAGTCAATTCAACAAAAAGTTAATTCATGAACAGGACAGCCACAAACCACAAATGTTAACACTTGACCCAAAGACAGTGCCAACTAATGGTTTATTTAGCAGTGGCCATGATGAGTTCCAATTGGTCGGCAGGGAAGGCAAGGCAAGGCTTAAAATAAGGGTTGGACCAACACAACGGCAATGCCAACAAACAAATTCATTGAAACACTTGAGACACGTACGACGGAGCGGTGTTAAATGAAATTATCAAGAAAAATATTATCTTTGCCCTTCCCTCCTTGGAGGAGTAGCAGCCGCGTCGCAGAAGCAACAAGCAAACAATTTTTACAAATTGAGAATTCAACACTTTTGCTAATCTGCAAGTGTCAATCGAACTGTCAACTCCCGCATAAAACACACATACAGGTCACCAGCCGGTGAGTATGACCAGCGTTTCCTAAATCCAAAAGTACAGAGAACACACTCGTCCGTATGAGTAGATTTATACCTTACGATGATAGACAACGTGTGCGTTCCTTGAAAAAGAACTGATGTGGTATGTCAGGACTTTGTACGAGTACCATCAGATTTTTGCTTGGGGTAGAATCGTCAGAATTCCAATGAACAAGTCACCAAATAACCGAACAGCGGCACGATTTGGCACAGTGGTTCCAAATGAAATAAGTTACAATGCCGATATGTAAAAGATATTCGTAGAAATTATAAAGGTCGATTACAATTTTGGTCAACATAGGTTATCCACTGGACTGTCAGGTGTTGTGATTGCTCGCCAAAAGTCGCAAACGATTGTTTGGAATTAAATTCAAATTCATAATCGCAATTTCATCAAATCAAAATATGCAAAATATCAAAATATTTTTTACTTGAAACAATATTAAAATCATTTTAAGGGGGAGAATACATACACAAACTGTATGTATTCCATGCTGATGAGGTAAAAATCGTACCGTTTGGCATGGAGTGAATAATATCATTCCCTTAGCAATAACATATTGTATACTATACCATTTATATATTTATATATATATTATATATATTTATATATATGTATTTGGTTGGTACCATTTTTCTCTCTATTCGCCGCATTTTCCGTCTAAAAGTACAAATTTTGAAAAAGTCTTTTTGTTTTACATCTTCACAGTCCGATGAATATATACAGTGAATTTCCTGATTTCAACTTTTGCTGTTTGATTGGTACTATTTTTGTCCCTCTTTTCCAATTGTATCCCTTAAAATTATGAATTTCGAAAAATCCCTCACTTTAACGTATCTACGCAATTAGAGGGGTGCATTTTCCAAATTTCATGTTTCTAATTATTGTCATATCATTGCTACCATATTTATACCTTTTTGTCGATTGCATCGATTTTTATACCCTCCACCTCCAGGATGGGGGTATATTCACTTTGTCATTCCGTTTGTAACACCTTGAAATATTCATCGGAGACCCCATAAAGTATATATATTCTGGGTCGTGGTAAAATTCTAAGACGATATAGCCATGTCCGTCTGTCTGTCTGTCTGTCTGTCTGTTGAAAGCACGATAGCGGCCGAACGAAATGAGCTAGGAGGTTCAAACTTTTCCTAAATGTGTCTTATGGTTGTAGATCGGTTGGGATTGAAAGTGGACGAAATCGGCCCAGAGGGAAAAATTTTTCCCTCACAAGGACTGAAAATACCCCTAATATTTAGAGTATTTCAGCATGTTTTTTGAACATTTTAGCTTGTATTTACTTGATATTTGCAATGCGCATTCCCTTTATAGCATAAAAGGGCACCATGGAGTGATTTTTATTTGTAGGGGGCGAAATGGGACAAAAAGGGATAAAAATGGTACCTATCAAACGACAACAGATAGAAACACGAAATTTGGCGTGTACATTCCTCTAATAGAGTAGATACATAATATAAAAGTATTTTTTCTAAATTCGTACTTTTAAAGGGTTAAATGGGGATAGAGGGATAAAAATAGTACCAACCTAACGGCTGCACCTAGAATAATGAAATTTGATATATACATTCCTCTGATTGCGTAGACACGTAAAATAAAAGAACTTTCCAAAATTCGTACTTTTTGGGGTTCAAATGGAAAAAGGGGATAATAGTACCAACCAAATGACAGCAGCTAGAATCATGAAATTCAGAGTAGACATTACTCTGACTGCGTAGACACGAAAAATAAAACGTTTTTTTCCAAATTCGTACTTTCAAGGGATACAATGGCTACAGGGGATAAATATAGTACCAACTAAACGAATACAGCTAGAATGATGAAATTCACTGTGTACATCCCTCTAATTGTGTAGATACGTAAAATAAAGAGATTTTAGATAGTCGTACTCTTGAGGGGGCAAAATTGGAAAAAGGGGATAAAAATGGTACCAACAAAATGGCCGCTGATAGAATCATGGAATTCGGTGTATACATTACTCTGATTGCATAGCCACGTAAAATATATTTTTTTTCAAATTCGTACTTTACTTTGTTGCTTTTACGACAAAAAATGGTAGAATCATGAAGTTGTCTTGTACTGCGTACGTGAGAGATAAGGTATTTTCAAAAATTATACTTTTGAAATTAAAATAGGATGGAAATACAACCAACCAAACGACTGTAGCTTAAAATACACTCTCTATCCCCCAATATTTAGGGTATTTATGATGGCTCCCTTATATTTACTTTATGAATTGAAGTATTATATCCATTATATATATAGTATACAAATATTGGTAGCATTGGCTTATTAATTAAATTTCTTATTTTTATACAGTTAACATTTGTTGCAGCATGGAAGCACCACAAAAAAAAATAAAAGTTTTAGCTGGCGAAATGGGACAAAAGGGGATAAAATATGGTAGCAATGATACGACAACAGCTAGAATAATGAAACTAATTGCATAGACACGTAAAATAGAGGGATTTTTCGAAAATCCTACTTTTAAGGGATATAATTGAAAAAGAGGGATAAAAATGGGACCTTCCAAACCGCTGAAGTTGATATCATGAAATTCGGTGGTCTGACTATGAAGACTCGAAACAAAAAGGTTTATTTCCAAGTTTTGTACATTTGGGAGGAGAATGGGGATATCTTTAAAATTTGCACTTTTCTTATCAAAATAATGCAGTCACTTTGTCTGTATCTGAAAATGCTTCTCCCTAACGGCGACTGGCAATCGCCTAATATTTTCGGCATCTTCACTTTGACAATTACAGCATTGTATTTATTTATAGTAGTAGATTTTAAACAGTGCGCATAAGTATACATTATAATTTGAAATAACTGTAATGTATAATAATCAAATATAGTAATGTGCATAAAAATATCACAATTTTCGTAATATGGTACTGTGCTTCTATGTAAAGTCGACATCCTTTAATCTGCTGGTAATACTGTGGAATGCACTCCGTGGTGGAGTGTATATAAGATTCGGCCCGGCCGAACTTAACGCCTTCTTACTTGTTCTGTTCTGAATTGGTCATAATTCGTGAAAAAATCAAATTTTTTCCAAAAATACGTATACAATATTTTTATGAGAAGAATATATACACAAACTTTCAAAACAATCGCAGCTATTGAGGTCAAAAACCGCACCGCTTGACATGGAATGACTCACATATATATATATATATATTCTGGGACGTGGTAAAATTCTAAGGCGATCTAGCTAAATCCGTCAGTCTATTGTACGCTGGTCGCCGAACGAAATGAGAAAGTAGGTTCAAATTTTGCCTAAATGCGTGTATTAAAAGTGGCGAAATCAGCCCAGTGGGAACAATTTTTCCCTAACAAGAACTGAAAATACCCCTAATATTTAGAGTATTTAAGCAACTTTTTATACCCTCCACCTCCAGGATGGGGGTATATTCACTTTGTCATTCCGTTTGTAACACCTCGAAATATTCATCGGAAACCCCATAAAGTATATATATTCTGGGTCGTGGTAAAATTCTAAGACGATATAGCCATGCCCGTCCGTCTGTCTGTTGAAAGCACGATAGCGGCCGAACGAAATGAGCTAGGAGGTTCAAATTTTTCCTAAATGTGTCTTATGGTTGTAGATCGGTTGGGATTGAAAGTGGACGAAATCGGCCCAGAGGGAAAAATTTTTCCCTCACAAGGACTGAAAATACCCCTAATATTTTGTGTATTTCAGCATGTTTTTTGAACATATTAGCTTGTATTTACTTGATATTCGCAATGCGCCATCCCTTTATAGCATAAAAAGTGATTTTTATTTGTAGGGGGCGAAATGGGACAAAATGGGACAAAAAGGGATAAAAATGGTACCTTTCAATCGACAACAGATAGAAACACGAAATTTGGCGTGTACATTCCTCTAATAGAGTAGATAAATAATATAAAAGTATTTCGTCTAAATTCGTACTTTAAATGGGTTAAATGGGGCAAAAGGGATAAAAATAGTACCAACATAACGGCTGCACCTAGAATAGTGAAATTCGATATATACATTCCTCTGATTGCGTAGACACGTAAAATAAAAGAACTTTCCAAAATTCGTACTTTTTGGGGTTCAAATGGAAAAAGGGGATAAAAATAGTACCTACCAAATGACAACAGCTAGAATTATGAAATTCGGTGTGTACATCCCTCTAATTGCATAGACACGTAAAATAGAGGGCTTTTTCGAAATTTGTAATTTTAAGGGATATAATTAAAAAGAGGGATAAAAATGGGACCTACCAAACCGCTGAAGTTGAAATCATGAAATACATTCTGACTATGAAGACTTGAAAAAGGGTTTTTTTTTTCGAAATTTGTACATTTGGGTGGAGAATGGGGTGAATGGGGATATCTTTAAAAGTCGACATCCTTTAATCTGCTGGTAATACTGTGGAATGCACTCCGTGGTGGAGGGTATATAAGATTCGGCACGGCCGAACTTAACGCCTTCTTACTTGTTTAAATTCAGCTTTATATGAACTTGAAATTTGTTGAGTACATTCCTCTAGTAAATAAACAAGTAAGGAAAGGCTAAAGTCGGGCGGGACCGACTATATGATACAGTCCACTTTCTTCAATTCAGTAAAAAAGTGAAAACGGGATGTATGTCTCCTATTCATAGGCTAATATGACATGGAATTTGTCAAATCGAAATGAATTTTTGTATCGGGGCTATATCCAAACATGGAATAAAGTGACTAACTTTCATGCTCACTTTGAAGAAATTCGGTGAAAATTCGTGGTTTCTGGGGCGGAGAAAGTCTATCCAGAGTGAATGGGAGCTATATATAAATCTAAACCGATCTGACCTATTTTCACTATAGGTGTTCCTAGTTTAAATATGAGATGTTTTGCCAAATCTGAAGGCAATCTGATACAATATTTGGTTTCTAGAGCAGAAAAAATCAAATCGGGAGCGAAATTTGTATGGGAGCTATATATAAATCTTAACCGATCTGACCCATTTTGACCACAGAAGTTTCTAGTTGAACTATAAGATGTTTTGCCAACTTTGAAGAAAATCTGTTAAAATATGTGGTATCTAGAGTGAAAAGAGTCAAATCGGGAGTGAAATTCGTATGGGGGCTATATCTAAATCTGAACCGATTTTCTTCAAATTAAATAGCGTTCGTCCTTATGCCGAAAAACTTCGTTGTGCAAAGTTTCATTTGGTTCTGTTAACAAATGCGACCTGTATCGTGATTACAAGAATAGATGGACAGACAGACAGACATCGATTCAAAAAGTGATTCTAAGTCGATCGGTATAATTAACAATGGGTCTATCTCGCGTCCTTTTGCGTGTTACAAACAAATGCACAAAGACATAATACTCTCGTGGAGTGTATAATTATTATAATAAAAATCTGAATTAATTTAACAAATATCGCTATTAGAAAAAAAATATCAAAATTTTCTTAATACGGCCGTGGATGAGTAGAGGATTACTTAATTTAATTATTTTCAAAAACGAATTGCTTAAAAAAGAGGAAAAAAAGAAATCGGATGTATCCTTAGTTAGTCAGATTAAGCGAATATCCAAAATCATCAAATACGCTAAAAACACTTTGATTGAGACGTACTATAAGGGAAATATTTCATCATGTGGTGGTGACCCAAAGAAAGTTTGGAGGTTTTTAAATAAAGAACTAGGAAGAACTAGTAAGAAATCCAGCCATTTAAGTGACGAGCAAGGACGAATTATTTTGTCTGATAAAGAGAAAGCTACTGCTCATAATAACTTTTATTATGAAACAGTTCAAAACATACGCAACAATATTGTCGAAAACGTCTATGACCATTTTAATAACTTTCGAACGATGTCTTACAATACTACGGCCTTAGATTTCCGATAGATAGTTAGATAGTTGATACTGCAACTATGGAATCTGTATTGAAATTGATGCCTAAAAATAAAGGTTCGGGACATGATGATATAACAACAAAAATGTTGTCTATGCGTCAATCTTTAATATCGATGATATTGACCAGAATTTTTAATAGTATGATTGATTCTAGTAGTTATCCTGATATCTTAAAGATTCACGAAATAGTACCAATACCGAAGACTTGCGGTGCGCGTAGCGTCAGTTTGTATAGACCAATTTCTCTTTTATCAAACATAGACAAAGTATTTGAGAAGATTATGATTGACCAATTATCAAGTTATCTTGAAAGGCATAATATAATATCTTGCAGACAGTATGGATTTCGAGAGGGTTATGGCACAGAGGCAGCTGTAGTTAGCGTTGTTAATGAAATATGTAATGGTCTTGATAAAGGCTATACTGGCGTAGCAGGTGTTTTCTTCGATTTGAGCAAAGCGTTTGACCTTGTTGACCATGAAATTTTATTGAAAAACTAGATTTTATTGGTATTCAAGACTCCACAGTGAAACTCATTGCTAGTTATTTACATAATAGAAGACAATATGTAAAAGTTGGGAAAAGTAGAAGTAGTACCAAACCTGTGAAGTGTGGCTAAGACAAAAATTATAAGATTTAGACATTATTTATTAAAAAGACAGCCAGAAATTGCGGTATTTATTGATGGAAAGCTTGTTACGGAGTCGCAGTCTGTTAAATATCTTGGTATTCACTTCACGTTTAACCTTTCCTGGGACATGCATATAGAAATGCTAAAGAAGAAGATTTCTGCTGCTACTGGGGTTTTGAGGAAATTTAGATCGAAACTGTCCACCGAAACCAAACTTCAGATATATTATTCCCTAATTCATTGCCATTTAGTATATATTCCTGTAGTATATGCATTTAAGGACTGTTCCGCACTGAAATCTTTACAGTCTGCTCAAAATAAAGCTTTAAAAATTGTGTATAATTTACCTATAGATTATTCCACTCTACGGTTGTTTACTAACTACGCCAAAGGCGTGCTTCCAGTAAAAGGAATATATAAACATAACATATTACTCTTCATGTTTAAATCCACAAAACAAATTGGAATTTCTTTTATTCATTTTCATCAACACCTTGAACAATCTCAGATGAACACTCGACATCGTTCAAATCTTGTACCGTCAAGATGCAGACTTGAACTAACAAAGCAGAGAATTGAGTATGCTGGACCTCATGAATTTAACGCATTGTCATATGATCTCAAATAAATTGCTAAAATATCAGTCTTTAAATCTAAAGTTAAATCTTATCTACTTAACGTAGTAGAAACACTTCTATAATTATTACGTGTATTTTACTAATGATTGTAAACTGTATTTCTAAGTTAAGTTTCATATGTGTAATGTGTTTTATACTACAATTCATTAAAATTTTATTTTAATAACATGAAAATTTTTGCCAACTAGTCTCCATTTAAGCCTGTAAGGCGCGGAGACGCTAATGTGAACTATTATTTTTTATGAAATAAAATTTAATAAAAAAAGATAAAAATGTTACTGAACTTATACGTGAAGTCGCAAGTCTCTAAACTTTCGGTGAGGGGTATATAAGATTTGGTCCGGTCGAACTTAAAGCTTTTTTTGTTTTTATTTCTTTGATGACTTCATCATGTTCCCAGTTATTCTATCATTAATTTGCAAAGTTAAAATTTGGCCGCGTCTTTTTGTATTTGTTTGCAACCACTGTGCGGCACAAAAGCAAAAGCATTCAACCCTTCTGATTGACATTTAAGGAGTAGAGAGCTCCTTTTGCCTCTTCCACTTCCCTTTGTGATGGAACTTCGCTCACTGTCAAGACCTGTTGTAACGCCCTGCGTCCTCTTTATTCCCCCCAAAACAAAAAATAAATGTTTTGTGCGATCTGAGAGGACTATTATTATTTTGTTCTTTTCGTTTGGGTATGTGTGCGTTGTGTGTGTGTTGTTTTATATCAAATTCATATTAAGGACATTTGCTCATATTACGAGCTGTGCTGTGTTGTTGTTCACTTCATTTGCGGGGCGTATACACAGTTTCCTTTGTTTTGCATTCGTTCTCTGTTTTCAGGCACTGGTTGTCCTTGTTGTTGTCGTCGTCGTCAGTTCCATTTGATTGCTCTTTGGTTGTTGCTCATAAAATTTTGATTACATGTTGATCTCATATATCTGATATTGTTTATTCCACTGTGTGTGTAGAATAATGCCATTGTTGTTGGTCCTGGTAGGCTAGGTCCTTGTGTGCATGTATGTATGAGTGAGTTTTGTTGTAGCTGAGCTGAGATTCGTCATTTTGTGTGTGGGGAGGTGAGTGAGGTTCGCTCACTTCCCACGTATTTGAAATTTGAGATGGCATAAAATCAAAATGCCGTCATTCAGTTAAGTTATCGCCGTTCAATGGAAACAAACAAAAACAATTGGAATGTTCACAAAGGCGTTGCGTCTGTATCAAAGTTTCACCTGTAGTACGAAGTACTACCCATTGGACTGACAGTTGAATGCACTTGCAAATTCCTTTGATTCCTGTTGCACTCTAGCCACAGTCGTAATGTTACCATTTTCTTGTTAGATTTCGATTTTGTTCGCTTTTGTCGTAGAAAATGAGAAGAATTTTCCGAATGAAATATGCTTTTGTTTAAAATCTGACAATTCTAAGGATTTGTTTCACTTGCTGGTATTTTTGGTTTCGTATTGCTTTTCCGACAGACAGTTGCAAGTACTTTTATGATGTCAAATTTTATCCCCAGATCATAGGTTGGGATGAACATTTTTGTGGCATTCGAGTATAATTTCCGTACTTTTTTATTAACTGCGTATTAATCAAAATGTAATTCTTAGTACACGATGTAATTATAAAAGGGATATACAACTCCGAGCAGATAATGAAAATTGTAAAAAGATGCTGTCAGTATTAATTAGACGATCCAGATCCGATCTAGTTGCAACAAAAGTTTGGCTTATACAAAAATCATAAAATAGATTTTTTGATTTGCTTTTAGACATAGGTAATTGCACAAGATTTATGAAATTTTGCACAGACATTCTACTCGTTCTTGCGGGGTGAATGGCTTTTGCCTCAGGTCATAGTAGAACGAGGTTCGATTTCTAAAGTGGTCTAAAGTTGATACACTCGGGCGTTTTAATAATGTAATAAAAACATGAAAGAGTCTTAAGGTTTTCACCTCATCCTTACGAATATGAAATAAAAGATAGACAGGAAAGTCTGGCATTAACTTCACAGCCCTGAAATAAAATATGACGTCCTATTAATGGAATATAACCCGCAATAACTAATGCATTAGGTATATATATTACAATGTACGACAGTCCATATTACACTTGAACCAAATGATATACATCCTACAACTATAGGAGAAACAGAGTTAATTGGCGTTTTTAGTTTTTCATTTTCTTATCCGGTTGTCCCTTTAAAGGACTACAAAGTTCCAAAGAATACAATTTTTCAAAAAATATTGTTAATATTTGATTTGAACTGGGATATTGTCCTGGCTCAAGACCATTTTGCATCTATATTTAATAGAATGCAAATTTATTTACAAATGACATGGTGACATTTATTACTTGGCTGCAGACTACCACTATCATGATTTCGACCATGTCAAAAGTCTTTTCAAGTGGCTTCGCAGCGACTTTTCAACATCAAACCCGGCCTCTACAAGGAGATGATTCTCACAAACGAACGAGAAGCACAACTCACTTGCCGAATTTGCGTTTAAAAAATCGCACCAAGTAGTAAAGTACACATGCCATCTTACAAGCATCTCATTTTGTTGCATATGTAAGTATGTGTATATGCAGGTATAATTATCCAGCAATACTTCTGCCGTGTCAACGCTCATTTGTTTTAGTTTTTATACACTCCACGATAGTATTATGTCTTTGTGCATTTGTTTGTAACACCCAAAAGGAAACGACATAGACCCATCGTTTATTATACAGATCGGCTTAGAATCACTTTCTGAGTCGATTTAGCAATGTCCGTCCGTCTGTCCATCTATTCTTGTAATCACGCTACAGGTCGCAATTGTAGACAGAACCAAATGAAACTTTGCACAACGAAGTTTTTCGGTACAACCACGAACGCTATTTAATTTGAAGAAAATCGGTTCAGATTTAGATATAGCCCCCATACGAATTTCACTCCCGATTTGACTCTTTTCACTCTAGAAATCACATATTGTATCAGATTGTCTTCAGATTTGGCAAAACATCTTATATTTCCACTAGAAACAATCATGGTGAATATAAGTCAGATCGGTTCAGATTTATATATAGCTCCCATACAAATTTCGCTCCCGATTTGACTTTTTCCACTCTAGAGAGCACATATTTCACTTGATTTGGTTCAAACTACCTTCCATTACCTTATAATTCTACTAGAAACATCTGTGTTGAAAATGGATTAAATCGGTTCAGATTTAGATATAGCCACCATACAAATTTCGCTCCCGATTTGATTTTTCCCGCTCTAGAAACCACAAATTGCATTAAATTGTCTTCAGATTTAGCAAAACATCTTATATTTATACTAGAAACAACCATGATGAATATAGGTCAGATCGGTTCAGATTTACATATAGCCCCCATTCAAATGTCGCTTCCGATTTGACATTTTCCGCTCTAGAAACCACATATTGTATCAGATTGTCTTCAGATTTGGCAAAATATCTTATAATCCAACTAGAAACACCTATGCAGAAAGTGTGTAAAATCGTTTCAGATTTAGATGTAGCCCCAATACAAATGTTGCTCCCAAATGTTTAACCGATTTTGGCCAAACTATACTTATTATAATGTAATTTCCGATTTAACATTTTCTGTCAAACACATACATTTACAGGATGTAAAAATCCCTCCCGTTTTCACTTTTTACCGAATTGAATTGTATTGGGATAGAAAGTGGAGTGTATCATGTAGTCGGCCCGCCCTGCTTTAGCCTTTCCTATTTGTTATTTACAATGCACACTGGTCCAAAATCCATTTTTTATGGCATAAAGTCGAAAAATAAACATACAGTCTTGTAATTTTGCACATTTGCTAGACATGTCATACGCAAAAAATAAAAATAAAATTGGGCCGATCGGACCACGCCCACTACCACCTCCCATATAAACTCAATATATAACCAACATAGTATACAAATATTATACTTTAAACTGCAATTTAAATAAATATTTCACGAATTAAAGTAAAATGTATGCATGTGTACAAAAAGGTGAATGATGTTGTATACTATTTTAAAGGTACCTTCAATACCATTTAAATAAAATATTGATGGGTCTCGTACACAAAACTAATTCAGAGATATAATCATATATATGTCTATGGCTAATTAAAAACTGTGCTAAAATAAAATGACAATTTTTGGACTTTGCCGAAAAATGCTGACGAGATATTAATTCCATCATAAACTACAACCTCAGACGAACACTTTCACATTTACACTTTGAGTCAAGCTGTGTCATACATATAACGTTTGGTCCAAAATTACAATACCTATGAATACTTACAAGACCACAATAATCATAAAATGTTAAATATAATTTTTCAACTACTAACTCTTGCCGTCAATTCTTATAATATAGTCACTTTATTATTTTCTTTTTAAGTCTTGATTTTAATTAATTTGTAAAACTGCTTTATATCAAAATTAATCCCACTTTTTTTGAATCGCAAAGTTTAAGTACCATTCAGGCTTGTGGTGTTACCACCTAATTGTCTCCAGTATAGTTTCCTGATTGCTTGGAGTGTTGCCATAAATAAAATATGTACACATTTTCCACTTTCCAATTTAAATTTTTTTGAATTTCTGCCAAAAAATGGATTTGGGACCATAGTGCAATGGCATGGTGACATTTATTACTTGGCTGCAGACTACCACGATCATGATTTCGACCATGCCAAAAGTCTTTTTAAGTTGCTTCGCAGCGACTTTTCAAAATAAAAAAAATATTGTTAATACTTATTCGCACTCTATGACAACGGTATAAATGCTAAATCAAATAAGAGAACATGTGCTAAAAATACTTTAAATTTCAAGCTTCTATCTGTATTAGTTTAGTATTAACAACAATTTAAAGTTTTGTCTCTTAAAAAGCAAGATATAAAAAAACTAATGGATAAACTTGAAATACGTGTTAATGCTGAACAAATGCAGACAGAAGCATAATGTTTGAACGATTTTAATAGATATTATCCTCTGTAATTTGAATCCAATGTCATTATCATAGGGTACGAACAAGTATATAAAATAATTTTTTGGAAATTGTATCCTTTTTAACTTTGTAATCCTATGAAGGGGCAACAGGATGAGGAAATGAAAAACTAAAAACTTTGAGTAGCTCCATTTTGCTTATAGTTTCATACGTATATCATCCGGTTCAAGTGTAACGACTTTTTTATACCTCCCTCCTCCAGGATGGTGGTATATTCACTTCGTCATTCCATTTGCAACATCTTGAAATATTCAACGGAGACCTCATAAAGTATATATATTCTGTATCCTGGTAAAATTCTAAGACGATTTAGCCTTGTCCGTCTGTCTTTTGAAAGCACTTTAGCTGCCGAACAAAATGAGCTAAGAGGTTGAAGTCTTCCGTAAATGTGTTTTTATGTTTGCAGATCGGTTGGGTTTGAAATTTTTTTCCCTAACAAGGTCTGCAAAAACCCCTAATATTTAGATTATCTAAGCAATTTTTTTTAAATTTCAGATTTTTATGCACTTGAAATTTGTTCCGTACCATCCTCCAGTAACGTGTAATCACCAAAAAGCACAAAAAAGATTTAGCGGCTGAAATGGTACAAAAGGGATAAAAATAGTACCATTGATACGACAACAGATGGAAACATGCAATTCGGTGTGTTCATCCCTACAGTCTACGTAATTATAGGAATGAACGTAAAATAGAGAGATTTTTCGTAATTTTTACTTTTAAAGGATACAATTGCAAAGGAGGGATAAAAATGGTACCAACCAAACCACTGAAGTTTAAATCGTGAAATTCGTTGTATACATTCATCTGACTGTGAAGAAGCGAAACAAAAAAGTTTTTTTTTTTTTAAATTTGTGCATTTAGGTGGAAAATGGGTCGAATGGGGATAAAAATGGTACCAACCAAACCGAAGACAAGACAACGCAAACCCGATATTCGTACCTTCAGGATCAAAATGGGATTAAATATGACACATCATGATATTCAGTATTACGAATTACGGTACGAATTTTTCTAAATTCGTACTTTTAGGGTCAAAATGGAAAAAGGAATGAAACTGGTAGCAAGCAAACGGCTGTAGCTAAAATCATGAAATTATTGAAAAATATTTCATTTCCAAATTTAGAACTTTTCCTATCAAAATGGTACAGACATTTAGTCTGTTGCTGGAATCAAGAAATTGCAAATGGGGAAAATTGGCCTGAGGAAATGGCTTGAGGAAATGTTTCTACGTAATAATATTTAGGGCACATTTTTGAAGATTGCTGCCTTATGTTGCCACATATAGGGATTTTTCGAAGTTTGTACTTTTAAGGGAGGAAATAGACAAAAAGGGATAAAAATGGTACCAACTAAAGTATTACAGCTATATTCGTGAAAATCGGTATCAACATTACTCAGACAACGTAGACTTGCAACATAAATGGATTTTGCGAAATTTGTACTTATAAGGGGTGCGCGGGACAAAAAGGGATAAAAATGACACCAACTAAAGTATTGCAGCTATGGTCGTTTGGTGTGTAAATTCCTCTGACAATGTAGAAGAGAAATTTTAAATGGATTTTTTCGAAATGTACACCTATAAGGGATGGGCGGGAAAAAATGGATACAAATGGTCCCAACTAAAGTATTGCAGCTATGGTCGTTTGGTGTGTATATTCCTCTGACAACGTTGACTATCAACGCAAATGGATTTTTCGAAATTTATACTTTTAAGGGGCGTACCGGGACAAGATGGGATAAAAATGGTACCAACTTAAGTATTACAGCTAGAATCGTGAAATTAGGTATGTAAATTCCTCTCACCATATAGAAGCGCAATATTAATGCATTTTTGAAAGACACAAAAAGGGATAAAACATGGTACCGACTAAAGTATTACAATGTATATGGATTTCGAAATTTGTTCTTTTAAGGGGCAAAAAGGGATACAAATGGTACCAACTTTAGTATTACAGCTAGAATCGTGAAATTTAGTATGTAAATTCTTCTGAACATTAGAAGCGCCATAAAAATGTTTTTTTTTAATTTGCTCTTATAAGGTGTGAGCTGCACAAAAATGGATAACAATGGTACCAACTATAGTATTGCAACTAGAATCGTGAAATTTGGTATGTAAATTCCTCTGACTATGTACAAGCGCAGTCAAATTGGATTTGTCGAAATTTGTACTTTTAAGGTGCGCGCGGGACAACAACCCTTTAATTAACGCGGAACATAAATTTGTTCTTATAAGGAGGATGCGGGACGACAAGGGATAAACGTGGTACCGAATAAAGTACATGTCTTTAGGGGAAGCAGAAACACATGTTACATATAGTGATTTTTCAAAATGTGTATTTTTTGGGAAAGAGGAGCAAAAAGTTATAAAGTGGTCGGCTGCATCTAGAAACATGAGGTCGAGGATATAAAAGGCTCGGCGGTTGTAATTTTTTATTCAAAACTGAGTAGAAAATGATAAAAATTATAAATACGAAGGGAGTTCAGCTAAAATAGTGCACATCATCAAGCACATTCCTTTGACTGTATATGAGTGATATCTAATAGGAGGTTTCCAAATTACTATTTTAGATTTATCTATATCCACCAAAAGAAAATCAAATAAATACTATCCAAAAACGGAGACGGAAAAAACTAATAACAAATAACTGGCTTTTTCGCGTGCGAAGCAGCGGGTACTGCTAGTATTTATATATAGTAGAGGACTATTAATATTATGATAATGAAGCATCACAATTTTCCTAATATTTCAACAGCTTCTAATCTGCCTGTGATCCATGGTGGAGGGTATATAAGATTCGGCTCCGACGATAAATAAAATCACATATTGACTAAAAACGTTGTATGTCTTTAATGAAAAAAAAATGGGGCAAAAAGGGACAAAAATGGTACCAACAATACGGCTGAAGCTAGAATCATGATATTTGGTGTGTACATATCTCTTACAGCGTATATAAAGGGTGATTTTTTAAGAGCTTGATAACTTTTTTTTTAAAAAAAACGCATAAATTTTGCAAAATCTCATCGGTTCTTTATTTGAAACGTTAGATTGGTCCATGACATTTACTTTTTGAAGATAATTTCATTTAAATGTTGACCTCGGCTGCGTCTTAGGTGGTCCATTCGGAAAGTCCAATTTTGGCATTTCCACGTTTTTGAGTAACAGAGGCCCAATTGCTGCGAACGGCGACGAATCGATAATTGATGGTCATCATTAACACTGGCCGATACAGCTGCGATATTTTCTTCAGTTCGCACTCTACGTAAGCGTGTTGGTGGTTTAATGTCCAATAATGTAAATTTGGTACGAAATTTAGTCACAATAGCCCGAATAGCCGCTTCAGTGCGTCGATCAAACTGACCATAAAATGGAAGCGCGCGATGAACTTTCTTAACAGAGCACGCATTTTGATAATAAAATTCAATGATTTGCAAGCGTTGCTCGTTAGTAAGTCTATTCATGATGAAATGTCAAAGCATACTGAGCATCTTTCTCTTTGACACCATGTCTGAAATCCCACGTGATCTGTCAAATACTAATGCATGAAAATCCTAACCTCAAAAAAATCACTCTTTATTAGACTTGAAGGGATTTTTTCGAAATTCGTACTTTTTGGGTGTGAAATCGGGTAGAAAGGGATAAAAATAGTACCACCGCAATGACCAAACGGCTGGGCCTAGAATCTTGAAATTTGGTATAGACATTCCTTTTGCAGCATGAAGACATCCCAAGAAATGTTATTTGCAAAATTCGTATCTTTGGGAGGTCATATGGGACAAAAATTGTACCAACATCATGGCTGAAGCTAGAATCATGAAATTTGGTATGTACATTTCTCTTACAGCGAAGAGATAAGATTTGAACGGAGTTTTTTCGTAATTCGTACTTTTAAGGGGTAAAAGGGGTTAAAGAGTGATACAAATTGTACCACCGCAATGACAAACGGCTGGGACGATAATCTTGAAATTTGGTAAAAAAAATCCTTTATAGCTTCAACGCACCCAAGAAAATATTTTTCAAAATTCGTACTTTTTGTGGGTGAAATCGGGTAAAAAGGGGTAAAAATAGTACCAATTAAATGGATGGAGCTGAAACCATGATTCGGCGTGTACATCCCTCAAAATGTTTAGAATCGCAAAATGAAGGAGTTTTTTCGAAATTTGTACTTTTAAAGGGAAAAGGGGATAAAAAAAAGGTACCAACAACACGGATGACGCTACAATAATGAAATTCGGTGTGTATATTCGTTTTACAGCGCAGATCACTAATAAGAAAACATTTTTCGAAATGTACTTTTAAGGGATTAAATGGGATACAAATTGTACCGCCGCCCTGACCAAACGGCATGGCCTAGAATCTTGAAATTTAGAACGGGCATTACTTTTATAGCACGAAAATATTTTTCAAAATTCGTACTTTTTGTGACTGAAACTGGGTAGAAAGGGATACAAAATGGTACCACTCAAACAGACGGAGCTGAAATCATGAAATTCAGGGTCTGCATCCCTGAAAATGCTTACAAACGCAAATTGAAGGAATTTTTCGAAATTCGTACTTTTAAAGAGTAAACGGGAAAACGGAGATAAAATAGGTACCAAGAGCACGGTTGACGCTACAATCATGAAATTCGGTGTGTATATTCGTTTTATAGCGCAGAACACTGATAAGAAAGAATTTTTACTTTCAAGGGATTAAATGGGATAAAAATTTTTAAAGTTGGAAGCGGATCAAAAGTGATAAAAATCGAACAATCCAAATAGGGGAAATTGGGATAAAGATGGTACTAATCAAAGTTTTCAGTTGGAATATGAAAAGAATGTTAGAAATTTGGTGTGTACATTTCTCCGAGTACGTAGATGCGCAACATAAAATAATATTTCTAAATGTGTACGTTTAAGGGCGGCACAAAAAGTGGTAAAAATGGAACCCACATAAAAAAGGATACAAATATTTAGTACCTACCAAAATATTGCAATAGAATAGAAGTATAGAAGTTATATGTAATGTATTTAATTTGACAAAGGGCGTGGCGAAGCATACAAATTTTATAGGTTTAAAGTGATTATAAAAACATTTTTAAATCTAAAATGGCAACTGATTTCGACTATCCGTATGGAAGTTTTACCAGTTTTATGTTGACCAAAGGTGTGTGCAGCGATGATGGCAAAGATGTCGATCATCCGTATATAATTTATAAAATGTTTAATTTTACGTATGAAGTGGTAATTTGTGTGCCAGGTACAAAAAGGAACACTGCAAATTCATGGATATTTCGTACACTCTAAGTGATTATAAAAACTTTATCAAATATCAGAATACAACTGGTTCCGAATATTTTACTAGGAATATGGACTGTATGTGTGGGGGTTCTATAACGGGTATATCAATTCCATCCATCTCCGAATTTAAACTAAGTCTGAGAAGAATAATACTTTGTTCATAGTTTGAATAAATTACTTAACTCCCTTCGAGAGTTATCGTGTACACTAGCAAGCCAGACAGACAGACGGACGTGAAAGGGATTTATTACATACTTAGGATATTAAATCACTCTGAGTTAATCTTTTTTCTATCCCAAATGCATATATATCTACTCCGTAGAGTGAGGGTATAATTATCTCGGATTTTTTTAAGAAAATTGTTTCAATTTAAATTAATCACTTGACTGCGTATAAATTGATGGCACAATATATATTATTTTTTGTTTAATTTGTACAAGGGGGCAAAAATTCGGTGTATAAATTCCTCCAGCTACGTAGGATCTGGAATCGAGAATACGTATTTGGGAAACAAAAAGCATATTTTCAAATTTTGTGAGCATTCACAGGCGATTTACCCTGAAATAAATATCATTACATCGCATATGAAGTAGCGGGTATTTGTTAGATTTTCATAAACACTCGATAAAGAAATGCACATATTACCATCACAGAAATTTCAAATGAGGACATTCGGTCTTGTGGGAAATTGTTTTCTACCTAAAAACGTCTGACAATACACCTAATATTTAGAGCACATTTTTTGAAGATTGCTGCCTCATGTTCACTTTTTGATTACACTTGAAGTTTCATATTTATATATAGTCGATGACTATTAATATTATAATAATGAAACATCTCAATTTATTTAAAATAAGCTAAATTTTCTTCAGGTTGAGTACAAATTTACTTGATTGGAGGAAATTTTCAGTTATAATTTGGTTTGAGGAAAATGTACCAAATTTTCCCTTAGTTTAAGTAAATATTTACTATTTACATTAAACTAGAATCAAGTTCCGAATATGTCTTAATTTAAAGGATAGAAAATGAGGAAAATTGATTTAACATGAGGCTTAATTTTCCCACATCTTAGTTCATATCATCCCCTTTCTACACTTTCATTACAGTGTATAAACAATTCCATCTTTACACCGAAAAATGGAGTAGTGTACAAATACAAATAATAAAATAAGTAGTAAAGTCTCGACTCTGGGGAATCATAATGGTTGGGAATTGGCAAAATCAAAATACAACTAATTAATGTTTTCAACGACACCAATATAGACGAGTTCCCAGGATGGACAATAGAATGAAAATTGTCTATACCAAACAAAAGGAGCCAAAGGTTAACACAAGTTCACGTTGGTATTGAAAATGATTGGAAAGTTCATTGCCACTAAATCATTTGTAATGATTACATAGCCGAAGGATATATGCTCCAATGAAATTAAATACCGATTGCATGATTTTTTAAACATCGGTGAAATAAAAGTCGTTGATGTGTGTCTTGGGATCCCTGGTACTACGACCGCAATTAAATTCACTGGCACTGAGCCTGCTTTTGAAAAGATCAATTACTCAACAAAGCGATAAAGCAATTTCTCTTAAGCGGGGCATCTGTAAACAAGTGGATGGAGTTCAGATCGACAATGGAATAGAAAACGTTCTTACATGTGTTTACCATAGATTTATTTATCTAAGCACTAGCATCCCTGGGAACAAGTGATCCTTTATTCGAAATCAATACGATCTTTAGAAATGATTAAATTCAGTTTCTCTGAAGTGAATGTGAACACACCCGCAAACACCCGAAGTTATCGAATACTACGTTTTAATAACAATTAACTTCCACGGAATTTTTTCTATTCGAAAATTATTGACAAGAACTTGAAAGCAAGTGGTTTAAGTAAGAAAAGTAAAATGAACAAAAGTGAAACGAAGGAGCGAAAACATTCTCAGGAAAGGGTTGGTGGCGGAGTAATGAATTTACGGGTGCTATTGTTCGCTGCTGGCACAAAACAATTGTGCAAATTATGTTGGAGAAATTTTGAATTTTCTATAAGAAAAAATGTTTATCTATCCCTTCAAGTGGGTGTACTTTTATCGATCACAATGATCTTTATTATGACGCTGATTATCAGGACATCTTTAGGTCGAAATATATGAGTGTGTTCGTGTGTGTACGTAATACATAATTTCGTCTAATTTTGTTTGGTGATTATTTCATTCATTCATTCAGTCTATTCAAGGATTGGACCCTCATCATAGAGCAAACATCATTGTTCAACTCTCTGATCATCGCATAGCACATGTGCACGCATGCGTGGTGGTGGGCCCAAACAAAGGGTGTTTACAAATATGCATGAGCACACAATGAACGAACGCTGATGATGAATGGTTGAGTGAAGAAGGGAATAGAAGTGTTATCACGATCATGTCCCGAAGAACATCGGTAAATAGTTGTCGCCGTTATCGGTTGTCATCATCAGCTTTCGACTGTTTTACTACTAAAGAAGCTATAGAACATGTCAAAAATTTGCTTCTCAGATTCTTGAATCTTGATTTCTCGGCAGACAATCTAAGAAATAAACTGATTTGTCATTCACTCAATTCATTGAGATTTCTGTTTTGGTCTTTTGCCTCGATTTATGAATGGGTTCGTCGTTGGTGTCTTTTGCTAAGCGGATTAGTAATTTATTTGAATTAAATTGTATTGACGACTGGTGAACTGGTGCATATGGTCATCGCACGCACCTGTCCAATATTCAAGGGGGAGATGCTATCTACTAACCCTTGAGCAAGACAGTTGATACAATGCATTTACTCGGAAGATCCATTCATGAATATTTTAAATAAGTGTTCTAAAAATATGCTCAACAATCTAAAGAAAAATTGTTGTATAGATATTGTTTAGAACATTTTTCTTTAAAATTTAATTACACATCAAAATCAAATCTGCCAAATTCAATTTTAGTTGAGGCCATCTAATCGTTATTGCACTCAGAGAAATAGCATTCTAATCTGAGTAAAATCCATACTCCCATTTAGTTCAACTTTACTCCAGTTAAGTAAAAATTTCCTTAAAAGTAGAAAAATTAACTAAGTATGAGTAAAATGTCCTTACTTTTTTTTATTATTATTATTAAGTCTATAGATACAAATATCCTTACAGACTAAAAACATATACATATATACACTTAGATACTACAAATTAAGTATTTAAATACAGGATAATTTTTCTTTTGATAGAGTTTTTGTTTTCTGATAATTCAATAATGTGATCGAATTTATTAAATTGAACAAACAGGCGGCGCAAAGGATCATTATTGGCATAGTTTGAACGGAAATAATTATAGTGGATCAACTGAAAATATCTAGTTGGTCTTGTCGGAATATTTATCATCATTCTACTCAGAATAACCTCGGAATGGATGTTGCCCTGGATAACATTCATAAGGAAAGTAATGTTCAACATAGTACGTCGACTCTTCAAAGAAGGCAACTTGATAAGGCCAAGCCTATATTCATATGAAGGCAGTGTACGGAAGTTCCATCTTCGCCCACGCAGACAAAATAAAAGGAATTGTTTCTGGACAGATTCCAAAATATTGCTATGAATAGTATAGGATGGGTCCCATATTACTGAACCATATTCAAGAATGCACCTAACCAAAGAGGTATATAAGTGTTTAGTGACAGAAGGATCGAAAAACTCCTTACTCCAACGTTTCATAAAGCCAAGAGCACCATAAGCTTTGTTTACTACCTAAACGTTGATCCAATAGAATTCCAAGATCCAAAAAGGAAACTACAGACTCGAGTTTATGATCACCAAAAAAATAATTAGTTTCTAAGTTTCTAGATCTAGAAAATGACATATGTTTGCATTTCAACATATTTAGTTCCATTAAATTAATTTTACACCACTCATGAAAACTATTAAGATCAGACTGTAAAAAACATTGTTCAGTGGGATCTTTAACATCATCAGCATACAATAGAATATTAGAATGACGAACTATTGAGGGAAGATCATTAATAAATATTATAAATAGAATCGGACCAAGATGACTTCCTTGAGGTACACCGGATGATACAACCATATTTCGTGAGAGAGCTTTTCCAAATTTTACTCTTTGAATTCGACCATCTAAATAAAATTTTAACCACGATAATAATGTTTTACTAAAGCCCATCATATCTATTTTCATTAGCAGAAGGTTGTGATTTACTTTATCAAAAGCCTTGCAAAAGTCTGTATAAATGGAATCAGTTTGCATTCGGTTTCTAAAACCATCATTTATAACTGTAGTGAGTTCCAAAACATTCGTTATAGTTGATCGATATTTACCGAATCCATGTTGGCAGGGCGACAACAATGAGGAAACTTGGTGCGATAACATATCAGTCATAATTTTTTCTAATAGCTTCGGAATGGCACTTAATTTTGCAATGCCTCTGTAATTTGATACTTAAATTTTGCTACCAGATTTAAAAAGGGGGATTATATATGATTCCTTCCATAAAAGTGGTAAATATCCAAAACTTATTGATTTATTAAAGATTATTGAAAGAGGGTATGATAAATTATCAGCACAGTATTTAAGTATGTTATTAGGGATCCCGTCTGGACCAGAATTAAATGTGATATTTAATGCCTTCAAATTTTCGAAAACCGTAAATCTGCTTATAATTGCAACATTTATAGGTGAAGCTTCAACAATATTATAAGGATAAGGAATAGAACGATCACATTTTTTATTTGAGTAGGTCGATGAGAAAAAGTCTGCAAATAAGTTGCTAATTGATAAATCATCATCTGCTAAAATGGAACCAAATTTTAAAGAGTTAGGGAAACTACGTGATCGGCGTTTGGAATTTACAAACTTATAGAAAGATTTAGGGTTATTTCTCAATTGATTTTTCATGGTGATTATGTATTTCTTGTATGCACTTCTGTTCGCAATGTTGTATTCAGATCTTGCAATCGAACATTTAGAAAAATCAGCAGAGGAACCAGTTTTTTTTTTGTATTTTTTAAATAATTGTCTATAGATTTTGTAAAAATATAGATTTTCAAATTATAGCCACGCGCGGGCACAGCACAAATGAACTAAAGCACTGATCGAAAGCCGAACACTTGTAAAATAATTTGATGTAGAATAAAGGTAAAAACCAGCGGCAATTAGATTGTATGACTGTTATAACAAGAGCGATCAGTAGGAGATAGGGTTGACTTCTAAGTCATAGTAAATAGTTCATTTACAAATAGAAATAGGGTAGTAAGTTTACTTAAAAACATTTCTTTGGGTCTAATAAAAAATTCTTACAATTGAGTAAATTCATACTTGCGTGGAAGAAAATTTCCCAAGTTTT
Source organism: Polietes domitor (assembly GCA_947397865.1). Classification (NCBI taxonomy): domain Eukaryota; kingdom Metazoa; phylum Arthropoda; class Insecta; order Diptera; family Muscidae; genus Polietes; species Polietes domitor. The sequence continues at coordinate 187,284,666 of OX377618.1, read as the reverse complement.
AAGTAAAAAAAATTTAATTAATTTAAGTGTTAATAAACTTATAAAAATCACTTCCAATTGTTTAGAAAAGCATCTAAACGAAAGGAGCTATAGTTGTAGATCGGTTGGGATTGAAACTGGGCGAGGGAAAAGTTTTCCCCTAACAAGGACAGAAAATACCCCTAATACTTCGAATATTTAAACATGTTTTTCGAATGTGTCTACTTATATTTGGTATGCACATTCACCTTAAAGCGATTCTTATTTGTAGGGAGTGAAATGTGGCAAAAAGGGATAATAATAGTAATGAAATTCGTTGTATACATTCCTCTGCCTGCGTAGACATGCAAAATGAAAAGTTTTGTTTTTCAAATTCGTACTTAAGGTGTAAAATGGTATCAAATGGTGTAATGGTAGGTAAAAATTGTAGCAACCAAACTCCTACAGCGGGGATAATGATTTATGCTATGCATTTACTTAATATTTAGTAAGTTCAATCTTTTTATATGTGAACGCACATCATAAAGTTATCCATACTTTTGGAGTGGGGAATGTGGAAAAAGGGATAAAAATGGTAGCATCCGAATGACTGTATAGACGTGCAAAATCAAGTAAATTTTCGAAATTTGTACGTTTATGGTAAACCGGGAGAAAGGGGATAAAATTGGTACCAATCAAACCGCTGTAGTTAGAATGGTGAAAATCGGTGTATATTTCGCTCTGGTTGCAAAATATAATACGTCTCGGGCTAGAATCATGAAATTCTATTTATTTTCACTGACTTTCTAGACGCGCAAAATGAAATTAGTACTCTTACGGACACAAAGGGGTAAAGGAGATAAAACTGGTATAAAGCAAACGGCTATAGCTAGGATCTTAAGCAAAAAATATCCCTGGAATAGGGATCTTTTTTATAGCCCCTTTTCAAATGTCCTTTCCGATTTGAGTTTCACCGCTTTGGAAGTCAATATCGGATGTAGAACATACAATTTTTCTAGAAATCACGTATTGCAAACTGATTATATGAATATCGACACCATGTTATATTTGACCTGGGGACAAATGCTCCTCCCGATTTGGGTGGGGCATTTCATGTAGTTCTGTACGAACAACAGCTTGTACTTACTTGATATTGGGTATGCACATTCCCTCTATAACAAAAACGTGCACCATAAAGTGATTCTCATTTTTAGGGGGTGAAATGGGGCAAAAAAGGGATAAAAATGGTACATATTAAACGACAACAGCTAGAAACACGAACTTCGTTGTGTACATTCCTCTAATTGAATAGATACATAATATAAAAGTATTTTTTCCAAATTCGTACTTTTAAGGGGTAAAATGGTAATAGAGGGATAACAAGTAAAAACGGAGTTAAGTTCGGCCGGGCCGAACTTTATATACCCTCCACCATGGATTGCATTCCACAGAGGTTGTCGGTTTTCGTAGAAGTGCAGTAATATTACAGGAAAATATAAATTTTTTAATATAGCCAAACCAAAACAAATACAAATATTGAAAAAATAATTTTATAAATAAATATAATATTTTTATTATTTCAAACCATTATTTATTTCAAATCAAAAAATAAACATTCTTATATTTATATTTTCAAAAAATACCATAAATATTGGTAGATAGTGGGTGCTACAGTTTGTTGTATTTCCATTCTATTTAATTCCAAAAGTATTACCCTCTTGACGTTTCTACGCAATTAGAATTTCATCATTCTAGCTGTAGTCGTTTAGTTGGTACTATTTTTATCCCTCTGTACCATTGTATCCCTTGATAGTAAAAAGTAAAAAAAGTAAAAAATCCGTTTATTTGCCGTGTATACGCAGTCCGAGGAATGTATACTCCGAATTGCATGACTCTAGCTGCGTCATTTTATTGGTACTATTTCTATCCCCTTTTTTCACCCAAAAAATACGAATTTCGAAAAATCTGTTTATTTTAAGTATCTACGCAATCAGAGGAATGTATACACCGAATTTCATTATTCCAGGTTAAGCCGTTTAGTTGGTACCATTTTGATCCCTCCGTTCCCATGTATCCCTTGAAAGTACGAATTTGGAAAAAACTTTTTATTTCTCATGTCTTCGTAGTCAAAGGAATGTATACTCCGAATTTCATGACTCTAGCTGCGGTCATTTGGTTGGTACTATTTTTATCCCCTTTTTCTATTTTGGCCCCAAAAAGTACGAATTTCGAAAAATCAGTTTATTTTCCTTGTCTACACAGTCAGAGGAATGTATACTTCGATTTGCATGACTCTATCTGCGGTCATTTTATTGGTACTATTTTTAACCCTTTTTCATTTTAACCTCAAAAAATACGAAAATTTAGAAAAATCTGTGTTGTAATTTATTTTGGTTTAAGACCAAAGGTTGTGCTGAAGTCTTCAGTAAAACCCAAAATTAGAAAAAGGGCAAAATGAGACCTTTATTGTTGCAGCTAAAAGTTGACTGCTCAGTTTCGATGGGCGCTACCCCATCTCCTCAGAACTTTCGCAACGAATGTATGTCTTTGACTTAAATCAGGGTTCATATTAGTACCAGCGGTCACATATTTCAAATGAGAAACGCTGATAAACAAAATATTCCACCAAACTAAGTCGACACACTCTCTTTTGCCAATTCAATGTTATGCATGTGCTGTGTGTTTACGCAATCAGAGGAATGTATACACCGAATTTCATTATTCCAGGTGTAGCCGTTTGGTTGGTTCCATTTTTATCCCTCCGTTCCCATGTATCCCTTGAAAGTACTAATTTGGAAAAAACCTTTTATTTTTCATGTCTTCGTAGTCAAAGGAATGTATACTCCGAATTTCATGACTCTAGTTGTGGTCATTTGGTTGGTACTATTTGTATCCCCTTTTTTATTTTGGCCCCAAAAAGTACGAATTTTGAAAAATCAGTTTATTTTCCGTGTCTACCATTTTTATACTTTTTTTCCCCATTTCACCCCCTACAAATAAGAATAACTTTATGGTGCACGTTTTTGCTATAAGGGGAATGCTCATACCAAATATCAAGCAAATATGAACAGTCATATCCAAAAAACATGCTTAAATACGCTCAAATATTAGGGATTATTATGGGTATTTTTAGTCCTTGTGAGGGAAAAATTTTTCCCTTGGGGCCGATTTCGCCCCATTTCAATCCCACCCGATCTACGACTATAAGACGCATTTATGGAAAATTTTAACGTTCTAGCTCCTTTCGTTTAGATGCTAGCGTGCTTTCAACAGACGGACGGACGGACGGACTTCTTGATCGTCTTAGAATTTTATGACGATCAAGAATTTATAGGGTCTCAAGTCGATATTTCAAGGTGTTACAAACGGATTGACAAAGTTAGTATACCCCCATCCTGGAGGTGGAGGGTATTAAAAAGTAATAATCCTAATTTGTGCCGAATCTTCTCTTCAGGTATAAATTCTGTCCAATTACAAAGTGGTGATTAATATCGTAATTAAAATTTTTGTATAAGTAGTTAATTTAAACGCTCTCCGTAAAATATCAGCAACAACTAGCACTAGTAGCAGTCATCGTTAGTATCATCAATATTTATTATATACGAAAAAGTAACTAAATAACTAACATATTAAACACGTCCATGAAATTTCCCCTAGTGCAGACAAATTGATTTTTTGACATAAAACCACCAACCATCGATAGCATCAATAAATTAGTTTTAGTTCATAATTCGCTGCCAAAATTCCCCTTCTTCCCAACACAGCCCACATTCATTCTTAAAACATGTTTTAAACAGCAACCCTTAAATAGTCCTCGCAACAATAACAACACCAATGCCGCACAATGCCTCTCGAATTCACGAGGAGGGATTAAGACACTAATCCACCGCAAGAGTTATACTAACTTAGTAAATTACTAAAGTGCAGTGTCTGTCGGTGGCATTGTCACGGCGACCATTCAGAATCCACGCCGAGGTAGGGCAGGTACCTACCTCTTCAAAAGGCTAAAATACGAATACTAATGTATGGTCATGTCCATACGGGACACGGGACATGACTTTGTGTTACAGTTTTTCGAACTTTTCGTTCGATCCACTCCTTTTTGCTTTGATTGTTTTACGGCTTATCAATAATTTCGGAGAGAATTCCAAAAAACAAAATCATAAAATAACAACGAAAATATGAACTAATTTTTCATATTAACAATAGTATTGATGGGAAAAACTATTTTGCCATTGCTCCAGTTTCATTAAGGCTTTATGCTCTTCGAATTCCTAGAATCGCGGCATTTAGGTAACATACGATGAGATGAGTAGTTCGGGAGGACAACAACAACACTCTGTGTCCTGTGTCTCCGTGTGTGCGAGTAGCAACGGTAGGAGTATGTAATTATCATGTTGGAAAACACATTTAACACCTTTTCTTCTCGGCTTGAGTTTGTGCGCTCTACTAATTGCACTCTGTGTGATACCAGGCCAGACAGCCGGCCGGCCGGCCGAACGGTTAGTTAGTGAGAGTGTTGGAAAGTGTGGCCGGCCAGTCATCCAGATTCAGGTACTTACCCAGCCACACACTCTACGACTGCAAGTGTGTCAGCTAGCCAACCATGCCTATGTGTCTCGCACACAGCGCCCATCGCAGTCCGGCACTACATGCTCTTAGTTTGGGCATAATCACCATCAACATCATTTATCGTCATCATTTGCCGGCCATTGTTCGAGGGCTTTGTGTGCGTCACCATTGTCATAATTGTGGAAATTTGCTATGGTTTAGTTAACCCTTTCAATGAAAAGGGTTAAATTATGAACCGAGAAATGAAATGAAAAATTTGTAATTTTGAATAATTTGTTTGTTTGTACGTCGTTCTTGTTGTTGTATGTACATTGTACACATTACATTTTGTTTACAATGACTAAGACGCCAAACACTAATTGCCTTTAGCAAACAGATTTAGGAATATGTATTGTGCCAACAAAAACTACTATGGAAAGACCCGCATTGAGACGTGCTCAGCTCATCCTTAAGTATCCTTTGATAGAAGAATTTCAATTTATTCATAGACAAATAGAAATTCTACAGAAATATATATATTAGGATGGGTCAAGAAAATAAATTGACCCCCCCCCCAAAACGAAGATTGGATTCAATGGTGTTCTGCAAAATATTTCGTTCCTAGATCCAGCCGTTTAAGACATCTTTAAAAATCATGTTTTTCCCGTGTAATTTTTTTACGTTGCATTTTTGTCCAAAATTGGTAGATCCTTAGAAGCACTTTAAATATAAATTTGTATTCTGATTGATTTTTAGTATTTTATCAAAGTGGCAGATAAAAAGTCATATTTCATGGGATGATGTTGTAAGAGTTTATTGGAAAAATAAATAGAAGAAATCAATACCTTTCAAATGATGAATATCGGACGGAAAATGACGCCACAGGCTCAATTTTTGTGCAATAATTTAATATAGGTGATGGGTTTTCAGATTCAAAATGTTCAACCTCTTTCTACAAAAATGAGATTTGCGGCGTCAATTTTCTTCCGATGTTCATCATATAAGCATCATTCGAACCATTCAGTTGACACTATGAAAAAACAAAAAAAAAAATACTATTAACGTCCAATAATATTTAAAGTCTTAAAGTGGTCTATTAAGTCAGAAAAAATTGGACAAAAATGCAACATAAAAAATTATACAAAAAACAAGTAAAAACGGCGTATGTTCGGCTGGGCCGAACTTCACCATGAATTGCATTCCACAGAGACTGTCGATTTTCATAGAATATTACAGGAAAATATAATTTTTTTATATAGCCAAATCAAAACAAAACATATTAAAAAAATAATTTTATAAATAAATATAATTTTTTTATTATTACGCTTATAAGGCAAGGCTACCAATACGTCAATTCAAAAAATAATTATTCTTCTATTTATATTTTCAAAAAGCTTTAATACCATAAATATTGGTAGATAGTGAGTGCTACAGTTTGTTGTATTTCCATTCTATTTTAATTCCAAAAGTCTAAATTTTGAAAATCCATTATCAGACGTACATAGTGCAAAATAACCTAACTTCATGATTCAACAAATTTTTCCGTAAAAGAAAAAGTACGAATTTGAAAAAAGAAAACTTTTTATTTCGCTTGTCTATGCAGCCAGAGGAATGTGTACACCGAATTCCATGATTCCAGCTGCGGCCATTTGGTTGGTACCATTTTTACCCCCTTAAGAGTACGACTATCTAAAATCTCTTTATTTGACGTTTCTACCCAATTAGAATTTCATCATTCTGGCTGTAGTCGTTTAGTTAGTACTATTTTTATGCCTCTGTACTATTTGTATCCATTGAAAGTACGAATTTCGAATTCCATTTTGACCCCAAAAAGTACGAATTTCGAAAAATCCATGTATTTTCCGTGTCTACGCAGTCAGAGGAATGTATTCTCCGAATTTCATGACTCTAGCTGTGGTCATTTGGTTGGTACTATTTGTACCCCCTTTTTCATTTTAACCCCAAGAAGTACGAATATCGAAAAATCCGTTTATTTTACGTGTCTACGCAATCAGAGGAATGTATACACCGAATTTGATTATTCTAGGGGCAGCCGTTTGGATGGTACCATTTTTATCCCTCTATTCCCATTTTACCCCTTAAAAGTACTAATTTGGAAAAAATACTTTTATATTTTGTATCTACTCTATTAGAGGAATGTACACACCGAATTTCGTGTTTCTAGCTGTTGTCGTTTTATATGTACCATGTTTATCCCTTTTTTGCACCATTTCACCCCCTACAAATAAGAATCTCTTTATGGTGCACGTTTTTGTTATCGGGGGAATGACCATACCCAATATCAAGTAAGTACAAGCAGACATATTGAAAAAATATGCTTAAATAGTAAAAAATATTAGGGATTATTATGGGTATTTTTAGTCCTTGTGAGGGAAAAATTTTTCCCTTTGGGCCGATTTCGTCCCGTTTTTATTTTCCTCAGTATTATGGCAGATAGTGTAGGTGGTGATCCTCAAGTCAACCTAGATTCAAAAGCAAGTAAAGGGTGATTTTTTAAGAGCTTGATAACTTTTTTTAAAAAAAAAAAACGCATAAAATTTGCAAAATCTCATCGGTTCTTTATTTGAAACGTTAGATTGGTCAATGACATTTACTTTTTGAAGATAATTTCATTTAAATGTTGACCGCGGCTGCGTCTTAGGTGGTCCATCCGCTTAGTCCAATTTTGGCATTTCCACGTTTTTGAGTAACAGAGACCCAATTGGTGCGAACGGCGACGAATCGAAAATTGGTGGTCATCATTAACACTGGCCGATACAGCTGCGATATTTTCTTCAGTTCGCACTCTACGTAAGCGTGTTGGTGGTTTAATGTCCAACAATGTAAATTTGGTGCGAAATTTAGTCACAATAGCCCGAATAGCCGCTTCAGTGGGTCGATTAAACTGACCATAAAATGGAAGCGCGCAATGAACTTTCTTAACAGAGCACGCATTTTGATAATAAAATTCAATAATTTGCAAGCGTTGTTCGTTTGTAAGACGATTCATGATGAAATGTCAAAGCATACTGAGCATCTTTCTCTTTGACACCATGTCTGAAATCCCACGTGATCTGTCAAATACTAATGCATGAAAATCCTAACCTCAAAAAAATCACTCTTTATGATTAATCTCAACAATGCCGAGGTCATTTATATAAAAAAAGCTTAGCAAAAAATATATAATAAATAGAACTTACCTTTCGGGCCATCTATAAACTGTAGAACTTTTTGAGTGAGTACAAAATGTATATCTCACACAACTCTCTGATTGTTGTCTCTGGTTCTTCTTAGGATTTGCATTTGAAATTGGCTGAAAAGAAAATAATATTTAATCCCCATTAGGTACATGTGTCGATAGTTACTCAACGGTCTAACCAGACATTCCAAGGCATTGATTCCTTGGAAAACATCTAATTTCCAAGGAATGACTTTACTTTAAAAAACTCAGATTTTTAGAATATTCCAAACCGTTTTTAATATTTCTTATTATTTAAATCTATTAAAATTATTATATTGAAATATATAATCTACATTTATAAATTTTATTATTGAAATATAATATAATCTATATTTATAAAAGAGAATGCCGTCCGTGTGAACACGCAAAACTTTATAACGGATCGTCTGATTTTCACGATTTTGGGCTTGATGAATTCGTGTTGGCCCAAGGAAGGACATAGGATGTAAAATTGGTTCATAAATATTACTGACCACGAGAATGATAAATATGATGCCGAAATTTGGATTTTCATTTTATGTTTGTGGCAGTAGTGTTTTTTTGAGCCAGAAGGCTGCAAATTGGAACGTATATATTACTGACCGCAAGAAAGATAAATATGATGCTGGAGTTTGAATTTTCGTTTGGTGGGTAGTTGGGGCGTGGCAAAAGTGTCTTTTAGCTAGAAGGCTGAAAATTGGAACGTATATATTACTGACCACGATAATATCAATTTTAATTTTACCATTTTTGTTTTTGCCTGGCGAAGCGGGCGGGGTTCAGCTAGTATGAAATATAATAACGGTATTGTTAAAAAAGACCTCACTCTTATTTCTATACACTCCACGAGAGCATTATGTCTTTGTGCATTTATTTGTAACACCCAAAAGGAAACGAGTTAGACCCATCGTTTATTATACAGATCGGCTTAGAATCACTTTCTGAGTCGATTTAGCGATGTCCGTGTGTCCATCTATTGTTGTAATCTTAACAAAAATTGGCACAAGTAAGTTTTGTAGATCAAGGACGAACGCTATTTAATTTGAGGCAAATCGGTTCGGATTTAGATATAGCCCCCATACAAATGTCCCGATTTAACATTTTCCGCTCTAGCAACCCCATATTCGATTTTCTTTAAATTTGGCACAACATCTTATAATCGAACTACAAACACCTATGCTGAAAGTGGATAAGATCGGTTCAGATTTAGATATAGCCCCAATACAAATGTTGCTCCCAAATGTTTAACCATTACCGAATTGAATTGTATTCGGATAGAAAGTGGAGTGTATCATATAGTCGGCCCTGCCCGACTTTAGCCTGTCCTTACTTGTTTTAGTCTAAACATAGGCTGTAGACGAATAAAACGACTAAATTAAACAAGATTGGACTTATAGAAAAGCGAGAGAATGAAAGTATATATTAAAGATATACATACTCATTTTTAGAGGAACATTCGTAGGCTTGTAAAGGAAACGTTTTCCCTCGTCACCGATGTAGTGCATTTTAAATTTTATCCGATCTGTCTCAGGAATGCGAATTCTGATTTAAAGTAGTGAAATATTACGTTTACAGTTGACTGCACTTGAGAAGCATTCTGGCCTATTGCTAAAACGATTGATTAAAAACATCGTGCTATTCAATACCGTCGTTACTTCGTTTACTGCATTTGTTTCTACTTGAAATAACTATAATTTGTTTTGCCAAATTTGTAGAAAATACGTAAATTATGTGTTTTCTGGATCAAATCGATTTACTTAAAACTAAATATCCTTCAATATTTGTACTCTCATTTTGGAAATAAAAGTCCAATAACGCCCGCTTATTTTAAGGTAAGCAATTTAAGCAATTTAAGGTACTTATGAAGGCTACAATTGTTGTGAATTTCAGTTTCCAAAAAAGTTAAAATTGGATGTTTTAACTTTTTTGCTGACACGAAAAACGGATATAAAAATAAGAAACAATATTTTTTTAATTCTAATGCAGTAAATAATGCGTATATGACAAAACCTGTAAATAAAGTTATAACCCTCTATGATTTTTAATTTTTGCTTATATAGCGCGAAACCCATCTTTGCAACATATATAATGATGTTTTTATTATAAATGAAATCTTAACGAAGAAAGCAAATCTATAGACAAATATAGAAAATATGATCCTTATTGTAGTTCTTGCTTAACACGTTGACTGCCAAGGCCATTTTCAGAAAACTGACCAAAAATGACATTTTGATTTTTTCACATTATATTACTTAAAACTCTTTTTCTAGATCATTGATATCATCAAAAATCAAAAATGATGTTATTTCGCTTTATAGTTATTATTATTTATTATAATTATCATAATTTTATTATTATTTTCTTTCTTTTTAGATTTATAAACATTCTCTAAAATTACTGTTATAATTATCAAGAACCCAATATGGATAAGAAAAGGTCACTGAATCAAAGTGAAATTGAGTACAACGCAAATCTAAGTGATTCAGAACATGATTTCAGCGATGGTAGTAACGACATTTATGAGCCTTCTGAGAATACAAGTGATAGTGAAGATGAAGTCATCTCCGAACCTGAAGACGTCTCCGAACCTGATGATAATGACGATGATTTGCAAGCAACAACGTCAAATGAGAATGATGATTTGTGGACAGAAGTTCAACACAATCCTGAATTATTTCTTTTCGAAGAAAATGTTGGTGTGAAATTAGATACATCAAATTTTACAGTACAAACGCTGGTGGATTTATTTTTTTCGGATGAGTTTCTTGCATTACTGGTAGAACAAACTAATTTATATGCTGCGCAAGAAATTGCAACATGGGAAAAGGGGAATCAAAATGCTATAAAAAATCTAAAAGGATATCAAATTGGCAAGACGTAAGTGCTACAGAGATGAAAGTTTTTATTCCACTTTTATTGCAAATGGGACCTTGTACTTTTCCAATAATAGAACATTACTGGAACACAAACAAGCTAGATAATGTAAACTTTTGGCGCACACATATGAGCCGCAATCGATTCCAGTTGATACTACGTTATTTTCATTTGGTTGATAACTCACAACCATCTACCGACAGATTATACAAGGTGAGACCAATCCTAAATCATTTCAACGATGTTATGCGTGAAAACTATGTACCAAGTAAAAATATTTGATGCTATGGCGAGGAAGATTGCTTTTCCGCCAATACATAAAAAATAAAAAACACAAATATGGTGTCAAACTATATGAACTATGTGAGTCCGACGGTCTTGTAATAAAAATAAAAATTTACAGCGGAAAATCTGAGGAAACTACCCATAATTTACTTGAGGACTATCTCGATAAAGGCTACGCGCTTTACATGAATAATTTTTATAATTCAGTTAGTCTTACAAAACTGTTATATACACGAAAAACTTATGTGTGTGGAACCCTACGAAGTAACAGAAAAGGAAACCCCAAAGATGTGGTAAATCGTAAACTAAAAAGATGGGAGTGTTTTTGGCAGACAAATGGTCCTGTTACTGTATGCAAATGGAAAGACAAACGAGAAGTCCTTTCCATTTCAAACATGCACGCTATTGAAATGGTAGAGGTGCCCAATCGCAATGGAAGAATTTCTATGAAACCGAATATATTTCGAGATTACAATAATGGAATGTCTGGCATATAAGATCAAATGATTTCGTACTACTCATCTCTAAGAAAGACTATTAGATGGCACAAAAAGGTTACACTTCATATTATAGAGATATATATACAAAATGCTCACAGAATTTACCAAAAAGTAACTTCATCTAAAATAAAACTGATAAAGTTCAGACAAGAATTCGTCTTGGCGTTGATTGGAGATTTTCAACCAGTTTTGAAAACAAATAGATCTAAAGAGCTCCATTATTTAGAGAGTTTACCACCAACGGAAAAAAACAGCGTCCGACAAAGCCATGTCGTGTATGTACCCAAGAAAAAAAATTTTCTTTGTTAAAATGTTAGCTATTAAAAACAAAATGAAAATACAAATATTATATAGTGTAATAAAAATTAAAAAGTATGTATCAATAACAAATTTAGTGTGAAGACACGGGCGAAAAATTAATATATTTTTTTGCATAGTGTTATCATTACAAATATCATTTATTGCACATTCATTCTTATCATCTTAAAATTGCTATTGTCTTCGGAGAAGAGCATTATCAGGATGAATTTGCTAATGTGAATACCCATTTGTATTTGATATTGTCATCGTAGAATTCAGAATACATTGTAACGTAGTGCAAAGTAATCTTAATTTCATTTCAAAATGTAGTTCATGTCAGATGAAGGTATATTAGTGACAAAAAAGTAGAAACTCTAATTCCAGGAATCACGAATATTCTTTTGCTCGTGATAACTTACAAATGAAATAGAACAGTTTTTTATGGTCCTGTTTTAAAAAAGTCATTTGTATGATTTACTTTTTTACGAAGAATTGTACTTTGTGCGCGAGTCCAATTTTTATTCCCTACCTGCAGTAGCAGCAGCAGGCTGGGGCATTTACACATTTGCATATCATTTAGGGCATGCGCACATTTGCATGCCATTTAGGGTCATGCGTACACTGACATACCTGTTTTTTATGCTGGGCGCGAGTTGAAAGGGTTTTTGGCAAAATGTCGATTTTTTGCGGATGTCATACTAAATTTAGTACAAGGATTAGTGGTGGCTTAGTTGCTTAATCTGCTACTAAGTCGATAAGTTAAAAAATACATGGCTCACGGGCAAGGGTAGGGCGGTGGATTAAGAGAAGTCACAGGAAGTGTCATTGTTAGAACAGAGGAAATACCAAGGGAGGGGTTGTATGATGATAATGATGACTGATCATAAACGTAGTTAGTATGGACCTACGATACGATACTAAATAAACTAAAATAATAATAAAAACTAGAAAAGTATGAATAACATACATCAAGTCAATCAATCCCTAGGGCGATTTTGTTTAGGGGGAATAATGACACCTTGAATATTAGCAAAATTCTTTGAATTCTTGGAAGACCTTTAACATTTTTGCTATTATAATTTGAAACGAAATAAAATCATTTTTAAATACTTAAAATAAATTGTTTCAACGTGACTGTAATATTTCGCTATTCCCATTACCATTTCAAAGCACTTTCTTTTCCAATAATCAGAATATTTCCCATAAACCCTGATGGCATTCAAATAATGGCATCAGGTCAAATTAGAGCATAAAATTAGCAGATGCACTCATGCATTTGTTCTAATTAGTGTGACCTTCCAACAAATGCTCTAATTACTGAAGAGATTTCTAAAAAAGTCATTTTATTACAATATTCCAGGAATTGGTTGAATTTAAGGAAATATTTTCATTGACCTTTATGATTCACACAAGCAGCGTACGTTTTATTGCAGTCCGCGAGAGCAAGCGCAACTCTTTCGCTTCCCAGGTAGTTCATTTTTTACCTGTGCCTGCCTGTGCAACGAGAGAGCACGCGAGAGTGGCGTGTATTTGGCTCGCTCCTGTGCGTCTGCCATCCCTGCAGGGCAGGGAAAAGTTAGTATTTATACTAACTTTAGTATAACTCTGGCGGTGGATTAGCTAAACGTTAATCCCTTTATTAGGAAACACATAAAAAGTGAGGAAGAGAGGAGGTGTCATTAAAAAACAGGAAACAAAAGTCAATTTAGTATGACCTTTAGTATGTGTACTAACTTTAGTATGACCGTGGATGGCGGTGGATTAGCGTTTAAATCCCTTTATTGGTTAAAACATAAAAATGAGATGAGGGACGTTGCACTAAAAAATAGGAAGTACTATACATGCCTAATAGCATTCAAAACGCATTATGAATTGTGATGAGAATTCTGGCAGTAATGTTGGCTTTTGGGTGTAAAAAATAAATATAGTATTATTGTTTGAATAAAGTTTTATTGAAATATTGAATTGAAACTCTCTACTATCAGCATTACATTCTAAGATATGAAAATTATATCTGAAACTAATTGTAATGTCTCAACAGGACATATTTAAAATAGAAATCTTTCCTTTTTCTAAAAAAATCATATTGATCCATTTTCATTGTCCAACAAACTGCCGAAATGGTTTCATTCCTAAAAGAAATCTCATACGTACTTGAATTTCTCTCAATTGTTTTGGATTAAATCCGTCTTAAAATTTGAAAAATAACTAGAGAGGATGAATGATGTCTAAATTGTGAATATCGGACGAAAAATGATGTCAATGATCCATTTTTATGAAAACAGTTTAATATAAAAGCTGGGTTTTCAGAGCCAAAACTGAGGCGTCAAAAGTCTTAAATATGTTGTCTTTTATTGCGATATTTCAAAGATTCCTATTCCCGTTTCGAACTTTAGAATAGAGATATAGGAAACTTAGGATTCACTAAAATATGAAGATCACAAATGCGAGTATATTATGACTTATAAGATGTTAACTTCATCTCGGGTATGTAAGCTGGACGGATGCTTATGCGATGCAAATGGGATAGTAGATGGAAGGGGAACCAATATTCCAAAAAAAAAAACAATGAGGGCCAAGAGATCACTTTTGCTTATAAGCTCTCGATATATTTTTAGACCTAAATTTAGAAAACAATTAAGAAATTACAATGACATAAAAGGAGATAAGATCTTCAAATACCACATTTTAGTTTGATAAAAGCGTACATCTATTATTTTCCAATAGAATTTCTAAATATAAAAGATAATCGACGTTATTAGTATAATATTTTACTTGCGTAAACTATTCATAATTTGTTCAAAAACTGCCTTAAATCTTTTAACAAATATTTCCAAATTTTAGAAATTCTGCCCTGAAATATAACACCGTACGACAATTTAAAAGAAATCGTTACACTTTAACCGGATGTGTATATACGTATGAAACTATAGGCCAAATGGAAATGGAAAATATCATGCTTCTAACTGTATTAGTTCAGTATTAACTTTTTTTCCAGTCTACCTCTTAGTTTTTCTTCTTTATTCATCATATCTTGCTTTTTAAGAGGCAAAACTTGAATTGATAACCACAATGCTAAACTAATTCAGACAGAATCTTGTAATTTAAAGTATTTTTAGCACATATTCTCTCTTTATACCGGTGTCATAGGGTGCGAATAAATATTACAAATATTTTTTGAAAATTTGTATCCTTCGGAAATTTGTAGCCCTTTTAAGGGGCTACAGGATGAGTAAATGAAAAACTAAAAACGCCAATTAACTCTATTTAGTTCAAGTGTAGTAAAACATTTTTCCTTGTCGACACAGGAGCTAATTATTTGATGTCCCAATAAAAGTGTTGCATTAAAAATGTGTTTCATTTTTCTGTTCAAGTTGCAGCTATGAAATTGTTCAGATTTTTATAAAGCACCATAAATAAAAATATCACTACTCGTTAAAAAAATGCATTATGAATCACCCATTATAAGAGCCCACCTTTGGTAAAATCTTCAAGTAACTAACCTAGAAAGCTTCTCTAACAAATGCCATTAGCCGTTCGAAGATGAAAAGAAAATTTTAATTTTTTGACCCGAAATAGTGATCACAGATTATAGTCCTATTTCTCGTAGGGCCGTTTTTTAAGTCCTTTTTGTCGTAGGGCCGTTATTTAAGATGTTATGAAGGTTTGAAGTTTTGAAAATAAATTTGATTTTTTTTTTGGCCCGAAAAAGTGATTACAGATTATAATCATTTTTCTCGTAGGGCCGTTATTTAAGACGTTATGATGGTTTGAAGTTTTGAAAAGAAAATTTTATTTTTTTGGCCCGAAATAGTGATCACAGATAGTCATTTTTCATAGTCATTTTTCTCGTAGGGCCCTTTTTTAAGTCCTTTTTCTCGTTGGGCCGTTATTTATCTAAGTCCTTTTTGTTGTAGGGAAAATAAATTTTAATTTTTTGACCCGAAAATAATGATCATAGATTATAGTCATTTTTCTCGAAGGGGCGTTATTTAAGATGTTATGAAGGTTTGAAGTTTTGAAAAAAAATTTTAATTTTTTGACCAAAAAAAGATATCACAGATTATAGTCCTTTTTTCGTAGGGCCGTTTTATAAGTCCTTTTTGTCGTAGGGAAAATAAATTTTAATTTTTTGACTCGAAAATAGTGATCACAGATTATAATCATTTTTCTCGTAGGGCCGTTATTTAAGAAGTTATGAAGGTTTGAAGTTTTGAAAAGAAAATTTTAATTTTTAGGCCCGAAATAGTGATCACAGATTATAGTCCTTTTTCTCGTAGGGCCGTTATTTAAGAAGTTATGAAGTTATGAAAGTTTGAACTCTGATTGAGAGCAACTCTCCCGTGTTCTTTCGGATTTGTTGGCGGACCTTACCTTCAAATATTAATATACAGTGGTTTTAAAGTTCCACAGTGTAACAGATTAAATCCCATCAAAAAGTGGGCAACCGAAGTAAAAGATGCTCATCTTGTGATAATTTGGATCATCACCAATGAATTTAGCGTAGGAGAGTTGTACATTAGAATTTTGGGATGCGTCTGAAATGTACTTCATATTTTTTATAACAACATATCGATAAAATATCTAACCCTAATATGACTACAAATTAATCTAGTGTAATTTCATATCTTTTTCGAAGTAGTCATTTGTCCAGGGATTCACCTAGTTCTCATCATTGCCAACAAATTAATTACAGCATCCTTTGATGGGAAACTTTTCAAAAATTCCCACGTTCCCGTCAGATGACCATTGACCAGATGGCCATGTAACACTCATTCACCCACCTTTACGCTGATGAACATCACTCTCTCACATCATCAAAATGTCATGTCATATGAATGTATATTAGAATATCGGAAAATGCAGCAGGATTCACACATCATCTCCCCGCACCCCGACGATGAGTAATGATGAACTCACAATTAAACATAGCATCACACGCAAGCTTTACGAGGCATCAAGAGAAATTCCCATGCACAGGCCGTACTTTGGAATTGGACTTAGTCGAGTAGTCGTTAAATGACTAGTCAGTCAAAGTCTTGCTGTGGCCGTGATGTTGATGTTGGTGGTGGCGGTGGCTGTTGCCAACATCAAAACAAACCTTCACCCACTCGACAATTAAAGGTTAGCGAGCGAGCGAAGAAGAACCCACCCACCCCTAATTCTAATAAGTACTATTAGCGAGGCCGGGCCGGTTGAGGGTGGGTGTCCTTCACATACGTTTCTAATAAGAGTGTGTTTTGATGTTACTGATGACGATGACGATGATTGCTATTTTGGGAATATCATGTCAAGTATTTTATTGACCAAGTTCAAATATCATCCCGAAATTTTTTCAATTGTGTGCGCATGTCGTCGTCGTCTATGGAAAGTTTCTCATTTCATGTCCTTTGATAGTGTGAAGGGTAAACGCAACATTCGTGCATTGTGTTGCTCTTTTTTTGTTGTTATGGCCTGTAGAGAGGAGGTTGGTGTGGCGTGGCTTGGTTTCAAATTAATTTATTTGTTACGAACTTCAATTGCGTTCTGGTGTCTGTTATGTTTTCATATTTAAATTCTCACGATATTTGAATGATCGTCATATTTCATTATTAATATGAGGAGGGAAAAAACTACCTTAAATGATGATCAAAACAAGGACCACAACAGCATATGATTGTCTGGAAGAGGAAATCCACCACAACGGCAATTAACATGAAATCTTGTATTAAGTTTGGAATTCTATCAAGATTTGACTTAAGCTTCGACCAGACAGCTGGTATGAGCAGGATATTGTTGAATTTCGCAATGATGGGCTATTATTAAAAAGACGTATTTCCAGGATATCGGCTTTTAAACTAGAATTTTGCAAAAAACTTAAGATTTTCCTATCAGCAAAAATGGAGTCAATCTCTTTGCATGGAACAATTTTGAAAGGAATGAGAGATATTTTGAAACATTTAAATTTAATTTTCAGCACGATTTTCATCAAGAATTTCTCAACAAAGTCTAGTATTTCTGAACTATATATGTATATACACATGTTCATATTTATCTTCTCGATTCTAATCGTTAGAACTAAATTCGAGATTTTACAGTCTTCGGAGATCTGCACCAAAAGATCCTCGTAACCTCGTAGTTTAGCTTGCATGCGCATGCCTTTGTTTCAACGTCAAAATCTATCGACTTACTTGCACTCTAAAATGCGCTGAATCGTGTATTTATAAAGAATTCGCATTTGAAATCTTCCTCTTTGTCTCTGTATGATTTAAATTGTACTACTTAATCACCGGATTAACGAGCAGCGATTAAATATTGCCTGAAGTTAAGCTATTGGCCAGCCAGTGGAACGAATCGAACCTGTGTGCGCATGCGTCCACCTTAAGCTACCCGCTGGGCTAAGTGCATTTTAAGTTGGTTCGTTAGTCTGTTGTGGGCAAAGGGAGGAATCATTTTAACGCTGGATTGGATCAGCTATAGCATGGCAAGCTGTTGCTTCTGCTGAAGCTGAGCCGCCTTTCGGTGGTAAGGACAAGGATGATGCCTCTACTCCGGAGAGATTTGAATATTGATTTGTAGGGGGCTGCTGGCTAGGTTTAGGGTAAAGTTACAGTTTTTACTTGGATGAGGCACATCACTCCTTGGATGAGGCCTAGCAGGGCAAGCTGAGTTTTACTATGATAAGGAGTAGGATGATGTCTCTTCTTGACAGAGATTTCATTATTGATTTGTGGAGGTTTATTGGATAAGTTTATAGTAAAGTTACAGCTTTTACTTTGACTTCACCAGTTGACTTTCAATTAAACTCGAACAGATGACATTTTTTATGTGCTGAATCTGTAAAATTAATGCGAACCTCCTAAATCTGAAATTGATCTGATTGGTGATTGGACAAAAGCCTTCCTTCCTTCCATCTATATCCAGCACAAACTATATGATTTAGGTGGTGGAAATTTGCCATTGGAATACTATACGGTGCCAATGTCTTTAGATGGAGAACATTTTACGTCTCAAGATTTAATGAATTAAAACCTCAGACGAAGACATTCGCGATCATTCAAAATTGCTATGCTATTTTATCTTTTCGAAAATATATTTATTTTATTTGTAACAGAAATTCAGACTATAGGGAATTACGTAAGAAATTTACGTGGACAATTTTCGTGTTTTCAGATAAAACTCATTTTCATCCCGGTGGCCATGTAAATAAGCAAAATTGTCGCATACGGGGTTCAGAGAATACACACGTGACACGGCCATGTACTGAAAAATGGGTAGTCATATGAATGATTTTGTCTTCCATTATTAAATGACAAAGTTCAACCAATCAACGAAATTTGAAAAAATAATCAGTACTTTTTTCTAGCCGATTCTAATTTTAAATGGTCTACCCTATAATAATAGTATTCCTACAGATTCCAAAACTTTAGATAAATTAAAAAAAAAAATAAAATTTTGATATTAAAATCGTTCTGGCCGAACTTAAAATTTATATTGAAAATGCTCTCAAGGGTCTATTAATTCAGAAAACAATAAACAAAAATGCGACATAAAAAATTGCATGATCTTTAGGGGTGTTTTCCGGAGCGTTTAGCTCACAGACGGCTTGATCTAGAAAACAAATATTTATCAAATCATCATTAAATAATCCAAACTTTATTTCCGTGGTGTTATTGGAAATTGTATCTTTTTAGTATTGGGGCCGTAATCTTGAGAGTATAGGTCCAGCCATGTCCGGCAAGTCACGTAGAAACAGTGGTTTAGGAACAGTTGTCAAAGAAAATAGAAACAAATATCGTTTATCCTTTTATTAAATATTCAAGCTCAAGTAATAAATTGTAAATTTTATGATTAAGTAATAAATTGAATATCTTATACTTATAATAATAATACAATTTTTTTGTGGAAATGGCATGGAAAACCCCCAAAAAAAATAAAAATATTGAAAACAAAATATTTTACTTAATTTTTAATAGCAAAAATCCTAATGAAGGAATCAATAGCAGAGATACAAGTCGACCGATTTTATTTAATTCACTGGCAAAAATCTTCAGATTGGTCTATAATTTAAGCATGAATCGTCTTACAAACGAACAACGCTTGCAAATTATTGAATTTTATTATCAAAATGCGTGCTCTGTTAAGAAAGTCCATCGCGCGCTTCTTCTGTTCAGCGACGAAGCTCATTTTTGGCTCAATGGGTACGTAAATAGACAGAATTGTCGATTTTGGAGTGAATATCAACCAGAAGCATTGCAAGAGCTACCAATGCATCCAGAAAAAATCACAGTTTGGTGCGGTTTATGGGCTGGTGGCATCATTGGATCGTACTTCTTCAAAGATGATGCGAATCGTAACGTAACTGTGAATGGTGAGCGCTACCGTGAGATGATATCCAACTTTTTTTTTTTTTTGCCCAAAATGCAAGTGATTGACTTGCATGACATGTGGTTTCAACAAGACGGTGCCACATGACACACAGCACGCGCAACAATGGACTTATTGAGAGGCGAGTTCGGTGAACATTTTATTTCACGTTCGGGACCGGTCAATTGGCCGCCTAGATCGTGCGATTTAACGCCTTTAGACTATTTTTTGTGGGCTATGTTAAAGCTCATGTCTATACAGACAAGTCCGCTTCAATTGACGCATTGGCAGACAACATTGAAGCATTTATTCGTGAGATACCGGCCGAAATGTTGGAAAGAGTATGCCAAAATTGGACTAAGCGGATGGACCATTTGAAACGCAGTCAAGGTCAACATTTACATGAAATAATCTTCAAACATTAAATTATATGGACCGTACTATCGATTCAAATACAGATTTCATGCATTTTTCTGAATTTTATGTGTGTTTTTTTTTTTGAAAAACTTTCCTATAGCTTTTAAAAAATCATCCTGTATAACAGTTAAACTAATTAACGTATAAGGATGAAATTTGAATATGTATAGTAGAACAGTAAGGCACAGGATAACGAAGGAAATTTGTTGCACTTTCTAAAACAAAAAATACTTAAATTGCAAAGATTGTCCCCTCGCGTACGTAGCAATGAAAAATAGTAAGTATATTCTTCAAAAATATCAAAAACACAAACTCCACCAACAAATTAAAAACTGAGTATGGTTAGATACTTTCTGAATTATGTACACACAGAAAACAGATTCATTACCACAACCGAATTTTTTGCCAACCAAATTTTTGTAGTTCTACGTACTATCACAATATTGCATAGGTGACTCCATCAGTATAACCAACTTTTTGTGGCAACAATAGCATTTTCAGTACTGTGAACTGAAATTATTTGTTGCAGAGACAATAAATCTAGAATGTTTTGGTACATCGAACTATCAAAACGGTATCTGCAACTAAATTGTTATATATATCTGTTGTTATTATCATTTGTTGGTTATATGTAGTTTTTAAATTCGGTAGTCCGGATTACGATCTTTGATTGTTGCGACCATTTGTTTATTGAATACATTTTTTTGTATTCGATTATCCTGACCGAAATTCATTACAAAGACATGGTTTTACTTTGATTTTTTTATTTATTACATTTTATAATACAGTATAATATAATAACTAATATTTCCATATAACAAATTGCAAATATTTTACATTTAGGATTTTTAGTTCAACAATGTCTCCTTAGAGCTAACTCTGTAGGGGGAAGTACCATGTTTGTGTACTTTTAACACAGAAATTTCACATTTGAGAATAATATACTCAATTAATCCAAAAACAGATGCACTATTTTCAGATACCTCCAAACAAAACACTACATTTATTTTCAAAAGTAAATTACCAAACACGACGCACATTTCTTTAGCTAAAGGACAGATTTTTTAATTGCATTTTACATTTTAATGTATGAAACAGTTTTGTAAGTAAAGTCATTGTCCAAAAGTATTGTTGCAGTTTTCAATTGATGTTTGATATTTAAAGATATTTGAATGTTTATTCTCTTGTTCGAATTATAAGCAGTTTTTCATCTTGATGTTTATTCTCATTTTTTCTATTTAGCTTTTCTAATATTTTACCTTGTAATGCTTGAGTTATTTGGTACTGTATATAAATATACTTTTCTAAAAATTTCGCTTCGGGTTGATATGTAATTTTGAGGGTCATATATATGCTGAAACAAATTTGAATTGGCATCAACAAAGTATTTCTTATCACATCAACTTTCTTGAATTTCGATTTTCGAAACTTTAGCCTATTTTCTTTGTGGGTTTCGTACGACCGTCGAAGGAAACATATATGACAGTAATAAGGAAGCTATTACTATTCTAGAATATAAAGTAGAAATCTATTCGAACAAAATTACATTAGCAATGGAATAAAGCTACCTTCGTTTAATCCTTCAGAACTTCTTTGGTTTTGGAAAACTGTTTGATATAAACGTCCTCAGCAACCGATTCCACAGTAAATTGGGTAAAGAGCATTTATATGTATATGATTTGAGGAGTCCGAAGATTGAAACGTTTTTAGAATTAATTTAAACTGCTCTAAATAATCTTTCTGGGAAGCATTTTCCCATTCCATACTCTTCATTTATGTAGGCGTTACTTTTTATATACAAAATAAAGTCAGTCAGATTCATCTGAAAAGTATGAATTGATATATTAGTATTTTTCTTTTTAATTTGTTGTAAAGCGTCTCATCTCGTATTTCAGCCCCACAATATTTTAGATTAACCGTAGTCTTTTGGTTTTGTGAAATAAACTTACTACAACTTACTTCTTTTGTTTAGTTTCCAAATTTGCACGCTTATTTTGTTAAAAATTTGTAGCCTTCTGTTTTTATACCCTCCACCTCCAGGATGGGGGTATATTCACTTTGTCATTCCGTTTGTAACACCTTAAAATATTCATCGGAGACCCCATAAAGTATATATATTCTGGGTCGTGGTAAAATTCTAAGACGATATAGCCATGTCCGTCTGTCTGTCTGTGTGTCTGTCTGTTGAAAGCACAATAGCGGCCGAACGAAATGAGCTAGGAGGTTAAAATTTTTCCTAAATGTGTTTAATGGTTGCAGATCGGTTGGGATTGAAAGTGGGCGAAATCGGCCCAGAGGGAAAAATTTTTCCCTCACAAGGACTGAAAATACCCCTAATATTTAGAGTATTTCAGCATGTTTTTTGAACATAATTGCTTGTATTTACTTGATATTTGCAATTCGCATTCCCTTTATAGCATAAAAGGGCACCATAGAGTGATTTTTATTTGTAGGGGGGAAATGGGACAAAAGGGATAAAAATGGTACCTATCCAACGACAACAGATAGAAACACGAAATTTGGCTTGTACATTCCTCTAATAGAGTAGATACATAATATAAAAGTATTTTTTCTAAATTCGTACTTTTAATGGGTTAAATGGGGATAGAGGGATAAAAATAGTACCAACCTAACGGCCGTACCCAGAATAATGAAATTCGATATATACATTCCTCTGATTGCGTAGACACGTAAAATAAAACGTTTTTTTCCAAAATTCGTATTTTCAAGGGATACAATGGCTACAGGGGATAAAAATAGTACCAACTAAACGAATACAGCTGGAATGATCCCTCTAATTGTATAGATACGTAAAATAAAGTGATTTTAGATAGTCGTACTCTTGAGGGGGCAAATTGGAAAAAGGGGATAAAAATGGTACCAACAAAATGGCCGCTGATATAATTATGGAATTTAATTGCATAGACACGTAAAATAGATGGATTTTTCGAAATTCGTACTTTTAAAGGATATAATTAAAAAGAGGGATAAACGTGGGACCTACCAAACCGCTGAAGTTGAAATCACGAAATTCGATTTATACATTCTGACTATGAAGACTCGAAAAAGGGTTTTTTCGAAATTTGTATATTTGTGCGGAGAATGGGGCGAATGGGGATATCTTTAAAATTTATACTTTTCTTATCAATTTGTCTGTATCTGAAAATGCTTCTGTCTAATGGCTACTGACAATCGCCTAATATTTAGGCATGTTCACTTTCACAGTCGATTTTAAACAGTGCTCATAAGTATACATTATAGTATGAAATAGTAAACAAATATAGTAATGTGCATAAAAATATCACAATTTTCGTAATATGGTACTGTGCTTCTATGTAAAGTCGACTTCCTTTATTCTGCTGGTAATACTATGGAATGCACTCCGTGGTGGAGGGTATATAAGATTCGGCCCGGCCGAACTTAACGCCTTCTTACTTGTTTTCATTACGTTTGTTTATTTATTATTTTCTTTTTGTGCTTGTGTTTGACAGCCGACTGAAAATTGTATATTCGTTTATTGTAACAACTAATTATATTTGTGTAATGCAAATTTTTGGTAGGGTTAACCAAATTTCGTATATTTATGAAAATGATTACTACAACAAACAATATTGTTATAATATTGTTCCTTCCGATCAATAAGTGATGACAAAAAACTAAGCTTTTTTGATGCAAATTTCATTGTTAGAAATAAATTATTTGATATCATCGCTAATTATTGATACTAAAGTATTCATTTGTGTGTAAAAAGTTGTTGTCACAATTGTACGAGCTAATCACAAAATATGTTTATTGTCTTTGATTGATATATCTAATGTTCTTGCTGTGTTTACTTTCTTTTGGTTATGACCCTGTTATTATAGTACATTAAACTAGATTTCTATGAAGAATATGGAAATATGGTGTTTTCAGTAAAAAATAGTTGTGGTTATATCATTATTTATTGGCTCTGATGGAATTCTAACAATCTCATTCTCTGTGTGTAGATATTTTTGAGACTCAAATATACATAGTTATTTATTTAAATTCTCAAACTGTTCCAAAAGTTGAATTCGTTGCAAATATGTATATTTTTATATAAAAGAATATACATATAGAATATATAAAAATTCCAAGTGAAGTTTATAATGAATATTTAAAAACTCTCATATATGTATAAGGTCCACCTATTTTGTTTGGCATCTATCTTAATTTAAGATTGCATGATTTTCAATACATTAACAGATGCTATAAATCGGAAGAATATATGCCGTTTGCTAGGAACTTGTGCTAAGCAAATGTAGCGTTTTAATACTAGTATGTAACGGCGAAAAATGTTGCAATTGCTAACAAGCGATTTATATAAAAACAATTGTACCCAAATATACAAATTATTACTTGCAAACTAAATATATTTTTACGTAAGTATACGAGTTTGTTTCCAGTAGGGTGTAGATTAGAAGAAATGCCAGTTCAACAATGTTTATGGAAAATGATCTGATTTTAATAGAATTACTTGATAATTTAATTACAAAATTGTTTTCAATTTCTTTAGATTATAATACAAACGATTTCCAACATTGCAGTTACATGAATAGTTTTGCTACATTTTTTTTTTCTTTTCAATAAATTTCGGATAATCCCAGCCATGCCGAGGCTGGCAGAGTTTCGCAGAAATCAAACAGGCATCGATTAATTCCAAGTAAAAAACTAGCATTTACATGACAATGAATGCAAAAAGAGAGCAATTAAGCCGGTAAAAAAACAAAGCATCATTGCGAGAACAAACGAAATTGAAAACGTTACTAGAGCAGCAGCACAGCGAACAGGTAACAACAACACTCACGGGGATGGCATTAATAATGACAATGTCATAAACGCACTCACACACCCGGACAGGAGAGCAGAGCAGAGTTCGTTCATAAATATTAGAACGGGAGCACACGGGAAAACAGGTAGAGCACCATCCAGACAAAAAAGAGATGTCATAAAATCCCAGCAAACAACTCTCAATGAAAGCCCATATTCGCAATGGTAACCCAGGCACACACACACAAGCAGGCCAAAGGATCTGTGTGTGCTCCGAAGGGTGGTGGTGAGTACAGTAGAGCAAGAAGGCCAGAGCGAGAGAATGAAAGAGAGAGAGAGCGCGCGAACATGAATTACCCCTGTGCGCAAAAGAACCAATGAACGGCGCAAGTTAGGTAAACGGGGATGATCGTTGGCTGGATGAATGGTACAGCGCAAAATTTGCGGAAGGACTATTAAAGGACCGCCGCGGTGGTGAGTTAGCAACACAAACCATTTGGATCTCAAACAGTGAACACAACTCAAATAGAGCTGCGAACACTAAAATAAAATAATACGAAAATTACTAAAGCCGCAAATATCTCAAATTTATATTACAAATCTCAATTTAAAAAGAAATATATAATTAAAAACCCACGAATTTGTTATAAACAAATTCTCCAACACTCAAGGATTACTCTACGCATTCAGTTAAACAACCCAGCAAACATCAGCAACATGCAAACCTCCGAAGGATCTCCCGATATTATGGATCAAAAATACAACTCCGTCAGATTATCTCCAGCTGCCTCAAGTAAGTATTCGTCAAGACACCACCACACCAGACCACAAAGGATATTCAACGAAACTGCTTTGCCGCAAAAGGACTAATTGCGTTTGGAACCATCCCCTGGAAATATTGCGGGGGTCCTTCTGCCACCAAAAGGCAGAGTTTGTTTCGTTGAAGCCCTTTCACCCACCCGCTGGGTTTTCGCCGCTTGCCGCCATTTTTTTGTAACATTAAACTAATTTCGCACTTCTCTTGTTCACTTCCAGGTCGCATCCTTTACCATGTGCCGTGCAAAGTCTGCCGTGACCACAGCTCGGGCAAACATTACGGCATCTATGCCTGCGATGGCTGTGCCGGCTTCTTCAAGCGTTCCATACGCCGTTCCCGCCAGTATGTCTGCAAATCCCAGAAACAGGGACTCTGCGTGGTGGACAAAACCCACCGTAACCAGTGCCGCGCCTGCCGCTTGCGCAAATGCTTCGAGGTGGGGATGAACAAGGATGCCGTGCAACATGAACGCGGTCCCCGCAACTCCACCCTGCGTCGCCACATGGCCATGTACAAGGATGCCATGATGGGCGGCTCGGAAATGCCTCAGATCCCTGCCGAAATCCTCATGAACACCGCCGCCTTGACCGGTTTCCCCGGCTTGCCCATGCCCATACCCGGCTCGCACCACATGCATCCCGGTTTGGGAGGTGCCTTCCAAGCTCCCTCTGTTTTGGATTTGTCCGTCTCTCGAGTGCCCAATCATCCCATGCACCAGGCTCATCACTCGTTCTTCGCCCCCACCGCCGCCTACATGAATGCCTTGGCTGCCACCCGTGTCCTGCCACCCACACCGCCACTAATGGCTGCCGAACACATCAAGGAGACCGCCGCCGAGCATCTCTTCAAGAACATCAACTGGATTAAGAACGTGCCCTCGTTCGGCGAGCTGCCCATGCCCGATCAGCTGCAACTGTTGGAGGACTCGTGGAAGGAGTTCTTCATCTTGGCCATGGCCCAATACCTGATGCCCATGAACTTCACCCAGCTGCTGTTCGTCTACGAATCGGAGAATCCCAACCGTGATATCACCGGCTTGGTGACCCGTGAAGTGCATGCCTTCCAAGATGTCTTGAATCAGTTGTGCCACCTCAACATCGACAGCCACGAATACGAACTGATCCGTGCCCTGTGCCTCTTCCGCCGCTCGATGTCCAACTCCATCGAGGATTTGGCCAACTCCTCGCTGTCCACCAGCAATGGCAGTCCCAACTCCAGCATTTCCGCCGAGTCGCGCGGTCTCATCGAGAATGCCCG
Source organism: Polietes domitor (assembly GCA_947397865.1). Classification (NCBI taxonomy): domain Eukaryota; kingdom Metazoa; phylum Arthropoda; class Insecta; order Diptera; family Muscidae; genus Polietes; species Polietes domitor. The sequence continues at coordinate 187,257,353 of OX377618.1, read as the reverse complement.
CGTATGCGCTTTGCACGACGAGAGCCGCAATGCCTTGATCGGCTACATTGCCCGTCTGCATCCCAATCAGCCCATGCGTTTCCAAAGCATCATGAGTGTTCTGTCCATGATGCACAAAGTATCCTCGTTTGCCATCGAAGAGCTGTTCTTCCGCAAGACCATCGGCGACATCACCATTGTCCGGCTCATCGGGGACATGTACAGTCAGCGCAAAATCTAAGCGCGCCAGCCGTCGGATAAGTGATTTGCCCAGTAATGGGTTGGTATACCAGTGAATCAATCAATTAATCGAGCGGGCACTAGAAGTGTCCAAGCCGCCATCCGCAGCGCCCTTAACGCCGTCATAACAATGGCCCAGGGTTAGTCGCCGGGTTGGCGGAGTCTTAAAGTTCTGGAAACTGTGATACAGCCTGTGGTACACAATTGGACAATACTCAAAGTTTTGATGTGGATACATACATACATAGGTGGCTGAATGGACTGCCGAGTCGTCCTTCTTAGCCAAGATTTGTTTTATGATTTAAGAGTGAAATGTTTAGAGAAATCCCAATGAGCCTTTTATCGACTTACTTTTTTCGCATACAAAGTGATCTTAACACGTAGTTAGTTAGTTAGTTTAGCAAAAGTTGCAAATTTTTGTTATAAAGAGAGTTAAAGAGTTTTTTGAAATAATATTATTAATTTAGTTCTAAGTCTCCATGTATTACAATGTACATAGTTATTATAATTTAATTTGCTACGAAAAAATACAAGAAAAGTTTTTAAAACATAAACACATTTTATCTTTTTAATTTTGAATGAATCCATAATGGATTTGGGACTATTTGGGGAAATGTTATGCAATGCCGACGGGAAAATGCATTGAATACAAAATGTTGAATGAATTTGAATATTTTAATCGGTTACGAAAACGTTCGTCTGGTGTGTCCTTAACCAAATACAATGCCTTTTATTAATATGTTGCTGTTGTATCTTTTAAAATATTCAACTTGAATCATATTTAATAATGATAAAGAGCGAATGAAGAAGAAGCAATCAAAAACAATATTATTTTTATTTTACATTACATCCCAACAAGCAAAGCAATACGAAAACGATTCGAAATCGTATCGTCTAGAGGAAAAATAATATTGCGGAAATATTCGCATTGCGGAAGTTACCTCAATTGGAGAAGTTTGTGCGGCCAGAGCGATACGCCAAGGCAATACGAAAGCAATACATCCGGATGATGAATCGGCGATATTGCCAGATTATCATCCGCAAGAAACCTGGATGATATCGCCATAATATCACCTGGAAGAGAAAATGGCATATCGCCAGATAACCACCTAGAAGACAAAAACGCATTTTATTATACCCTCCACCTCCAGGATGGGGGTATACTAACTTTGTCATTCCGTTTGTAACACCTTGAAATATCGACCTGAGACCCTATAAAGTATATATATTCTTGATCGTCATAAAATTCTAAGACGATCTAGCCATGTCCGTCCGTCCGTCTGTCCGTCTGTTGAAAGCACGCTAGCATCTAAACGAAAGGAGCTAGAACGTTCAAATTTTCCATAAATGCGTCTTATAGTCGTAGATCGGTTGGGATTGAAATGGGGCGAAATGGGCCCAAAAGGAAAAATTTTTCCCTCACAAGCACTAACAATACCCATAATAATCCCTAATATTTAGCGTATTTAAGCATGTTTTTTGAATATGTCTGATTATATTTGCTTGATGTTTGGTACGCGCATTCCCCTTATAGCAAAAACGTGCACCATAAAGTGGTACAAAAATGGTACATTTTAAACGACAACAGCTAGAAACACGAAATTCGGTGTGTACATTCCTCTAATTGAGTAGATACATAATTTAAAAGTATTTTTTCCAAATTCGTACTTTTAAGGGGTAAAATGGGAATATAGGGATAAAAATGGTACCAACCAAACGGCTGTACCTAGAATAATGAAAGTCGGTGTATACATTCCTCTGATTGCATAGACAAGTAATCCGTGTAGGATTTTTCGAAATTCTTACTTTTTGGGTCAAACTAGAAAAAGGGGATAAAAATAGTACCAACCAAATGACCGCAGCTAGAGTCATGAAATTCGGAGTATACATTCATTTGACTACGCAGACATGAAAAATAAAAGGTTTTTTTTACCAAATTCGTACTTTCAAGGGATACAATGGGTACGGAGGGATAAAAATGGTACCAACCAAACGGCTACATCTGGAATAATGAAATTCGGTATATAGATTCATCTGATTGCGTAGACACTTAAAATAAACAGATTTTTCGAAATTCGTGCTTTCAAGGGATACAATGGTACAGAGGGATAAAAATAGTACCAACTAAACGACTACAGCTAGAATGATGAAATTCTAATTGCGTAGAAACGTCAAGGGGGTAAAAATGGTACCAACCAAATGGCCGCAGCTGGAATCATGGAATTCGGTGTATACATTCCTCTGACAGCATAGACACGCAAAATAAAAAGTTTGTTTCCCAAATTCGTACTTTTTCTTTTACGGCAAAAATTGGTTGAATCATGAAGTTAGGTTATTTTGCACTAAGTACGTCTGATAATGGATTTTCAAAATTTGTACTTTAGGAATTAAAAATATTTCTGGTATTTATTTATTTTTCGATTTGAAATAAATAATGGTTTGAAATAATTAAAATATTATATTTATTTATAAAATTATGTTTTCCATATTTGTACTTGTTCGGGTTTGGCTATATTAAAAAAATTATATTTCCTGTAATATTACTACAGTTCTACGAAAACCGACAACCTATGTGGAGTGCAATCCATGGTAACGCCGTTTTTACTTGTTTGTTTTTCATATTTCAAAATTAATAATTACATAAAGTGGTGAATAAGGAAATACAATAACCTCATAAATGATAAATAAATATAAAACAACCAAGAGATATAAATTAAATAGATGGACATCACTGCTGTTCTTTATTATTTTGGTCTTTCGCGTGTTTCTGATTAATCAAATGGGCGTTTTTGCACTTGGGTTTGGAAAAGAACCAAAGCATATACAAATAAAATGCTTATAATACAAGCTATATTATTCAAAATTCCGCTTAAATACCTTCAAATGCAGAAATTTTATAATTTTGAGTCGACTGCTTCTCCTTGGTTCCCAACCAAGTATATTTGTTGACCAAGCGGTTAGTTAAAAGCTTTTTGAGAGCGTGTCTTATCAAAAGTGCATACCAATCCTGCAATTCCAATTGTCACCCCATTCTGAAATGTTGACATGTTGTATTGATTAGAATAAGCTGAATTAGATTAAAAGTTAAAAATAGGTATTTAATTATATTGATATTTGTTGGTTCCATGAACTCAGTGCCGGATTAACCCATAAGCAAACTAAGCAGCTGCTTAGGGCCCCCGTAAAATTGGGGCCCCC
>OX377618.1:187024275-187253736 GCA_947397865.1 Polietes domitor | reverse complement strand
ATAGTCGGCCCCGCCCGACTTTAGCCTTTCCTTACTTGTTGATCATCATAACATTCTACGACGATCTAGCCATGTCCGTCCATCTGTTGAAAGCACGCTAGCAACAAAACGAAAGAAGCTAGGACGTCCCAAACTTTCCGTAAATGCGTCTTATAGTCGTAAATCGGTTGGGATCGAAACTGGGCGAAATCGGCAAAAAGGGACAAATTTTTCCCTCACAAGGACTAAAAATCCCTAATATTTTAGAGTATTTTAGCATATTTTTTAATATGTCTGTATAGAAACTACACCCAATAACCCCAAATACAGTTCAATTATTATTTTTTAATATTCTTTTAAATCAAACATCCTACAAAACTTTAAAATTTCACAAAAGTTAAAAACCTCAAATTCCTTTTACTATAGTTTCTGAGATAATGTTTCCTATGGACCTCGGAGTGTCAAGTAGAGTGATCAAAAAACCGGTTTTTCTGCAATGTCGAGTTTTGTTTTTATAAAAACCGGTTGGTTTTCGGGTTTTTCTTTCACATTCAATGAAATCTTACAGAGTCCCAAAATTCCAGCCAGAATTAGGACCATTTTGGTTCATTGCCAAGAATTCATTTGACGATTTTTAATAACATATATACCTACTACTATTATTCCCAAAATTTCAGTTTAGAACAGGTGTGAACACCATAAAAACTAAAAAATGTGTCTCGCTGAAATAGGATATCGTTTTTAAAAACAGGTAATATTTCTGTACCAATTACCCCATTCTGCGATTCTGATATCTTGTAGAGAATAAAATATGCTAAAATATATATAAATAAGAATATAAATCATAAGTTTGGCATTAAAATCAAGGATTATGCGCATTTTTGCACTCATTGAAATACAAGGACTTTTCTCTTATATTAGCATAGTTCATCAATCCCATATTACCTACAAGTCAAGTAACATACGTATACGGCTGGAGTACGAAAAAAAGTTGCTGCCGTCACTGGTTTATTTAACGATGATCTGCAAAATATTTCGTCCTTGTGTCACACCGTCTGTGAGCTAAACGCTTCTGAAAACACCTCTAAAAATAATCACATATATTTTTATACCCTCCACCTCCAGGATGGGGGTATACTAACTTTGCCATTCCGTTTGTAACACCGACCTGAGAACCTATAAAGTATATATATTCTTGATCGTCATAAAATGCTATGACGATCTAGCCATGTCCGTCCGTCCGTCTGTCCGCCTGTTGAAAGCACGCTAACATCTAAACGAAAAAAGTTAGAACGTTGAAATTTTCCATAAATGCGTCCTTGAAGTTGTAGATCGGTTGGGATTGAAACGGGGCGAAATCGGCCCAAAGGGAAACATTTTTCCCTCACAAGGACTAAAAATACACATAATAATCCCTAATATTTTAGCGTATTTAAGCATGTTTTTTGAATATGTCTGTTTATATTTGCTTGATACTTGGTATGTGCAATTCTCTTACAGCAAAAACGTGCTCCATAAAGTGATTCTTATTTGTAGGGGGTGAAATGGGGCAAAAAAGGGATAAAAATGGTACATATTAAACGACAACAGCCAGAAACACGAAATTCGGTGTGTACATTCCTCTAATTGAGTAGATACATAATATAAAAGCATTTTTTCCAAATTCGTACTTTTAAGGGGTAAAATGGGAATAGAGGGATAAAAATAGTACCAACCAAACGGCTGAACCTAGAATAATGAAATTCGGTGTATACATTCCTCTGATTACATAGACAAGTAAAATACACGGATTTTTCAAAATTCGTACTTTTTGGGGTTAAAATGAAAAAAAGGGAATAAAAATAGTACCAATCAAATGACCGCAGCTAGAGTCATGAAATTCGGAGTATACATTCCTCTGACTGTGTAGACACGGAAAATAAACTGATATTTCGAAATTCGTACTTTTTGGGGTCAAAATAGAAAAGGGGGATAAAAATAGTACCAACCAAATGACCGCAGCTAGAGTCATGAAATTCGGACTATACATTCCTTTGACTACGGAGACATGAAAAATAAAAGTTTTTTTTTCCAAATTCGTACTTTCAAGGGATACTGTGGGTACGGAGGGATAAAAATGGTACCAAACAAAAGGCTACACCTGGTGTATACATCCCTCTGATTGCGTAGACACTTAAAATAAACAGATTTTTCGAAATTCGTACTTTTTGGGGTTAAAATGGAAAAAGGGGATACAAATAGTACCAACCAAATGACCGCAGCTAGAGTCATGCAATTCGGAGTATACATTCCTCTGACTGCGTAGACACGGAAAATAAAAAGTTTTTTCCAAATTCGTAATTTTTATTTTACGGCAAAAATTGGTTGAATCATGAAGTTAGGCTATTTTGCACTATGTACGTCTGATAATGGATTCAAAATTTGTACTTTTGGAATTAAAATATAATGGATGGATAACCAACTGTAGCACCCACTATCTACCAACATTTAGCTTTTTGAAAATATAAATATAAGAATATTTATTTTTTGATTTGAAATAAATAATGGTGTGAAACAATTAAAATATTATATTTATTTATAAAATTAGTTTTTCAATATTTGTATTTGTTTTGGTTTGGCTATATTAAAAAAATTACATTTTCCTGTAATATTTCTGCACTGCTACGAAAACCGACAACCTCTGTGGAATGCAATCCATGGTGGAGGGTATATAAAGTTCGGCCCGGCCGAACTTAACGCCGTTTTTACTTGTTGTATGTATGGCTGGTCGACATCCGCAGCTGCAAATGGTCAACGGCGTCGATTTTTCTTCTGCGATATCTGTGATATCTAGGACGAACATCAACATTTTAGACTCACAGTATTGTTGTGTTCGTAATTTGTTTATTTAATTTGCGAAACATTCTATGATGCTTGTGATAATATAAAAAGTGGCAAATTTTAAACAAATTAGCACCGAAACAGAGACTTTTTTGTTATATGAAAATCCGTTTGAGACCGAAATAAAAAACCCGGGTTCTTTTCAAAAACCGCGAATTAAAAAAAAACCCGGCGGTCGGTCTCAGATGAAAAACCCGGTTGTCCCGGTTTTCGGTCTCGGGTTTGATCACTCTAGTGTCATGAGACTATTCCTATCTTTGCAATCAGTAAAGAGCCCAAGAGCCATTTCCTACCAGAGATACAAGCCGACCGATTTTAAGCCGACAAGCCGCCGCCGCCGCATGGATCTGCACAAGCCGCGGCGCCGCCGTTTTCGTCGGCTCAAATCGACTTCAACACGCCGCCGATTTCATCGACTCATATCGACTTCAACCACGCCGCCGAGATTTGACGGAGTTCTAACTCAGTAAAATCTTACTACCAAAATAGACAACCCACTTAAAATTACAAAAGAAAATATAACTGTCGACTGTGAAATATATTGACCTTTCTTTGAATTTAGTATCCCACATATGATGACGTCTATAGAAAGTTGAATGATTGTATTTTGATTTGAAAGTCGCATTTATATAAGTCAATTCCAGTACGCGTGGCCATGAGTTCCTATAAATAACAATAAGGCTGTTTTTCTTTAAGACTGGATAACTAAGCTGTGATAAGAAAAAAGCAAATAAAAAGTTAAAATTTAACTCAAAATAATTTTTGTTTAACTTATCGCCAACAGCAATACCAATGTGTGTATAAAAACAAATTTTAACAAAAATATTTTATGTTAAAAATATTGGACTTTGCATTGATAATTATCCAGTGTAGGTCCAATTTATGGTTATCGACCATAAGTCCGAAAAAGTCAACAGAAAATATTTTTTTGAAAATTTGTTTTGATACAAATATTTATATTGTTGTTGCCGACAATTAATTTTTTATTTTGGGTAAAAAATTAAATTTTTATTAACGTTTTTGTTATCGCAGCTTCTTATCCCGGCTTAAAGAAAAACAGCCTTATTAAACAACAGATCCTCTATTGTGCTTCTTTAGTGTGTCAAAGTAGGTATAGTATTATCATTCATTGGAAAGGTTATGATATTCAAGATGTCTGGTCAAATATGCCTCACACGAAAAGCTGTAATTGCAAAAATATGTATTAAATTCATCCATATTATAAATTTTGAGAATGGATTCCCACTTCCAAAAATTAATTGTATGGGATAATAATATTAAATTATGGGAACATTGGATAATATTAACGAATATTGAACTATAATATATATATATTGAATAAAAGAAAAGGTGTTAAAAACCAATACAAATTATTCCTTCCATTTTCCCAAAATTGTCAAATAAATAGGGGTGATCGAATGACAGAACGAGCCGACAAATCAGCCGAAAGCCGCCGCCGCCGACCCATTTTGAACAGCGCCGCCGCCGCCGATAATTATGGTTCGGCTTGTAACTCTGTTTCCTACCTTCACATCTCTGTGTCGCTGTGTGGAGTGTAGGGCATACACACTCCGAAATACCAACGACGACTGCATCACTTGTTCTCTATTCTTTTAGACGTCATTAAGTTCTGATTTGCGTAGAAGAATGGTTATTTCGAGATTTATATACTTGAAAACTACATAAATATCTGTAAAAGGAGATCTTCTGAATGTGCGAATGATGATTCTCTCCAGAACAAATAAAGATATCAGGTTAACATGAACTCCGAGCAACAACGACTGCGTACGAGTATCGTCATTTCTTTTCATACATTCGGAGGTGTGTCCCAGTTTGTCTGTCCAGACGGCACAAAGAAAGAACAACGACGATTTCACAGTCTTGCACGTGCAACAATCTCTGGGAAAACACCATCACACACTTATGTACGAACGTACTAGGCAACCTCGCCCTCTCCGGGCATATATTCGTAGGATACGCTCATGCAACCATTAGACAGGCGTGTTGTGCCGCCAATAAAAGTTGCTCAACTTTCTGGCTTGTCGTTGAACAATGGCAAGGATCTCTCGAAAGTTGCTTCCCCATCTATTGTCTCGGTCGTTGCTTTGTGTGCGTGTGATGATTTCTGCATATCAAATTGCTTATCATTCCAAGATCTCCTTGCGAGTTTCGAATCTTCAATTGTCCTTTCTTCTTCCTTTTTGATTTGACGCTCTTTAACATGTCTAAGGAAGGAACTGTTCGTTGTTCATGTTGCATTTTTTGCGTTCCTTTTCACGTTTCCAGTGATAATCACTCATTTCCTGGGTTCCTCCATTCGGAATCGAAAAATGTTTGCCTCAATTTGACGTGATTTCTGTAGTCGTTTCCTGTTGCTTTCGTTCTCTCGGTTGTTTTTTTTGTGGGTTTTCAGTTTCACTTTGTTTTTGGGGAGCTCTTCTTCTTTGTCGAACGGAAACTTGTTCAACGGTTTTTGATTTCCGGCGTTTCTATTCGTTTTTGATGATGACGAAGATGAAACCCTTTGAGAGTTCACTTTTTGGCGCTGAATTTTAAATTTACATGATAATGTTGCGCAATTTAATTGTGTCTTCAACGCTGTCATTACATGTTGACTATGGGAATATTTCTTATGGTAATCGAGGAATTGATCTACTCGGGGATCGATTGAATAAATTAACTAAAGTGTGGAAAAATTCCCATAATTATTGAATCTTGCTAGACAAAATTTCTATCGGTTTCATGTTCAATATATTCAAAAACAAAATTTTGCTTTCCAACTTTTGTCCGATTTTTTTCATTGTTTTTGGAAAAATAAAATAATTTTAAGGGAGTCGCGGGATTGGGAATTATTGACATAGCCCAGCGGCTTTAGAAGAAGTCTAGTGGGATCAAACCAATTGAGGTGTTCACAGTGTGGAACCGCTTGTCGTTCATGCCTTTGTCGCTCAATTGATGGTGATAATTGATCTGTACTCCTCGCGTAATCGAAAAGAGACCTCGAGGAACCGTTTGGAATAAAACACACGAATCAGAAAGGTATGGTATGTCGAGTAGATCCCTAATATCAATTTTGAAAATCTCATCCATGTCGTGAAGTAACTGTTTTCCGTGGGTTTATTAACCGATTCTGCCACAACACTTCATATGTCATACAGATACATCTAGACTGAAAATGGGTAACATAACATCCTAGATATGGTGTAGGGAGTGCATTGTTTCATAAAGTCGATCCATCCCGACTTTAGCCTTTCCTTACTTGTTGTTATAACCTCCACTAGGGTATTGTGTGGTTCTGCATTTGTTTGTAACACCCAAAAGGAAACGAGATAGACACATTGTTAATTATACCGATCAACTTAGAATCACTTTTTGAGTCGATTTAGCGATGTCCGTCCGTCCGTTCGTCTATCTATTCTTGTAATCACGATACAGATCGCAATTGTAGACAGAACCAAATGGAACTTTGCACAACGAAGTTTTGCGGTACAACGACGAACGCTATTTAATTTGAGAAAATCGGTTCAGATTTAGATACAGTTGAACTTCGATTAACCGTGATGCTCGGGACCGGGCTAATCACGGATAACCGAAAATCACGGTTAACAGAGGTAACATTTTACATGTATAAATTTTATTATTTTTATTTATCTTTGACAAAAACATGTAAATTTGAGTCTATAAATAACTTATCATATCTCTAGAAATACATACATTTATTTAAAAAATCTTTTATGGAAGTCTGTCTTATGCTTTTAGCTTTTGATTGTTCTTCCAACAAATGAGTTTGTATGCGATATATTTGCATTTTATCTGGTTCTGAAATACTTGGACAATTAAAGTTTTCTAAAAAAACCTAACAAAATACTACTAGCCTCTATTGCCTGAGCCAATGTAGGCGTTTCGTCCGCATTTCCTCCATCTGATTCACCGGAATTTGAATCAAGCTCATCTTCTTGGCTTTGGGTAACCATGTCTACGATTTCGTCTTCAGATATAATAGCAAACGGAGCGACATCAGAGTCGCACACCATCCACTTTTCGACAGCATCAATCGTACATCCAGACGGTATGGTTATATCTGTTTGTATCTCAATAAGGCTATTTGGAGCATCTTCATTATGAGATAGTAAATTATTCCAAACTCTTTTTAAAACTTGTGGAGTTACAGAGTGCCACGAGTGCAGAGTGCGGCTGCCCACAAAGCTGTCTTAATATTCAAAGATTTAACGAACTCACGTCTGTCATTAGCACCAACAAGTTTTTGAACGATCAGTTTACGGTAGTGACATTTGAAGCTCTGAATTACTCCTTGATCCATAGGCTGAATCAAGGACGTGCAATTTGGTGGGAGATATTTTTCAGATATCATAGCATTTACATCTGGGTGTGCTGGACAGTTGTCTAATAGTAAAAGTATTTTACAGTTATTTTTGAGACCGATGCGCCGTTGATGTTCCTTTGCTTCTGGTACAAAATTTTGATTAAACCACTCCAGAAATAGCTGTTGTGTTACCCAAGCTTTCTTATTAGATTTATAAATCACAGGAAGGTGTTCAACGTTTTTTAAAGCTCTTGGATGGGCACTTTTTCCTATTATCATCAATTTACACTTGTGAGTTCCTGCAGCATTTGAACAAACTAGCACTGTGATTCTCTCCTTGGATTCCTTGTACCCTTCAATAGAATATTCATTACCAATAGAATAAAGAACTCTGAGGCAAACACCTCCAAAATAGACTGGTTTCGTCTGCATTGTAGATCTGTTCAGTTGTAAGTTGTTCGTTTTTAATGATTTCATCCAAGTCGTCCACAAACATCGTAGCAGACTCATAATCAGCACACTCGTTTTCTCCCGTAGATTTCAGTCGACGGATTCCATGACGTTTTTTGAATCTATCCAACCAACCAAATGAATAAGTGCACTCTGAATTCATGTTTAACTTCAAATGGAACATTTTTGCCTTTTCGACAATCATTTCGCCTGAAGTTCAGAAGCAAATTTCAGTTTAAGTTCATACAGTATCTCGATTTCAGTTAACTTACCTGAAATTGGAGTTCCCTTAAATCTTTCTTGCCGAAACCATTCATATGTTGCGAAATCATTTTTTGGATTTTCTGACGTTTTTTGTGTATATCTGTGTTTAAGGCTAAGCATTGAATCAGTATCGGAGCACAATTTTAAAATCCGATCTTTGCTTTTTATTAAATCGGATACAGTTTGAATGCCAACTCCATATTTTTCAGACAACATTTTAAAAGGTACTTTACGTTTTGAGTATTCATTAATCAGCTCCATTTTTTCTTTAATTGAAAGAACCTTTCTTGCTCTTTTCGCGGATTTAGTTTTTGACGGTGGCATGATGTAAGGAAAACACGTCTTGACAGATCATATTTCACACTGATGAACGAATATGAAATTTGATATGAAAATTACACTTTCATGAAAAAGGGGAATCACCGAATTTTAATATGAGAGATGTGTGTGTATTATACGAAAAAAAAACAAACAAGCAGTCACATGGACATGTGCATCACGGATAATAGAGGTAAATCACGGTTAATAGAGGTAAAAATCAACCACTCAGTTTCACGGTTAATAGATAACCACGGTTAATAGAGTCACGGTTAATCGAAGTTCAACTGTATAGCCCCCATACTAATTTCACTCCCGATTTGACTCTTTTCACTCTAGATACCACATATTACAACAGAGTTTCTTTAAAATTGTCAATTCATCTTATATTTCAACTAGAAACACCTGTGGTGAAAATGTGTGAGATCGATTCAGATTTTTATATAGCACCCGATTTGACTTTTTCCGCTCAGAGACCACATATTCTATCAGATTGTTTTCAGATTTGCAAAACATCTTATATTTAAACTAGGAACACCTATGATGAAAATAGGTCAGATCGGTTCAGATTTATATATAGCTCCCATACAAATTTCGCCGCCAATTTGAATTTTTCCGCTCTAGAATCCACATATTTTAACAGATTTTCTTATAAATTGGCAAAACATCTTATATTTGAACTAGAAACACCTGTGGTAAAAATGGGTCAGATCGATTCAGATTTGTATATAGCTCCCATACAAATTTCGCTCTCGATTTGACTTTTTCAACTCTAGAAGCCACATATTTTAACAGATCCTCATCAAATTAGGCGAAATATCTTATATTTGTTCTAAGAACAGCCATGGCACAAATGGATCAGATCGATTCAGATTTGTATACAGCTCCCACTCAAATTTCACTTCCGATTTCACTTTTTCCACTCTATAAACCACATATTTTAACAGATCTTCTTCAAATCTTTCAAAATATCTCATATTTCATCTGGAAACAGCTATGGTGAAAATGGATCATCGGTTCAGATTTACAAATAGCTCCCATACAAATTTCGCCCCAAAAATTTCCCATACAAATTTCGGATAGACTTTTTCCCCACCAGAAAGCACGAATTTTCATAAAATGAGCTTAACACGTTATATTTGAACTGGATGAACTTATTGTGAAAGTTAGTCACTATATTCCACGTTTGGATATAGCACCGATATAAATATTTCCGATTTGACAAATTGGCCTATGATTAGGAAACATACAAAAATTCTTCCCGTTTTCAGTTTTTGACCGAATTGAATTGCATTTGGATAGAAAGTGGAGTGTATCATATAGTCGGCCACGCCCGATTTTAGCCTTTCCTTACTTGTTATAACCTCCACTGGGGTATTGTGTGTTTCTGCATTTGTTTGTAACACCCATGCCGTTTATTATCAACTGAAATCATTTTTTAATCGCCTTTTTGTCCATCTATTCTTGTAAACAAAAAATCTTTGCACAAACTATTTTGCGGGTCAAGGACGGACGCTATTGAATTTGAGGGAAGATTTATATATAGCTCCGTTCTAGAAACCACATATTTTAAGTGATTTGCTTCAAATTTGACACATTATATTTGGGGAAGAAACATTTACAAAATATGATTCACATTGGTTTTTGTTTGATATACTTATGTCCCTGTCGATTTGCTTCTCAACACTCTAGCAGTCACATAGTAGAACCTATTTTGACCAATTTTTTTATATTTCACTATGGGTTACATATTTTCCTGCAGAATTGATTTATCACCGCTCTAGAAGAAATGTATTATAACCGATTTTGGTTGGATTTTGCACATACCATTCCAAGAGGATCCATATGTCGATACTATTATGCAACTATTATGCTTCACTTAAATACTTTTATCGTCTAAATATATAAACAGTTTAGTGGTCTTCAAAATTAATTTTAATTCAAACTTATATTAATGAAACATCTCAATTTATTTAACAAATAACGATATTAGCAATAAAAATATCATAATTTTCCCAATATTTTACTGCACTTATACGCGAAGTCGACAGCCTCTAATCTGCCGGTAATACTTTGGAATGCAATGTATATGAAACCTTTTTAATTTATTTTTTTTAATTATTTTTAATTTTAATTTTTAATTTTTTTTTTAATTATTTATTGTCAATTAAAAATATTTTTCAGTTTTGTCTCTTTTACCCCATTTTGTCCTTAAAGTACGAATATGGAGAAAGCCTCGAGTTTGTTGAGTTCTTTGGTCACAGCTAGGCCAAATGGTTATTGTTTGTATGACAGTAGAACAGAACGCTTTTAATTCATCAGTAAAATTTTCAAACCAATATTCCTAAGGTTACTTACTAAAGGGTGATTTTTTAGCTATTATCTTTTTGGCAACACTGGTTTAAACAGCTGGGTGATTTTGTAAAAACACATAAAATTCAGAAAAATGCATGGAATCTTTATTTGAATCGATAGTACGGTCCATATAATTTAATGTTTGAAGATTATTTCATGCAAATGTTGACCTTAACTGCGCCTCAAATGGTCCATCCGCTTAGTCCAATTTTGGCATACTCTTTCCAACATTTCGGCCGGTATCTCACGAATAAATGCTTCAATGTTGTCTTTGAATGCGTCAATTGAAGCGGGCTTGTCTGTATAGACATGAGCTTTAACATAGCCCCACATAAATAGTCTAAAGGCGTTAAATCGCACGATCTAGGCGGCCAATTGACCGGTCCCGAACGTGAAATAAAATGTTCATCGAACTCGCCTCTCAATAAGTCCATTGTTGCGCGTGCTGTGTGGCATGTGACATGTGGCAAAAGCTCTTGCACGCTCACAATTCACAGTTACGATTCGAATCATCTTCGAAGAAGTACGGTCCAACGATGCCACCAGCCCATAAATCGCAACAAACTGTGACTTTTTCTGGATGCATTGGCAGCTCTTGCAATACTTCTGGCTGATATTCACTCCAAAATCGACAATTCTGCCTATTTACGTACCCATTGAGCCAAAAATGAGCTTCGTCGCTGAACACATTTTTTCGTTAAAAAAGTGGATATTCGGCCAAACTTCCAAGACCCCAATCAGCAAAAATTTTACGTTGCGGTAGGTCGTTCGGCTTCAATTCTTGCACCAGCTTTTGAAAGGCATCACACCTAAATCCTTCCGCAAAATTTTCCACGTTGTTGAGTAACAGAGGCCCAATTGCTGCGAACGGCGACGAATCGATAACTGATGGTCATCATTAACACTGGCCAATACAGCTGCGATATTTTCTTCAGTTCGCACTCTACGTAAGCGTGTTGGTGGTTTAATGTCCAACAATGTAAATTTGGTGCGAAATTTAGTCACAATGGCTCGAATAGCCGCTTCAGTGGGTCGATTAAACTGACCATAAAATGGAAGAAGCGCGCGATGAATTTTCTTAACAGAGCACGCATTTTGATAATAAAATTCAATAATTTGCAAGCGTTGTTCGTTTGTAAGACGATTCATGGTTAAATTATAGACCAAACTGAAGATGTTTGACAGTGAAACACAACACGAAACGTGCGTCAGCTGTTTAAACCAGTGTTGCCTAAAAAATAGCTAAAAAATCACCCTTTATTTAGATTATTTAATCAAATATTTTGAAAATGTTTCCTTTTTATATACTTGAAATTTGTTGAGGACATTCCTCTACTAACGTGAAAACACGAAAAAAGCCAAAAAGATTTAGGGTGTGAAATGGGACAAAAAAGGGATAAAAATGGTACCAATGATACGACAACAGCTAAAACCATGAAATTCTCTGTGTAAATCCCTATTAAGACACGTAAAATAGAGGGATTTTTTTTGAAATTCGAACTTTTAAGGGATACAGTTGGAAAAGAGGGATAAAACATATAGGAATTTTTCGCAATTTGTACTTTTAGGAAGAAAATAGGAGAAAAGATGATAAAAAAAAGTAACAAAAGTACCAAGGCTGCAGTTAAAATAGTGAAATTCGTTGTTTATATTGATCTGACTGTGTAGATGCGAACAATAATGATATATTTTGATATTCGTACCTCTAGGATCAAATTGGTACCAAGCAACCGGCTGTTTTCGTAGACACAGGGTCAACATGAAAAAATTATAAAACTAGTACCAAGCAAACGGATGTAGCTGTAATCATGAAATTAGATGTGACCCAAAACATAACGAATATTTGACATTTTATCAAGAAATCAAGACATTGCAAATAATGGAATGTTTCTCCCTAATGACGCCTGTCAATACTTAGGGCACATCTTTGAAGATTGTTTTTTGATTACAAATGCACAGGGTTTTCCAACAGGAGGTGTTATTTGGGCATTCAAAGAAAAATTCAATTTTTTGAGATAAATGATCGGATGTTTATTTCATAATAAAGAGGAAGGTATGCCGTTAATAATGAAAAACAACATCAGCCAAATGGCCAACACGACTACGCGTAAAGGACCATATTCTTTTTCATGCAATTTTCCATAACCAAATCGCAAAGTGGCTGCCCTATTTCCTCGATAGCCTCACGAATTCTATCTTTGTGGTCTTGAATCGACGCTGGGCTGTTGGCGTAGACCTTATCTTTAATGATTTTGCATTAAATACAAAATAATTTCTATAAACCCCTCTATTGTTACTTTGTATTTACTTTAGAAATTTGATGTTTAGTGAAACAAACATTTTTCTAAAATATTTGCCTGAGACTCCTCTCAGTTCGCACTTAACGTTGTCCCACAACAATTCCAATAATTTACAAATACCACGCCCAACCCATTCACAAGATTGAAAATATCTACAAATACGAGTACTTCCTTCGAAGCAGAATGACTTTTACATTTCGCTGACATTATTTCCCATTCAAAGGATAACACCCTCGAAGCCGGAAGATGGGATTAGAATTAGGAAAGTCAATTCAACAAAAAGTTAATTCATGAACAGGACAGCCACAAATCACAAATGTTAACACTTGACCCAAAGACAGTGCCAACTCATGGTTTACTTAGCAGTGGCCATGATGAGTTCCAATTGGTCGGCAGGGAAGGCAAGGCTTAAAATAAGGGTTGGACAACAACACAACGGCAATGCCAACAAACACATTCATTGAAACACTTGAGACACGCACGACGGAGCGGTGTTAAATGAAATTATCAAGAAAATTATTATCTTATACCTGGCCTCCTTGGAGGAGTAGCAGCCGCGTCGCAGAAGCAACAAGCAAACAATTTTTACAAATTGAGAATTCAACACTTTTGCTAATCTGCAAGTGTCAATCGAACTGTCAACTCCCGCATATTAAACACATACACGTCACCGGTCGGTGGGTATGACCAGCGTTTCCTAAATCCAGGAGTACGGAGAACACACTGGTCCGTACGAGTAGATTCATACTTTATATTTGCCTTTTTTCTGTTTTAAGAAGCGGACGGTGATAGGCAACGTGTGCGTTCCTTGAAAAATAACTCATGTGGTATGCCAGGACTTTGTACGAGTACCATCAGATTTTTGCTTGGGGTAGAATCGTCAGAATTCCAATGAACAAGTCACCAAATAACCCAACATCGGCACGATTTGGCACAGTGGTTCCAAATGAAATAAGTTACAATGCCGATATGTAAAGGTATTCTTAGAAATTATAAAGGTCGATTACAGTTGTGGTCAACATAGGTTATCCACTGGACTGGTCAGGTGTTGTGATTTCTCTCCAAAAGTCGCAAGCGATTGTTTGGAATTACATTCAAAACAAGGGTTTTTAATGAGCACACATTTGATGAGTACACATTCTTGAAAAAATCGCAATTTCATCCAATCAAAATATGCAAAACTAGCAGTACCCGCTGCTTCACACGCGAAAAAGTCAGTTATTTGTTAATTTTATCCGTCTTTGTTTTTGGAAGAGTATTTACTTAATTTTCTTTTGATGGATATAGATAAATCTAAAATAGTAATTTGGAAACCACCTATTGGCTAGCACTCACACACAGTCAAAGGAATGTGCTTGTCGATATGCACTATTTTAGCTGAACTATAGGGTCCGCCAAATAACTTTTTTTTTTTGAAAATGCTATAAAAAATACTGAATATTTTCTCAAATTACTTTTTTATTCGAAAGTACAATCCTTCCGCTTAATAATGGAAAATAATTTCATTCAAATGGCTGCTGAGGGAACCCCACAAAATATAGTCCAACGGTTGAATAGTTGAAAATACTTCGTATGTATAATTTTTATAATTTTCTATCAAGTTTTGAACAAAATATTATAACCATTTGTATCCTCGATCTCATGTTTCTGGATTCAGCCAGCCAGTTTATAACTTTTTACACTTCTTTCCCAAAAAGTAAACATTTTGAAAAATCACTATAGTAAAATGTGTTTTTGCTTCCCCTAAAAATATGTACGTTATTTGGTAACACATTTATTCCTTGTTGTCACGTATCCCCCTTTTAAGTACAAATTTTGAAATATCCATTTATGTTCCGCTGTTACGAAATTAAAGGATTTTACAGCATTTGTAACCCTTTTCGTCCCGCGCACCCCTTAAAAGTACAAATTTCGAAAAATCAAACTACTGCGCTTCTATATGGTCAGAGAAATTTAAACACAAAATTTCACGACTATAGCTGACATATTTTAGTTGGTACTATTTTTATCCCGCTCATTGTTTATAAGTACAAAATTGGAAAAAATCGATTTTAATTTAAATTGGAATTAGATTTGCGCTTCTACGTTGTCAGAGGAACTTACAAACCACATTTCACGACTACAGCACCAATACTTTAGTTCGTACTACTTTTATACCTTTTTGCTCACCCCCTATAAGAAAATTTCGAAAAAATTCATTTAGATTGCGTTTTACACACAGTTTACACTCCAAATTTCCCGACTATAGCTGCAATTCTTAAATTAGAACCTTTTTTGTCCCGCCTACCCCTCATAAAGGTACAAATTTCGAACAATCCAATTTTACTTCGTTTCAATATGGTCAGAGGAATTTACATACCAAATTTCACGATTCTAGCTGTAATACTTTAGTTGGTACCATTTTTATCCCTTTTTGACCCGCTCGCCCCTTAAAAGTACAAATTTCGAAAAATCCAATTTTACTTCGTTTCTAAAGGGTGATTTTTTAAGAGCTTGATAACTTTTTTTTAAAAAAAAACGCATAAAATTTGCAAAATCTCATCGGTTCTTTATTTGAAACGTTAGATTGGTCCATGACATTTACTTTTTGAAGATAATTTCATTTAAATGTTGACCGCGGCTGCGTCTTAGGTGGTCCATCCGCTTAGTCCAATTTTGGCATTTCCACGTTTTTGAGTAACAGAGACCCAATTGGTGCGAACGGCGACGAATCGAAAATTGGTGGTCATCATTAACACTGGCCGATACAGCTGCGATATTTTCTTCAGTTCGCACTCTACGTAAGCGTGTTGGTGGTTTAATGTCCAACAATGTAAATTTGGTGCGAAATTTAGTCACAATAGCCCGAATAGCCGCTTCAGTGGGTCGATTAAACTGACCATAAAATGGAAGCGCGCAATGAACTTTCTTAACAGAGCACGCATTTTGATAATAAAATTCAATAATTTGCAAGCGTTGTTCGTTTGTAAGACGATTCATGATGAAATGTCAAAGCATACTGAGCATCTTTCTCTTTGACACCATGTCTGAAATCCCACGTGATCTGTCAAATACTAATGCATGAAAATCCTAACCTCAAAAAAATTACTCTTTATATGGTCAGAGGAATTTACATACCAAATATCACGATTCTAGCTGTAATACTTTAGTTGGTACCACTTTTATCCCTTTTTGTCCCGCTCGTCCCTTAAAAGTACAAATTTCGAAAAATCCCTATTTGTAGCTCTACTGCATGGTCCGTACAAGGAACTCACCGATTTTCATGTTTCTAACTACTGCCGTTTAGTCAGGACGAAGGTTCGATGTTTATCCCTTTTTTGTCCATTTTACCCCCTAAAAGTACGAATTTCGTAAAACCCTTTCTTAGTCGACATCTACGTCATATTTGGGAACTACCCTGAAAATGTCATGCTGGTCAATGATAAGTCAGTCAGTCAGCCAGTAACACAACTCTTTTATATATATAGATAGATAGATATTTGGTTGGTACAATTGTTCTCCCTATTCGCCCCATTTTCCGTCTAAAAGTACAAATTTCGATAAAAGTCTTTTTGTTTTACATCTCCACAGTCCGATGAATATATACAGTGAATTTCCTGATATCAACTTTAGTTGTTTGATTGGTACTATTTTCGCCCCTCTTTTAAAATTGTATCCCTTAAAATTGTGTATTTCGAAAAATCCCTCCAATTAGAGGGATGGATTTTCCAAATTTCATGTTTCTAATTGCTGTCATATCATTGGTACCATTTATATACCTTTTTGTCCCATTTCGCCCTCTTTTTATACACTCCACGAGAGTATTATGTGTTTGTGCATTT
The DNA here is from genome assembly GCA_947397865.1 of Polietes domitor. Taxonomy (NCBI): domain Eukaryota; kingdom Metazoa; phylum Arthropoda; class Insecta; order Diptera; family Muscidae; genus Polietes; species Polietes domitor. The sequence continues at coordinate 187,237,045 of OX377618.1, read as the reverse complement.
GTTTGTAACACCCAAAAGGACGCGAGATAGACCCATTGTTAATTATACAGAACTAAATGAAACTTTGCACAACGAAGATTTTCGGAATAAGGACGAACGCTATTTAATTTGAAGAAAATCGGTTCAGATTTAGATATAGCCCCCATACGAATTTCACTACCTATATGATTCTCTTCACTCTAGATACCACATATTATATTTCCACTAGAAACACCTGTGGTAAAAATGTGTTAGATCGGTTCAGATTTATATATAGCTGCCATACAAATTTCGCTCCCGATTTTACTTTTTCTGCTGGTGAAAATGGATTAGATCGGTTCAGATTTACATATAGCTCCCATAAAAATTCTGCTCCCGAATTAACTCTTTCCGCTCTATAAACCACATATTTCAATAGATTTTCTTCCAATTTGGCAAAACGACATATATTTCGACTAAAAACAGCTATGGTAAAATTAGGCCAGATCGGTTCAGATTTATATATAGCTCCCATACAAATGTCTCCCACGGTTTGACTCTTTCCGCTCTAGAAACCACATATTTTAACAGATATTCTTCAAATTTGGCAAAACAACTTATATTTCAACTAGAAATAGCTCTGGTGAAAATGGGCCAGATCGGTTCAGATATATATACATATATAGGTCCAATACAAATTTCGCCACCTAATTGATTATTTTCGCTCTAGAAATAGCATATTTGAACAGATTTTCTTTTAATTAATTCAAATAGAAACATCTATGGCAAAAGTGGGTCCCATCGGTTCAGATTTGAATACATATATATATCTCCCATATAAACGACTCTCTAGAAAGCACATATTTAACACATTTTCATCAAAGTTGAGAAAACGTATTATATTTGAATAAGAAAACCTATGCTAAAAATGGGCCAGATCGGTTTAGATTTATATATAGCTTCCATTCAAAGTTTGTGTTAACATTTTCATACAAATACGGATAGAAGTATGAAATTTATAATATATTCTCCTCTTATAGCTGTATCGTACATCACCCGGTTCAAATGTAACGACCATTTTATACCTAGTTCCTAGGTGTAGGCTATCATATATATAGTCGGCCATGTCCGACTTTAACCTTGCTCACTTCGGCTAAAACATGAAAAATTAGACCCGCTGTAAAAAGAAACTCAGATCACGTGGACTATAAGTTTATTCAACAAATATGATCTACTCAATATGCCCTTTCAGAATAGGATCGCTGCTCTGTTAAGAATTAATTTAACAAATATCGCTATTAACAAAAAATATCACAATTTTCTTAATACATTACTGAACTTATAGCTGAAGTCGGCAGCCTCTAAAATGTCGGTAATACTGTGGGATCCACGGTGGAGGGCCGGTCGAACTTAAAGTTTTTTTTTTGTTTTTATTTCTTTGATGACTTCATCATGTTCCCAGTTATTCTCTTATTAATTTTCAAAGTTTAATTTTTGCCGCGTCTTATTGTATTTGTTTGCAACCACTGTGCAACCATATTACACAAAAGCAAAAGCAGTCAACCCTTCTGATTGACATTTAAGGAGTAGAGAGCTCCTTTTCCCTCTTCCACTTCCCTTTGTGATGGAACTTCGGAGATGTGTGCGACGGCAGTTCGCTCACTGTCAAGACCTGTTATAACGCCCTGCGTCTTCTTTATTCCCCCCAAAACAAAAAATAAATGTTTTGTGCGATCTGAGAGGACTATTATTATTTTGTTCTTTTGGTGTGGGTATGTGTACGTGTGTTTTGTGTTTTATATCAAATTCATATAAAGGACATTTGCTCATATTACGAGTGCTGTGTTGTTGTTCACTTCATTTGCGGGGCGTATACACAGTTTCCTTTGTTTTGCATTCGTTCTCTGTTTGCAGGCACTGGTTGTCCTTGTTGTTGTCGTCAGTTCCATTTGATTGCTCTTCGGTTGTTGCTCATAAAATTTTGATTACATGTTGGTTGATCTCATATAACTCCCATTATTTATTCCACAGTGTGTGTTGAATAATGCCATTGTTGCTGGTCCTGGTAGGCTAGGTCGTTGTGTACGGATGTGTGAGTGAGTTTTGTTATAGCTGAGCTGAGATTCGGTCATTTTGTGTGTGGGGTGAGTGAGGGTCCTGTATATGTTCGCTCACTTCCCACATATTTGAAATTTGAGATGGCATAAAATCAAAATGCCGTCATTCAGTTAAGTTATCGCCGTTCAATGGAAACAAACAAAAACAATTGGAATGCACACAAAGGCGTTGCGTCGCGTCAGTATCAAAGTTTCACCTGTAGTAGTCCCATTGGACTGACAGTTGAATGCACTTGCAAATTCCTTTGATCCCTGTTGCATTCTAGACACAGTCATAATGTTACCATTTTCATGATAGATTTCGATTTTGTTCGCTTTTGTCGTAGAAAATGAGAAGAATTTTTCGAATGAAATATGCTTTTGTTCAAAATCTGACAATTCTAAGGATTTGTTTCACTTGCTGGTATTTTTGTTTTCGTATTGCTTTTCCGACAGACAGTTGCAAGTATTATTATGATGTCAAATTTTACGTGATCCCCAGATCCTAGGTTGGGGTGAACATTTTTGTGGCATTCGACTAAAATTTCCGTACTTTTTTATTAACTGAGTATTAATCAAAATGTAATTTTTAGTACACGATGTAATTACAAAAGGGATATACAACTCCGAACAGATAATGGAAATTGTAAAAATATTTCTCAAATATGCTGTCAGTATTAATTAGACGATCCAGATCCGATCTAGTTGCAACAAAAGTTTGGTTTATTCAAAATTCATAAAATAAAACATAGGTAATTCCCCCAGATTTATGAAATTTTGCACAGACACAATTCTACTCGTTCTTGCGGAGTGAATGGCTTTTGCCTTAGGTCATAGTAGAACGAGGTTCGAATTCTAAAGTGGTCTAAAGTTAATACTCTCGGGCGTTTTAATAATGCAATAACAACATGAAAGAGTCTTAAGGTTCTCACCTCTTCATTACGAATATGAAATAAAAGATGGACAGGAAAGTCTGACATTAATTTCACAGCCCTGAAACAAAATATGACGTCCTATTAATGGTATATAACCCGCGATAACTAATGTATTAGGTATATATATTACAATGTATTGTATTACATATTACACTTGAACCAAATGATATACATCCTACAACTATAGGAGAAACAGAGTTAATTGGCGTTTTTAGTTTTTCATTTTCTTATCCGGTTGCCCCTTAAAAGGACTACAAAGTTCCAAAGTATACAACTTTTCAAAATAATATTGTTAATATCTGATTTGAACTGGGATATTGTCCTGGCTCAAGACCATTTTGCATCTATATTTAATAGAATGCAAATTCATTTACAAATTGTATGGTGACATTTATTACTTGGCTGCAGACTACCACGATCAGGATTTTGAGTCTTTTCAAGTGCCTTCGCAGCGACTTTTCAACATCACACCCGGCCTCTATAAGGAGATGATTCTCACAAACGAACGAGAAGCACAACTCACTTGCCGAATTTGCGTTTAAAAAATCGCACCAAGTAAAAAAGTACACATGCCATCTTACAAGCATCTCATTTAGTTGCATATGCAAGTATGTGTATATGCAGGTATAGTTACCCAGCAATACTTCTGCCGTGCCAACGCTCATTTGTTTTAGTTTTTATTTACAATGGCATGGTGGCATTTCTTACTTGGCTGCAGACGACCACGATCATGATTCCGACCATGCCAAAAGTCTTTTCAAGTGGCTTCGTAGCGACTTTTCAAAAATAAAAAAATATTGTTAATACTTAATCGAACTCTATGACACCGGTATAAATGCTAAATCATGTGCTAAAAATACTTTAAATTTCAAGCTTCTATCTGTATTAGTTTAGTATTAACAACCATTTAAAGTTTTGTCTCTTAAAAAGCAAGATATGAATAACCTAGAAAAACTAATGGGTTAAGTTGAAATATGTGTTAATGCTGAACTAATGCAGACATAAGCATTATGTTTGAAAGATTTTTAATAGATATTATCCTCATTAATTTTACACTAATACCACCATCATAGGGTGCGAACAAGTATATAAAATAATTTTTGGAAAATTGTATCCTTTTTAATTTGTAATCCTGTGAAGGGGCAACAGGATGAAGAAATGAAAAACTTAAAACATTGAGTAGCTCCATTTTTCTTGTATTTTCATACGTATATCATCCGATTCAAATGTAACGACTTTTTTATACCCTCCACCTCCAGGATGGCGGTATATTCACTCCGTTATTCCATTTGCAACATCTTGAAATATTCAACGGAGACCGCATAAAATATATATATTCTGTATCCTGGTAAAATTCTAAGACGATTTAGCCTTGTTCGTCTGTCTTTTGAAAGCACGCTAGCTTCCGAACGAAATGAGCTAAGAGGTTGAAGTCTTCCGTAAATATGTTTTATGTTTGCAGATCGGTTGGGATTGAAATTTCTTCCCTAACAAGGACTGCAAATACCCCATAATATTTTGATTATTTGAGCAAATTTTTGTGAAAATTTATGCATTTATGCATTTATCTGACTGTGTAGACGCGAAACATAAAGGATTTTTTTTTCGAAATTTATACTTTTAGGCGGAAAAGTATAAACAATGGTACCAATCAAACGGTTGCAATTAGAATAGTGAAACTTGGTGTGTACATTGCTGTGACTGCGTAGACCCGATATTCATACCTTTAGGATCAAAACGGGAATCATGAAATTCAGTGGTTACACTTCTCTGTCTCCTAGACACGCACAATATGAGTATTTCTCCAAAATCGTGCATTTAGGGTCAACATTTTAAAAAATGATAAAAGTGGTACCAAGCAAACGGATGTGCCTGGAATCATGAAATTCGATGTGTTCATTCCAATATGGACGCGAAACATAAAGGATCTTTGAAATTTGTACTTTTCTCATCAAAATAATACTGTCACTCTGTTTGTAGCTGAATCATGAAATTGCAAATGGGAGAAATCGGCCCCGAGGAAAATGTTTCGCCCTACTGACGACTGACAATACACCTAATATTTATAGTACATTTTTGAAGATTGCTCCCTCATGTTCTTTACAATTGCAGTATATATATATATATAGTAGTAGACTATTAATATTATAATAATGAAGCAATGAAATTTATTTAAAACAATGCGCATGAGTATGCCTTAGAGTTTGAAATAATAACATGTGAAAAGACGTTAAGTTCGGCCGAATCTTATATACCCTCCACCACGGAGTGCATTTCACAGTATTGCCGGCAGATTAGAGGCTGTCGACTTTTTATAGAAGTGAGGTACCGTATTAAGAAAATTATGATATTTTTATGAACATTATGAACATAAGACATACTTATTATGTCCACTGCTTTAAATAAATTGTGATACTTTACTATTCATTCCCTCGGGGCCGATTTCCTCCTGCTGAATTCTTGATTTCAGCTACAGACCAAATGTCTGTACCACTATGCAGTCAGACGAATGTAAACACGGAATTTCATAATTCTAGCTACAGTCGCTTGGTTGGTACCAACTTTATCCAATTTTGATCCTAAAGGTACGAATGTCAAAATATATCCTTATTTTTCGTGTCTACGTAGTCAGAATAATGTACACATTGAATTTCACAATTCTAACTGCAGCCGTCTGGTTAGTATCATTTGTATCCCCTTTCGCCCATTTTCTGAGTAAAAGTACCCATTTCAAAAATTCCTTTATGTTTCACGTCTAAACAGTCAGATGAATGCATACTCCAAATTGCATGATTTCAACCCCCTTCACCCAATTTCCCGCCTAAAAGAACAATTTTGGAAAAATTCATTTATGTGTCGCATCTACACATTCAGAATGCATACGCCGAATTTCACGATTTCAACTTCTACGGTTTGGTTGGTACCATTTTTATCCCTCTTTTTCAATTGTATCGCTCGAATAAATTAAATATAATTAGCGTCAATATTAGAAGCGTTTCTTCTTCAAAGCTGCCAGATATTATTGATATTCAGGAGTCTTGGTTTAATGCAAAATTAACTCAGGTGTATTGTATTCCCGGATATTCTGCTGTTCATTGTTGTAGAACAGACGGATATGGTGGCACAACTCTGTACATTAGTGATAAATTGTATTTTATTAATAATTATTGCAAAAATGAACATTTTGTTGATGTTATTTCAATTACAATATCAAATCTCCTTATTGGTGGTAAACCATTATATATTATTTCTTTTTAGGAGGCACATTCAAATATTCCTTGATGATAATTGTAATAGATCGAGAACATTATGTCAAAAAATAAATCGTTTTTATCTTTATCCGATTACCGTTGAGTATGTCAAAATTATTATAGACACTTTGAAATTAAAACAAGTAAGGAAAGGCTAAAGTCGGACGGGGCCGACTCTATGACACACTCCACTTTCTATCCGAATACAATTTAATTAGGTGAAAATGTGAAAACGGATAGGATTTTTGTATCCTGTAAATGTATGTGTTTGACAAAAATTGCTAAATCGGAAAGGACATTTGTATGGGGGAATATTGAAATCTGGAACGAAATAGGTGAAATATAATATGTATAGTTTAGCCAAAATCGGTTAAACATTTGGGAGCAACATTTGTATTCGGGCTATATATAAATCTGATCCGATCTTACCCACTTTCACCTTAAGTTTTTTTACTTGGATTAAAAGATGTTGTGCCAAATTTAATGAAAATCGAGTACAATATATGGTTTTTAGAGCGCAAAATTCAAATCGGGAGCGACATTTGTATGTGGCCTATATCTAAATCTGAACCGATCTAGCCCGCTTTAGCTACAGGTGTTTCTAGTTAGATTATAAGATGTTGTGCCAAATTTAAAGAAAATCGATTAGAATATGTGGCATTTAAAGCGGAAAAAGTCAAATCGGGAGCGACATTTATATGGGGGCTATATGTAAATATGAACCGATCTTACCCAATTTCTGCATAGGTGTTTCTAGTAAGATTATAAGATGTTGTGCCAAATTTAAAGAAAATCGAGTACAATATATGGTTTTTAGAGCGCAAAATTCAAATCGGGAGCGACATTTGTATGTGGCCTATATCTAAATCTGAACCGATCTAGCCCGCTTTAGCTACAGGTGTTTCTAGTTAGATTATAAGATGTTGTGCCAAATTTAAAGAAAATCGATTAGAATATGTGGCATTTAAAGCGGAAAAAGTCAAATCGGGAGCGACATTTATATGGGGGCTATATGTAAATATGAACCGATCTTACCCAATTTCTGCATAGGTGTTTCTAGTAAGATTATAAGATGTTGTGCCAAATGTAAAGAAAATCGAGTACAATATATGGTTTTTAGAGCGCAAAATTCAAATCGGGAGCGACATTTGTATGTGGCCTATATCTAAATCTGAACCGATCTAGCCCGCTTTAGCTATAGGTGTTTCTAGTTAGATTATAAGATGTTGTGCCAAATTTAAAGAAAATCGATTAGAATATGTGGCATTTAAAGCGGAAAAAGTCAAATCGGGAGCGACATTTATATGGGGGCTATATGTAAATATGAACCGATCTTACCCAATTTCTGCATAGGTGTTTCTAGTAAGATTATAAGATGTTGTGGCAAATTTAAAGAAAATCGAGTACAATATGTGGTTTCTACAGAGGAAAATGTCAAATCGGGAACGACATTTGTATGTGGCCTATATCTAAATCTGAACCGATCTAGCCCGCTTTAGCTACAGGTGTTTCTAGTTGGATTATAAGATGTTGTGCCAAATTTAAAGAAAATCGATTAGAATATGTGACATTTAAAGCGGAAAAAGTCAAATCGGGAGCGACATTTATATGGGGGCTATATCTAAATATGAACCGATCTTACCCAATTTCTGCATAGGTGTTTCTAGTAAGATTATAAGATGTTGTGGCAAATTTAAAGAAAATCGAGTACAATATGTGGTTTCTACAGAGGAAAATGTCAAATCGGGAGCGACATTTGTATGGGGCCTATATCTTCTGAACCGATCTAGCCCGCTTTAGCCACAGGTGTTTCTAGTTAGATTATAAGATGTTGTGCCAAATTTAAAGAAAATCGATTAGAATATGTGGCATTTAAAGCGGAAAAAGTCAAATCGGGAGCGACATTTATATGGGGGCTATATCTAAATATGAACCGATCTTACCCAATTTCTGCATAGGTGTTTCTAGTAAGATTATAAGATGTTGCGGCAAATTTAAAGAAAATCGAGTACAATATGTGGTTTCTACAGAGGAAAATGTCAAATCGGGAACGACATTTGTATGGGGGCTATATCTAAATCTGAACCGATTTGACCTATTTTCACCATAGATGTTCTTAGTTTAAATATAAGATGTTTTACCAAATCTGAAGACAATCTGATACAATATGTGGTTTCTAGAGCGGAAAAAGTCAAATCGGGAGCGAAATTTGTATGGGAGCTATATATAAATCTGAACCGATCTGACCGATATTCGCCATGGGTGTTTCTAGTGGAAATATAAGATGTTTTACCAAATCTGAAGACAATCTGATACATTATGTGGTCTCTAGAGCGGAAAAAGTCAAATCGGGAGAGAAATTTGTATGGGAGCTATATTTAAATCTGTACCGATCTAGCACATTTTTACCACAGGTGTTTCTAGTTACAATATAAGATGTTTCGCCAATTTTAAAGAAAATCTGTTGTAATATGTGGTATCTAGAGTGAAAAGAGTCAAATCGGGCGTGAAATTCGTATGGGGGCTATATCTAAATCTGAACCGATTTGCTTCAAATTAAATAGCGTTCGTCCTTGTCCCCGACATAATACTCTCGTGGAGTGTATAAAAATATGTTGGATTTAAAAACTAAAATGCTAATATATCAGGCTCTGAAACAAAGTCATTTAAACTACATGGTAGTGGTCTATGGTACACTCGACATTATCGTTATATGGCGTAACTTGCAAACAAATTATGCCTTTACATTCGCTTTACAAGTATAAAATACTGATGTACGTTTTCAAATATCTCCACAATACTGGCTATCATACAGTTAATTTTGCTCAAAACCAAACTATATTTAACACAAGGAACCAGACGAATTTAAGAACTCCCAGATGTAGATTAGAAACAACGAAGCAACGTATCGAATACATAGGCGCATTTGAATATAATAACTTGCCCTATCAGCTAAAAAGCATTAGCAGGATATCTCATTTTAAAACCGACACGAGAGAACATTTGTTTCAAAACCTTGAGACGCTTCTTTTGTAAAATTTATATAACCTAAATTTCTATTTAATTTTTTATTAGCTTTAACTAGTACATGTTTTTATTTTTTGCCAACTTACCTCAAACATGCATTCATGGCGCTGGGGCCTCATTTAAACCAGAATTGTAACTGTACATGAATTGTAAATAAAAAATTAAAAAAAGTACGATTTTCGAAAAATCTCTATTTTACATCTCTACGCAATTATAGGGACGTACACACCGAATTTCATGCTTTTTGTCTCATTTCGGCTGCTAATTCTTTTTTTACTTTTTGGTACTTTCACGCTACAAGAGGAAAGTACCCAACAAATTTCAAGTGCATATAAGCAGAAATTTTCAATAAAAAAATGTCTTCCTAAGGAAGTATGTCGATTTTCAAAAAAATCGGCCTCGTCGAGACAAAAACATCGATGTATCACACTTTAAAATCCGTTTATAAATGCAGAAGTTATATAGAAAAATGTAAAAGCGCGACCCCTACGTTCGGCATAAAAAAATTATTTTTTTTTTTTGAAACTACCTTTCAATAATACTTCATATTCGAAGGTGTACGGCGAACTTTTTTTTGAGGTACGCCCTAGGGTATACTCCTTTTTTACTTGTTTTTTATCAAATTAAATTTTTTTTCTAAATTTATTTAGTCATTCTTGAAGATGATATATACTTCTACAAGAAGAACCTTAACTTATACATTTACACATACATTTGATAGGCCTTGTTTTCTTCGTTAAGAAGCCGGCTATTATAAAACCAAACAAAATGGTTATTATCTAATTAGTAAAACGGAGTTTCGCGCTATTTCACTTGTTACTTCATTTATCCATAGATCTTTCACATATATGTGACATTGTTTTGTGTGTTAAAACTTTAGCTATTAAAAAATAATTATTTGCATTTTTATTGGGTTTTGTTACCTCGTATATTTCCAAAATGAGAGCACAAATATTAAAGAAACCTTCGACAAAAATTGAATCGTTTTCAAGTTCAGAAAACCAAAATACATCAGAAAATGTTATACATATACCTTCGGCAAAATATTCATTGTACGGTGTAATAAGATAATAATAAAGATAAATGTTGGGAATTGGCAAAATTCAACTAATTAATGTTAGCATCGACACCAATATAGATGAGTTCCCAGGATGGACAATAGAATGAAAATTGTCTATGCCAAACAAAAGGAGCCAAAGGTTAACTCAAGTTCACGTTGGTACTACAGTGGGGGTATAGAAAATGATTGGAAAGTTCATTGCCACTAAATCATTTATAATTTGTAAATTACATAGCCGAAGGATATATGCTCCAATGAAATTAAATACGGATTGCATGATTTTTTAAACATCGGCGAAACAAAAGTCGTTGATGTGTGTCTTGGGATCCCTGGTATACTACGACCGCAATTAAATTCACTTCAGTGCCTGCTTTTGAAAAGATCAATTACTCAACAAAGCGATAAAGCAATTTCTCTAGAGCGAAGCATTTGTAAACAAGTGGATGGAGTGTAGATCGACAATAGAATATAAATCCTTCTTACATGTGTTTACCATAGATTTATTTATCTAAGCACTAGCATCCCTGGGAACAAGTGATCCTTTATTCGAAATCAATACGATCTTTAGAAATGATTAAATTCAGTTTCTCTGAAGTGAATGTGAACACACCCGCAAACACCCGAAGTTATCGAATACTACGTTTTAATAACAATTAACTTCCACGGAATTTTTTCTATTCGAAATTTATTGACAAGAACTTGAAAGCAAGTGGTTTAAGTAAGAAAAGTAAAATGAACAAAAGTGAAACGAAGAAGCGAAAACATTCTCAGGAAAGGGTTGGTGGCGGAGTAAAGGATTTACGGGCGCTATTGTTCGCCGCTGGCACAATTCAATTGTGCAAATTATGATGGAGAAATTTTGAATTTTCTATAAGAAAGAATGTTTCTCTATCCCTTCAAGTGGGTGTACTTTTATCGATCACAATGATCTTTGTTATGACGCTGATTATCAGGACATCTTTAGGTCGAAATATATGAGTGTGTTCGTGTGTGTGTGTACGTAATACATAATTTCGTCTAATTTTGTTTGGTGATTATTTCATTCATTCATTCAGTCTATTCAAGAATTGAACCCTCATCATAGAGCAAACATCATTGTTCAACTCTCTGATCATCGCATAGCACATGTGCACGCATGCGTGGTGGTGGGCCCAAAAACAAAGGGTGTTTAAAAATATGCATGAGGACACAATGAACGAACGCTGATGATGAACGGTTGAGTGAAGAAGAGTTTTGTTTGGGAAGAGAAGTGTTATCACGATCATGTACCGAAGAACATCGGTAAATAGTTGTCGCCGTTATCGGTTGTCATCATCAGTTTTCGACTGTTTTACTACCAAAGAAGCTATAGAACATGTCAACAATTTGCTTCTCAGGTTCTTGAATCTTGATTTCTCGGCAGACAGTCTAAGAAATAAACTGATTTGTCATTCACTCAATTCATTGAGATTTCTGTTTTGGTCTTTTGCCTCGATTTATGAATGGGTTCGTCGTTGGTGTCTTTTGCTAAGCGGATTAGAAATTTATTTGAATTAAATTGTATTGACGACTGGCGCACTGGTGCATATGGTCATCGCACGCACCTGTCAAATCTTCAAGGGGGAGATGCTATCTAACCCGTGTGCAATACACTTACTCGGAACATCCATTCATGAATATTTTAAAGGAATGTTCTAAAAATATACTCCAAAATCTAAAGGAAATAGATAGAGATAGATTTTGTTAATACATTATTCTTTGAAATTAGATTACACGTCATAGGCAATTTTTCAAGAGATTCTACCAAACGCTAATTTTTTAGCTGCGCTCAATGTTTCCTTAAATAAGAAAATTGTCCGACGCTCTGGATAGCATGTTGCACCAACAAGTCTTTAATCAAAATTCTATTCAATTGGTGCCTCTCTTGTGGATTCTCTTAACTCCAAATGTTGCAAGTTTGCTTATTGCCATGTGCATTTAACTAATATTGAGCCTCAGCACCGATCTTTTAGAAGTAAATTTGCAAGCGTTGTTCTGTCGTTTGTCTGTTCATAAAGAAATGACAGATCAAACTGAACGCAATTGATAATTGCGTTGGTGGATCAATTCAATTTGTGGCCTAGGACATCCAAATTTTCCAAGAATACGTCTAATAGTTGTAGATCGGTTGGGATTAAAACTGGGCGAAATCGGTCAAGAGGGAAAATATCTTCCCTAACAAGGACATTAGAATAACGAAATTCATTATGAACACTTACTATGACTGTATAGACGTGCAAAATCCAGGAATTTTTCAAAAAATTTACTTTTATGGGGAAACGGTGAGAAAATGATTAAAATTGGTACCAATTAAAAACTTGCGGCTAGAATAATGAAAATCTTTGTATATTTCGCTCAGGTTGCTCAGGATTCGAAATATAAAGTGATTTTTCGATACTCGTACTTTTTAGGTCAAAAAGTGATAAAATTGCTTCCGGCTGTAGCTAGAACCATTCCGTAGTGAAACCGAAATGTAATAGAATTTCGAAATTACTTTGATATAGTATAGTCAAGGGATATCAAGTAATAACAAGTAAAAATGGAGTTAAGTTCGGCCTGGCCGAACTTTCTATACCTTCCACCATGGCTTGCATTCCACATAGGCTATCGATTTTTGTAGAAGTGCAGTAATATTACAGGAAAATGTCAAGTTTTTCACTATAGCCAAATCAAAACAAAATAATATATTGTAAAACAAAAATGTAGATAAATATAAAATTTTTAATACAGTTGAACTTCGATTAACCGTGATGCTCGGGACCGGGCTAATCACGGATAACCGAAAATCACGGTTAAAAGATGTAAAATTTTACATGTATAAATTTTATTATTTTTATTTATTTTTGACAAAAACATGTAAATCTGCGTCTATAAATAACTTATCATATCTCTAGGAATACATACATACATTTATTTAAAAAAATCTTTTATGGAAGTCTGTCTTATGCTTTTAGCTTTTGATTGTTCTTTTAACAAATGAGTTTGTATGCGATATATTTGCATTTTATCTGGTTCTGAAATACTTGGACAATTAAAGTTTTCTAAAAAACCTAACAAAATACTACTAGTCTCTATTGTCCGCATTTCCTCCATCTGATTCCTCGGAATTTGAATCAAGCTCGTCTTCTTGGCTTTGGGTAACCATGTCTACGATTTCGTCTTCAGATATAATAGCAAACGGAGCGACATCAGAGTCGCACACCATCCACTTTTCGACAGCATCAATCGTACATCCAGACGGTATGGTTATATCTGTTTGTATGTCAACAAGGTTATTTGGAGCATCTTCATTATGAGATAGTAAGTTATTCCAAACTCTTTTTAAAACTTGTGGAGTTACTGAGTCCCACGAAGCTGGGGCTGCCCACAAAGCTGTCTTAATATTCAAAGATTTAACGAACTCACGTCTGTCATTAGCACCAACAAGTTTTTGAACGATCAGTTTATGGTAGTGACATTTGAAGCTCCGAATTACTCCTTGATCCATAGGCTGAATCAAGGACGTGCAATTTGGTGGGAGATATTCTACTGTAACGTTTTCAGATATCATAGCATTTACATCTGGGTGTGCTGGACAGTTGTCTAATAGTAAAAGTATTTTACAGTTATTTTTGAGACCGATGCGCCGTTGATGTTCCTTTGCTTCTGGTACAAAATTTTGATTAAACCACTCCAGAAATAGCTGTTGTGTTACCCAAGCTTTCTTATTAGACTTATAAATCACAGGAAGGTGTTCAACGTTTTTTAAAGCTCTTGGATGGGCACTTTTTCCTATTATCATCAATTTACACTTGTGAGTTCCTGCAGCATTTGAACAAACTAGCACTGTGATTCTCTCCTTGGATTCCTTGTACCCTTCAATAGAATATTCATTACCACTAGCCAAAGAACTCTGAGGCAAACACCTCCAAAATAGACTGGTTTCGTCTGCATTGTAGATCTGTTCAGTTGTAAGTTGTTCGTTTTTAATGATTTCATCCAAGTCGTCCACAAACATCGTAGCAGACTCACAATCAGCACACTCGTTTTCTCCCGTAGATTTCAGTCGACGGATTCCATGACGTTTTTTGAATCTATCCAACCAACCAAATGAATAAGTGCACTCTGAATTCATGTTTAACTTCAAATGGAACATTTTTGCCTTTTCGACAATCATTTCGCCTGAAGTTCAGAAGCAAATTTCAGTTTAAGTTCATACAGTATCTCGATTTCAGTTAACTTACCTGAAATTGGAGTTCCCTTAAATCTTTCTTGCCGAAACCATTCATATGTTGCGAAATCATCTTTTGGATTTTCGGACGTTTTTTGTGTATATCTGTGTTTAAGGCCAAGCATTGAATCAGTATCGGAGCAAAATTTTAAAATCCGATCTTTGTTTTTTATTAAATCGGATACAGTTTGAATGCCAACTCCATATTTTTCAGACAACATTTTAAAAGGTACTTTACGTTTTGAGTATTCATTAATCAGCTCCATTTTTTCTTTAATTGAAAGAACCTTTCTTGCTCTTTTCGCGGATTTAGTTTTTGACGGTGGCATGATGTAAGGAAAACACGTCTTGACAGATCAAATTTCACACTGATGAACGAATATGAAATTTGATATGAAAATTACACTTTCATGAAAAAGGGGAATCACCGAATTTTAATATGAGAGATGTGTGTGTATTATACGAAAAAACAAAAACAAGCAGTCACATGGACATGTGCATCACGGATAATAGAGGTAAATCACGGTTAATAGAGGTAAAAAATCAACCATTCAGCTTCACGGTTAATAGGTAATCACGGTTAATAGAGTCACGGTTAATCGAAGTTCAACTGTAATTTATTTATATATATATATAGAAATAATACTTCAGGCCAATTCAAAAATTAGATATAAGACAGCAATCTTCAAAAAAGCTTTAATATCTTAAATGTTGTTAGATAGTGGGTGCTATAGTTGGTTGTATTTCCAACATATTTTAATTCCAAAAGTACAAATTTTGAAAATCCATTATCTCTTACGTATACAATACAAGATAACATAACATCATGATTCAACCAAATTTTGTAAATTGTTACCCCCTTTTTCCCATTTTAACCCTAAAACTACGACTTTCGAAAATCTCTTTATTTTACGTATGTACACAATTTCATCATTCTAGCTGTAGTCGTTTAGTTGGTACCCATTGTACCCTTGAAAGTTCGAATTTGAAAAAAAAAACCTTTTATTTTTCGTGCCTACGCAGTCAGAGGAATTTATATTGGTTGGTACTATTTTTATCCCCTTTTTCAATTTTAACCCCAAAAAGTACGATTTCGAAAAATCCGTTTATTTTGCGTGTCTACGCAATCAGAGGAATGTATACACCGATTTTCATTATTGAAGGTGCAGCCATTTTGTTGGTACCATGTTTATCCTTCTATTCCCATTTTATCACTTAAAAATACTAATTTGGAAAAAATACTTTTAATTATGTATCTACTCAATTAGAGGAATGTACACACCGAATTTCGTGTTTCTAGTTGCTGTCGTTTAATTGGTACCATTTTTATACCTTTTTGTCCCATTTCACCCCCTACGAATAAAAATCTCTTTCTGGTGCACGTTTTTGTTACAGGGGAATGCGCATACCCACTATCAAGTAAGTACAAGCAGGCATATGTTTAAATACTCTAAAATATTAGGGACTATTATGGATATTTGTAGTCCTTGTGAGGGAAACATTTTTCCCTTTGGGCCGATTTCGCCCAGTTTTAATCCCAACCGATCTACGACTATAAGACGCATTTATGGACTTCACAGCTCCATTCGTTTAGCGTGCTTTCAAGAATTTTATGATCAATAATTTAAACATATTAGAGTGGCTTCTTTTGTGAGGAAAGAAAAAATGTTGTTGATATCCCCGACTAAAATGAAAGATTGGTTTGTTTTATGTGTTCTCCCAAAATATTTCGCTTTTATCATTGTCCGTTCGTGAGCTGTGAGCCCTCTATAAATCAGGGTTTTCCGACCCGAGCCTTATAAAACCGTATTAAAAGATAAAGATATGACCTAGTATAAAGAACATATTTATTTTATTTTAGTGCAGTTTTTGATGCATTTTAAATAAAAACTGCAATAATTTTCACATTTTTAGTTCGATTTATGTTTTTAGGGGCTCCTTGGAGAGGTATTGATAACCAATTACAATTTTTAGAATTTTCTAACCCATTAAGGACCACAAATTTGTTTCTTACTGTTAATACTCAGTGGGTGAAATGTGAAGTAAAAACTGAAATATGTGGTTATTTGCATCGCAAATACATTCTAGTCTTATATAACGCAAATTTTTGGAAAGAAATTAGACCATTTCAAATTTCCACACTTAAAAATTAAAACATTAATAATCTACATAAAGTTTTAAAGGGGAACAATTGAAATGGTTGTTAATATTAAATTAACATAGATAGACGCATGAAACTTAAAGTATATTTAGCAGATGTTATTCTCTTTCATTTGATACCCATATCGTCATTGTATGACACGCAAAAGTATGAAACTAAATTATTGAAACAATTACATCCTTTGGAAATTAAAAGTAGTGTAAAAAAGACCACGAAATAAAAAACTGAGTATGAGTTTTTCTTATTAGTGACCTATATAATCTCGTTCTTTGGAGGGAAATCAAGTCACACAGTTTTATTGTAACATCTTATGTGAAGTTATCCTCCCAATTTATCCATTGAAGGAACAAAATTTCAGATGTTTTTTTTTTAAATTAGCTTTTTGTAAGACTATAATGTGTTTACGATGCAAATAACCCCATATTTCAGTTTTTACATCACATTTAACCCACTGAGAACCAACAGTAAGAAAAAAATTGTCGGCCCTTAATGGGTTTGAATGAGTTATAAAAATTGCAATTGGTGATCAATACCTTTTCAACGATCCAACAAAAACACAAATCGAACCAAAAATATGGTTATTGCTGTTTTTATAAAAAAATGCAACAAAAATTCCACAAAAATGTTAAAATTCTAACCTATATTCTTGGTTAAAATGGAAAATTTTGATATAGTTTGATAAGGCTCGGGCCAGATTTTAATTTCTAGCTGGTGTTTACGAAATACCATTCTTACCGTGAATTTTATTCAAGAAAAACTTGATTTATAGAGGTTATTTTGAACGCGTCCAGCTCACGAACGGACAATGATAAAAGCGAAATATTTTGGGAGAACACATAAAACAAACAAATCTTTCATTTTAGTCGGGAACATCCACTACTTAGATTTTGAAGCCACTCTAATATATATATATATATATATACTTTATAGGTTCTCAGTTCGATATTTGAAGGTGTTACAAACGGAATGACAAAGTTAGTATACCCCCATCCTGGAGATGGAGGATATAAAAAACATATTTGTATACACGTTCTCTAACAAATATCGCTATTAGCATAAATTCATAATTATATCTTCACTCTACAGAGTAGGAGGGTATATAGCATTTGGGAAAGACAAAAAGTGTAACGCATTAAAGGAGTGACTTAGGACCCTCAGTATGTTTGGATCAAATCTGTTTCACTACTGTTTAAGGTGTTTGAGCCATGTCCGTCATCCGTCCGTCTGGCTGGCTGGTGTACACGATAACTCTCGAAAGGAGTTAAGGAATCGATTCAAACTTTGTACATCGTAATATTTTTTCCAAACTTAGTTTAAGTTAGAATTGCCACGCCCCTTCTGGTATCTCCCACACAAATAGCCTATATTCCAAAGTTAAATTAAAAGCTATATACCTTTCACACGGAATAAGCTATATTTTGATATTTGATAATGATTTTATAATCAATTTAAGTGTACTAAATATGACGGGGTTTGTCACGACCCTTCCAGTACCTACCACACAAATCACGCAAAACTACGTAAAATTAAAGCTGTTATAACTTCTATACTGATGATCGGAATACAGTGAAATTTGATTTTTTGTTGATGCTTTTTCAGTGCTTACATTCGCATGTAATATGGGCACTTCGGTACTTCACACACAAAGTGGCATAAACTTTGGTTACAATAAAATCGATATAACATCAATACGGGTAAGTCAAAATCGTTTGCAATTTAATATTTAAAAATGTTTTTATAATAACTTTAAACCTAAAAAATTTACTCTTTAGCCACGCCCCTTCTTGTACTTCTCACTTCCTAACGACGTTTTTCATTTGGACATCATTCGAATGGTATTGACAGCTAAACGCGAATAAGTTTCAGCCAAAAATTCGACCCATATGTTATTGTGAACAAAAACATAAATTCATATTTAAAACATTTTCATGAGCCGATTAATTAAGAAAAAATGATAAAAGTGCAACATAAAAATGTACGCTTGGGAAACATGATTTTTAGGGTTGCTTTAGGATCATTTAGCTTACAGACGGCTTGACATAGGGACGAAATATTTTGCTAATCAGCATTAAACTATCCATAGTGACTTTGCTTCTGAAATTATTATTATCAGTGTTTCTTATCATTACCTTGTTTTTGTTGTAAAAACGCTTTTGATATTGTTCGACTCATGGTGCACAATTAAAAGACCACATTATAGCTTATATTATTATAAAGGGTGATTTTTTAAGAGCTTGATAACTTTAAAAAAAAAAAACGCATAAAATTTGCAAAATCTCATCGGTTCTTTATTTGAAACGTTAGATTGGTCCATGACATTTACTTTTTGAAGATAATTTCATTTAAATGTTGACCGCGGCTGCGTCTTAGGTGGTCCATCCGCTTAGTCCAATTTTGGCATTTCCACGTTTTTGAGTAACAGAGACCCAATTGGTGCGAACGGCGACGAATCGAAAATTGGTGGTCATCATTAACACTGGCCGATACAGCTGCGATATTTTCTTCAGTTCGCACTCTACGTAAGCGTGTTGGTGGTTTAATGTCCAACAATGTAAATTTGGTGCGAAATTTAGTCACAATAGCCCGAATAGCCGTTTCAGTGGGTCGATTAAACTGACCATAAAATGGAAGCGCGCAATGAACTTTCTTAACAGAGCACACATTTTGATAATAGAATTCAATAATTTGCAAGCGTTGTTCGTTTGTAAGACGATTCATGATGAAATGTCAAAGCATACTGAGCATCTTTCTCTTTGACACCATGCCTGAAATCCCACGTGATCTGTCAAATACTAATGCATGAAAATCCTAACCTCAAAAAAATCACTCTTTATTATATAGCTTATCAAATTTAAATATCACCAGAAGAACGAAGTATGTCGAAATATCGGGAAAGAATCAATTTTTAATATTTAGCCGAACAATAACAAAATAGGATTATTTTTTGTTCATAGTAGAACAGTAAAACTCACAAAATATTTTTTTTTGGAAATTTCTACAGTGCCTACTGAAACATAATGAAGGATTGGCATTTTATAGGACTTTCCACTTCCTACGACCGAAATAAATATTTAGGTTGTCAAGAGTCATTTGGATTTGAATGTAGATTTTCTCTTAATAATTATATCCTTAAAAAATAACAAGTCTTTTTTAACGCTAACTCGACCAGGCAATGACAAAAAGTTTGATGGTCCATAACACTGTGGATTTTAGAAATCAAATAAATTACTCAGGTTTTATTTAAAAATACAACCTAAGATAAATTCTTGAATTTTTAGTTGCAACCTTACAAATGAAATTTTACGTAGGATAGTTTTACCATTCACACCACCAACCCCTAAAATTTAGTTTTGTGGGACAGTTGAGCACCAGTTCGGAATATTCGGTACGAAGTTAAGCCTAAAATGTTTTTTTTAAGTTTTGACTTATTATTGTCATTTAATTTGAGTTTTGAAATTTAGTGTATGAGGTCTGATAATAGTAGAATTTTACGGCACATTTTTATACCCTCCAGGATGGGTGTACACTAACTTTGTCAATCCGTTTGTAACACCTTGAAATATCGACCTGGGACCCTATAAAATATATATATTATTGATCGTCATAAAATTCGAAGACGATCTGGCCATGTAAGTCCGTCCGTCTGTTGAAAGCACGCTATCATCTAAACGAAAGGAGCTACGACGTCCAAATTTTGCATGAATACGTCTTATAGTTGTAGATCGTTTGGGATGGCATACAGGGGAAAAATTTCCCTTACAAAGACTGAAAATATCCCTAATATTTAGAGTATTTCAGCATGTTTTTTCAATATGTCTGCTTATATTTATTTGATATTGGGTATGTGCATTCCTCTTACAGCAGAAACGTGTACCATGAAGTGATTCGTATTCGCTGGGGGTGAAATGGGCCAAAAAGGGATAAAAATGGTACATATCAAACGACAACAGCTAGAAACAAGAAATTCCGTGTGTACATTCCTATAATTGAGTAGATGCATAAGAGGGCTGTTTTTCTTTAAGACTGGAAAACTAAGAAAATAAAACTGAAAATAAAAAAATATTTTTTTAAATTTTCGCCAAATGCAATATCAATGTGTTGTGGAAACAAATTTTGAAAAAATAATTTTGTGTTAAAAATGTTGCATTATTATCCAGTGTAAGTTAAATTTATGGTTATCGAGGCTAAGTCCAAAAAAGTGTAAAATTAAATTAAAAAAAATACGAAATTAGGGTTAATTTCGTATTTTTTTAGTTTTGACTTATTTCTGTCATTTAAGTTGAATTTTGAATTTTGGTGTATTTAGAGACTTAAAGTAGAATTTTGTGGCTAATATTTTGGTAGAACTTTTTGACCCGTTAATCTCTGTTTTAGGCGTGGTTTTTACCCTTTTGCACCAAAGAGACCAAAAGGACCCCTATATTGCGAAGTTAGAGGGTTTATATATTTCATAAAAATTTACCTTGCAGTGTTTTAAGTAATGTTACTAAATATATCCTATACTAAAAATTTAAGAAGCACAAGGGTATCAGCGTTCCGATTCATCACAAGAATATACAAGAGTGGAAATTATTGATCGTCCTCTAAAATGTCCTCCACGTGTAAACTTTCAAAACGCCGATACACGATTACTCTTTTTGTATCCCCTTTTCTTTCCCCTCTATCCCCTTTTGTTTCCCCCTTTTTTCTCAGAACTTTTTTATTTGCGTTTCTTCCATAGTGTATTTTTTTCATTTTTCGAACGAAAACCACAACTCACTTTTCGAATAACAATCAAAGCAATCGTGACAAATAACAAATCGAATCACTGTTTTTTTCAAGAATCGAATCAAGTTTCGTGATTGTTATACCCAGCATAACTTTTTGGCCTTGCCGCACATTAGTTGATTTTATTCATTTAACCTAATATTTAAAAAAATAATTATCCTAATTTTTCCGAATCGTTTCTTCAGGTATAAATTCAGTCAGATTAGATTACAAAGTGATGATTAATATCTTAACTAAAAATTTGTTAATAAAATATTAGCAGCAACTAGCACTACCCAGCAAAAAGAGAGCACCCAAAGAAGTGAAAAATATGTTTATCTTATGATTCGGAAGTAATGAAAATTGGGATCTTCCACCAATGAATTTAACATGGAGTTGTCATAGGAGGGATGTCCTTTATTTTGAAAGACTTAAAAGGTATTTTTAAGTGTTGTTAAGGAACCACTTTTTCACTTGTTTCCATTTCTGTTTTAAAAAATCCGACGCTACCGGGGGTAGAACAGCGGACCTTCGGATTGTTACTACTGCACTCTAACCACCTAAGCTATCGTCTGTTGTGAGTGGTGTATAACTAAACAAATCATTTAGTTCGGCAAAACTGACAATTGGGAACTTAACAGCATATTTGTTTAATATGAACTAATATATAATGTAAATAAATACTAATTAAATTTAGTATTAAATAAATTGAAACTACTTAATTTTGCTGATATTATGCGGTGACAATAATTAATAAAAATATCAAATATTTTAAGTACATTAAAAAGCAATAAATTTGTATTTTTTAATCAAAAAAATTTAAATTGTAGAAATTATACAAAATTAAACATTGCTTATTTATAAACATAATAAAAAAATATAAAAAAAAGTTTTTTTCCCGAGCCCAGATTCGAACCCGAGACCTTCTGGATGCAAAGCGGACACCTTACCTTACCTATAAAGCCGTTCCCATTCAGTTGTGAAAATGTTACGTAATATTAACATATTATCGACTTTTTTGGACGCTGTTTAAAAGTACTTCCTTAAAAACAGGAAAAATTCTAATTTGGATTTTGAGATGCGATTAAAATGTGCTTCCTACAGAAGTACTTCCATTTTTTTTTGCTGGGTAGTAGCTATCTATATATATAAAAGAGTTGCGTTACTGACTGACTGACTGACTGACTGACTGACTTATCATTGACCAGCCCCCAGACCAAACGGCTGAAGCCAGGGTCATGAAATTTTCAGGGTAGTTCTCAAATATGACGTAGACGTCGACTAAGAAAGGGTTTTACGAAATTCGTACTTTTAGGGGATAAAATGGCCCAAAAAGGGATAAACATCGAACCTTCGTCCTGACTAAACGGCAGTAGCTACAAACATGAAATTCGGCGAGTTCCTTGCAATGACCATGCAGACATGCTGCAAATAGGGATTTTTCGAAATTTGTACTTTTAAGGGCCGAGAGGGACAAAAAGGGATAAAAATGGTACCAACTAAAGTATTACAGCTAGATTCGTGAAATTTGGTATGTAAATTCCTCTGATCATATAGAAACGAAGTAGAATTTGATTTTTTCGAAATTTGTACTTTTAAGAGAAGAGCGGGACAAAAAGGGATAAAAATGGTACCAACTAAAGTATTACAGCTAGAATCGTGAAACTTGGTATGTAAATTCCTCTGACCATATAGAAACGAAGTAAAATTTGATTTTTTCGATATTTGTACTTTTAAGGGAAGAGAGGGACAAAAAGGGATAAAAATGGTACCATTTAAAGAATTACAGCTAGAAACGTGAAATTTGGTACGTAAATTCCTCTGACGATACAGAAACGAAGTAAAGTTGAATTTTTCGAAATATGTACTTTTAAGGGACGAGCGGGAGAAAAAGGGATAAAAATGGTACCAACTAAAGAATTACAGCTAGAATCGTGAAATTTGGTATGTAAATTCCTCTGACGATACAGAAACGAAGTAAAATTGGATTTTTCGAAATTTGTACTTTTAAGGGACGAGCGGGACAAAAAGGGATAAAAATGGTACCAACTAAAGTATTACAGCTAGAATCGTGAAATTTGGTATGTAAATTCCTCTCACCATATAGAAACAAAGTAAAATCGGATTTTTCGAAATTTGTACTTTTAA
Organism: Polietes domitor; assembly: GCA_947397865.1. Lineage (NCBI taxonomy): Eukaryota > Metazoa > Arthropoda > Insecta > Diptera > Muscidae > Polietes > Polietes domitor. The sequence goes on along the minus strand of OX377618.1, from coordinate 187,213,435 downwards.
GGGGCGAGCGGGACAAAAAGGGATAAAAATGGTACCAACTAAAGTATTACAGCTAGAATCGTGAAATTTGGTATGTAAATTCCTCTGACGATACAGAAACGAAGTAAAATTGGATTTTTCGAAATTTGTACTTTTAAGGGGAGAGCGGGACAACAAGGGATAAAAATGGTACCAACTAAAGTATTACAGCTAGAATCGTGAAATTTGGTATGTAAATTCCTCCGACCATATAGAAACGAAATTTGTATTTTTAGGGGCAAGCGGGACAAAAAGGGATAAAAATGGTACCAACTAAAGTATTACAGCTAGAAACGTGAAATTTGGTATGTAAATTCCTCTCACCATATAGAAACAAAGAAAAATTAGATTTTTTCGAAATTTTTACTTTTAAGGGGCGAGCGGGACAAAAAGGGATAAAAATGTTATTACAACTAGAATCGTGAAATTTGGTATGGAAATTCCTCTGACCATATAAAAACGAAGTAAAATTTGAATTTTTTGAAATTTGTACATTTAAGGGGAGAGCGGGACAAAAAGGGATAAAAATGGGACCAACTAAAGTATTGCAGATAGAATCGTGAAATTTGGTATGTAAATTCCTCTGACCATGTAAAGGGTGATTTTTTAAGAGCTTGATAACTTTTTTTTTTTAAAAAACGCATAAAATTTGCAAAATCTCATCGGTTCTTTATTTGAAACGTTAGATTGGTCCATGACATTTACTTTTTGAAGATAATTTCATTTAAATGTTGACCGCGGCTGCGTCTTAGGTGGTCCATCCGCTTAGTCCAATTTTGGCATTTCCACGTTTTTGAGTAACAGAGACCCAATTGGTGCGAACGGCGACGAATCGAAAATTGGTGGTCATCATTAACACTGGCCGATACAGCTGCGATATTTTCTTCAGTTCGCACTCTACGTAAGCGTGTTGGTGGTTTAATGTCCAACAATGTAAATTTGGTGCGAAATTTAGTCACAATAGCCCGAATAGCCGCTTCAGTGGGTCGATTAAACTGACCATAAAATGGAAGCGCGCAATGAACTTTCTTAACAGAGCACGCATTTTGATAATAAAATTCAATAATTTGCAAGCGTTGTTCGTTTGTAAGACGATTCATGATGAAATGTCAAAGCATACTGAGCATCTTTCTCTTTGACACCATGTCTGAAATCCCACGTGATCTGTCAAATACTAATGCATGAAAATCCTAACCTCAAAAAAATCACTCTTTAGAAGCGCAGTATAATTGAATTGTTTGAAATTTGTACTTTTTAGGGGGTAGGCGGGGTTCCAAAAGGGTTCCAATTTAAGAATTGCAGCTATAGTCGGGAGATTTGGAGTGTAAACTGTGTGTAAAGCGCAATCTAAAAGGATTTTTTGAAATTTTCTTATAGGGGGTGAGCAACAAGGGATAAAAGTAGTACCAACTAAAGTATTGGAGATATAGTCGTGAAATTTTGTGTTTAAATTTCTCTGACAACGTAGACTTGCAACATAAATGGATTCTCGAAATTTGTACTTTTAAGTTGCGAGCGTGACAAAAAGGGATAAAAATGGTACCAACATTAGTATTTTTCTGACCATATAGAAGCGCAGTAGTTTGATTTTTCGAAATTTGTACTTTTAAGGGGTTCGCTGGACGAAAAGGGATAAAAATGTTGTACAATCATTTAATTACACAAGCGCGGAATATAAATGAATATTTCAAAATTTTTACTTAAAAGGGGGATACGGGACAACAAGGAATAAATGTGTTACCAAATAAAGTACATATTTTTAGGGGAAGCAAAAACACATTTTACCTATAGTGATTTTTCAAAATGTGTACTTTTTGGGAAAGAAGTGCTAAAAGTTATAATCTGGATGGATGAATCTAGAAACATTAGATCGAGGATATAAATGGTTGTAATATTTTGTTCAAAACTTGGTAGAAAATTATACATACGAAGTAGTTCAGCTAAAATAGTTCATATCGACAAGCACATTCTTTGACTGTGTGTGAGAGCTAACTAATAGGAGGTTTCCAAATTACTATTTTAGATTTATCTATATCCACCAAATGAAAATTAAATAAATACTATCCAAAAACAATGACGGATAAAATTAACAAATAACTGGCTTTTTCGCGTGCGAAGCAGCGGGTACTGCTAGTCATCAATATTTATCATATACAAAAATTAGTAGTAACTAATTAGTAATTAGTAGTAACTAACATATTAAACAATTTCATCAAATTTCCCTTGGCAAGGACAATTTGATTTTTCGACATAAAACCACCAACCATGGATAGCATCAATAAATTAGTTTTAGTTCATAATTCGCTGCCAAAATTCCCCTTCTTCCCAACACATCTCACATTCATTCTTAAAACATGTTTTAACAGCGACCCTTAAATTGTCCTTGCAACAATAACAACAACAATGTCACACAATGCCTCTCGAATTCACGAGGAGGGATTAAGACACTAATCCACCGCAAGAGTTATACTAACTTAGTAAATTACTAAAGTGCAGTGTCTGTCGGTGTCGGCATTGTCACGGCGACCATTCAGAATCCACGCCGAGGTAGGGCAGGTACCTACCTCTTCAAAAGGCTAAAATGCGAATATACCATATATTAGGGTCATGTCCATACGGGACACGGGACATGACTTTGTGTTACAGTTTTTCGAACTTTTCGTTCGATCCACTCCTTTTGCTTTGATTGTTTTACGGCTTATCAATAATTTCGGAGAGAATTCCAAAAAACAAAATCATAAAATAACAACGAAAATATGAACTAATTTTTCATATTAACAATAGTGTTGATGGGAAAAACTACTTTGCTATTGCTCCAGTTTCATTAAGGCTTTATGCTCTTCGAATTCCTAGAATCGCGGCATTTAGGTAACACACGATGAGATGCGTAGTTCGGGAGGACAACAACAACACTCTGTGTCCTGTGTCCCCGTGTGTGCGAGTAGCAACGGTAGGAGTATGTAATTATCATGTTGGAAAACACATTTAACACCTTTTCATCTCGGCTTGAGTTTGTGCTCTACTACTAATTGCACTCTGTGTGATACCAGGCCAGACAGCCGGCCGGCCGAACGGTTAGTTAGTGAGAGTGTTGGAAAGTGTGGCCGGCCAGGTACTTAGCCAGCCACACACTCTACGACTGCAAGTGTGTCAGCTAGCCAACCATGCCTATGTGTCTCGCACACAGCGCCCATCGCAGTCCGGCACTACATGCTCTTAGTTTGGGCATAATCACCATCGTCATCATCATCATTTGCCGGCCATTGTTCGAGGGCTTTGTGTGCGTCACCATTGTCATAATTGTGGAAAATTTGCTATGGTTTAGTTAACCCTTTCAATGAAAAGGGTTAAAGTATGAACCGAGAAATGAAATGAAAAATTTGTAATTTTGAATAATTTGTTTGTTTGTACGTCGTTGTTGATGTTGTAGTTGTTGTTGTTGTTGTATGTACATTGTACACATTACACTTTGTGTACAATGACTAAGACGCCAAACACTAATTGCCTTCAGCAAACAGATTTAGGAATATGTATTGTGCCAACAAAAACTATTATGGAAAGACCCGCATTGAGAATTGCTCAGCTCATCCCTAAGTATCCTTTGATAGAAGAATTTCAATTTATTCATAGACAAATAGATATTCTATAGAAATATATATTAGGATGGGCCAAGAAAATAAATGGCTCCCCGAAATGAAGATTGGATTGTTTAATGATGTTCTGCAAAATATTTCTTTCCTAGATCAAGTCGTTTGTGAGCTAAACGCTTCCTAAGACACATCTAAAACTCATGTTTTCCCGTATAAATGCAATGATTTTTGTCCAAAATAAGTAGACCCTTAGAAGCACTTTAAATATAAATTTGTATTCTGATAGATTTTTAGTATTTTATCAAAGTGACAGATAAAAAGTCATATTTCATGGGAAAATGTTGTAAGAGTTTATTTGAAAAATAAATAGAAGAAATCAATATCTTTCAAATGATGTCTAAATGATGAATATGGGACGGAAAATGACGCCACAGACTCCATTTTTGTGAAATAATTTAATATAGGAGATGGGTTTTCAGATCCAAAATGTTAAAACAAAATGAGATCTGCGGCGTCAATTTTCTTCCGATGTTCATCATATAAGCATCATTCGAACCATTCAGTTGACACTATGAAAAAGCGAAAAAACAAAACTATAAACGTCCATATTTAATATTTAAAGTCTTAAAGTGGTCTATTAATTCAGATAAAAAACTGGACAAAAATGCTACATAAAAACAAGTAAGGGAAGGCTAAAGTCCTGCGGGGCCGACTCTATGATACACTCCACTTTCTATCCGAATACAATTCAATTGGATAATAATTGTATTTTGGTATATAGAAATCTGGAACGAAATAGGTGAAATATAATATGTATAGTTTGGCCAAAATCGGTTAAACATTTGGGAGCAACATTCGTATTTGCGCTATATTTAAATCTGAACCGATCTCCACCATAGGTTTTTTACTTGGATTATAAGCTGTTGTGCCAAATTTAAAGAAAATCGAGTACAATATTTGGTTTATAGAGCGGAAAATGTCAAATCGGGAGCGACATTTGTATGGGGGCTATATCTAAATCTGAACCGATCTTACCCACTTTCTACATAGGTGTTTCTAGTTAGATTGAAAGATGTTGTGCCAAATTTGAAGAATATCGGGTACAATATGTGGTTCTCTAGAGCGGAAAATGTCAAATCGGAGCGACATTTGTATGGGGACTATATCTAAATCTGAACCGATCTTACCCACTTTCTGCATATGTGTTTCTAGTTGGATTGTAAGATGTTGTGTCAAATTTAAAGAAAATCGAGTACAATATGGGGTTTCTAGAGCGGAAAATGTCAAATCGGGAGCGACATTTGTATGGGGCTATATCTAAATCTGAACCGATCTTACCTAATTTCTGCCTAGGTGTTTCTAGTTGCATTATAAGATGTTGTGCCAAATTTAAATAAAATTGGATACAATATATGGTTTCTAGAGCGGAATATGTCAAATCGGGAGCGACATTTGTATGGGGGGCTATATCTAAATCTGAACCGATTTGCCTCAAATTAAATAGCGTTCGTCCTTGATCCGCAAAACTTACTTGTGCCAATTTTTGTTACAACAATAGATGGACAGACGGACATTGCTAAATCGACTCAGAAAGTGATTCTAAGTCGATCGGTATACTTAACAATGGGTCTATCTCGCTTCCTTTTGGGTGTTACAAACAAATGCTCAAAGCCATAATACTCTCGTGGAGTGTATAATTAGACGAAAAAACATAATGTTTAAGGGTGTTTTAGGGAGCGTTTAGCTCACAGACGGCTTGATTTAGGAACGAAATATTTTGCAAATCATCGCTAAACAATCCGAACTCTATTTTGGTGGGGTGTCTGGAAATGTGTTTTTCCTTTTTCGCGACCAAGCCAAATATATTATATATATTGGTTAAATACAAAGCTAATTATGAAACCAAAAGAGATAGTAAGGACTAGTTTTTATTTTCCACAGTGTTATGACAGATAGTGTAGGTGGTGATCCCCAAGTCAACCTAGATTCAAAAGCAGGTATGATTAAACTCAACAATGCCGAGGTCATTTATGATTCAAAAGCTTTGCAAAAAAATTATAATAAATAGTACTTACCTTTCGGGCCAGCTAACTCTAGAACTCTTTGAGTGAGTACAAAATGTATATCACACACAACTCTCTGATTGTTGTCGCTGGTTCTTCTTAGGATTTGCATTTGAAATTGGCTGAAAAGAAAATAATATTTAATCCCCATTAGGTACATGTGTCGATAGTTACTCAACGGTCTAACCAGACATTCCAAGGCATTGATTGGAAATTATAAAACATCTAATTTCCAAGGAATGACTTTATTTTAAAAAACTCTGATTTTTAGAATATTCCAGACCATTTTTAATATTTCTTATTATTTAAATCTATTAAAATCATTATATTGAAATATATTATCTACATTTATAAATTATATTATTGAAAGTCGGGCGGGGCCGACTATATGATACACTCCACTTTCTATCGAAATACAATTCAATTCAGTAAAAAAGTGAAAACGGGAAACATTTTTCTATGTTTCCTAATCACAGGATAATATGACCTGGCCCAAATTGTCAAATTCAAACATGGAATGAAGTGACTTTCACAATAAGTTCTTCCAGTTGAAGTATAACGTGTTATGCCCAATTTTAAGAAATTCTCTGAAAATACGCGGTTTCTGGGGGAACGAAATTTGTATGAGAGCTATATGTAAATCTGAACCGATGTGATCCATTTTAACCATAGGTGTTCCTAGTTTAAATATAAGATGTTTTGTCAATCTTGAAGAAACTCTGATAAAATATGTAGATTCTGGAACGGGAAAATTCAAATTAGGAGCGAAATTTGTACCGATCTAACACATTTTTACCACAGGTGTTTCCAGTTGAAATATAAGGTGTTTTGCGAATTTTGAAGAAAATCTGTTAAAATATGTGGTATCTAGAGTGAAAAGAGCCAAATCGGGAGTGAAATTCGTATGGTGAATATATCTAAATCTGAACCGATTTTCTTCAAATTAAATAGCGTTAGTCCTTGTCACGATAAATTTCGTTGTGCAAAGTTTCATTTGGTTCTGGCTATAATTGCGACCTGCATCGTGATTACAAGAATAGATGGACAGACTGACGGACATTGCTAAATCGATTGAAAAAGTGATTCTGAGACGATCGGTATAATTAACAATGGGTCTATCTCTCTTCCTTTTTAATTCTAATGTAGTAAAAAATGCATATATGACAAAACCAGAAAATAAAGTTATAACCCTCTTTGTAGACGCACAAGAATTTAGAAAAATATGATTTTCAATTTTTGCTTAAATAGCGCGAAACCCCTCTTTGCAACATATATAATGATGTTTATACACTCCACGAGAGTATTATGGATTTGTGCATTTGTTTGTAACACCCAAAAGGAAGCGAGATAGACCCAGTGTTAAGCATACCGATCGACTTAGAATCACTTTCTGAGTCGATTTAGCAATGTCCGTCTGTCTGTCAGTCCGTCTATTGTTGTAATCAAATTACAGGTCGCAATTATAGTCCGATCTTCACAAAAATTTTCACACGTAAGTTTTGTTGATCAAGGACGAACGCTATTTAATTTGAGGCAAATCGGTTCAGATTTAGATATAGCCCCCATACAAATGTCGCTCCCGATTTGACATTTTCCGTTCTAGAAACGACATATTGTACCCGATATTCTTTAAATTTGGCACAACATCTTATAATCCAACTAGAAACACCAATGCAGAAAGTGGGTAAGATCGGTTCTGATTTAGATATAGCCGCCATACAAATGTCGCTCCCGATTTGACATTTTCCGCTCTAGAAACACCATATTATATTCGATTTTCTTTAAATCTGGCACAATATCTTATAATCCAACTAGAAACACATATGCAGAAATGAGGTAAGACCGGTTCAGATTTAGATATAGCCCCCATACAAATGTCGCTCCCGATTTGACATTTTCCCCTCAAGAAACGACATATTGAACCCGACTTTCTTCAAATTTGGCACAACAGCTTATAATCCAAGTAAAAAACCTATGGTGAAAGTGGCTAAGATCGGTCCAGATTTAGATATATCGCAAATAAAAATCTTGCTCCCAAATGCTTGCTGTTTCGTTCCAGATTTCAATATACCCCCACACAAATGTCCTTTCCGATTTAACATTTTTTGTCAAACACATACATTTACAGGATACAAAAGTCCTTCCCGTTTTCACTTTTTCACCAAATTAAATTGTATTCGGATTGAAAGTGGAGTGTATCATAGAGTCGGCCCGCCCGACTTTAGCCTTTCCTTACTTGTTTTATTATCCAAACCAAGGCTTATTTGAAGCAAATCTATGGACAAATATAGAAAATATGATCCTTATTGTAGTTCTTGCTTAAATTAATCATTTAGTCTTGTAGAAGTAGGGTCATAACTTCTACATTTATTCATAGATACGAATAGGCCTTTTTTTCTTTCTTTCGATAAAATGCCAGCTATAACAAAATAAAACAAGATTTTCTATTAAGAGTTTTTTTATTTAAACAAACATTTAGAAATCATGACTTCTTAAATTTTGAGCGTCTACAAAATCCATAGATATTTTCTTCGTTAAAATGTTAGCTATAAAAAACAAAATGAGAATACAAATTTTATATAATGTAATACAAATTAAAAATAATGTATCAATAACAAATTTAGTGTGATGATTTTATGAATCACTCAATACACACAAAAATACACCTTAAGACTCGGGCGAAAAATTAATATATTTTTTGCATAGTGTTATCATTACAAATATAATTTATGGCACATTTATTCTTATCATCTTAAAATTTCTATTGTCTTCGGAGAAGAGCATTCTCAGGATGAATTTGCTAATGTGAATACCCATTTGTATTTGATTTTGTCTTTGTAGAATTCAGATTACACTGTAACGCAAAGTAATCTTAATTATTTCAAAATGAAGTTCATGTCAGATGAAGGTAAATTAGTGACAAAAAGTAGAAACTCTAATTCCCGGAATCACGAATATTCTTTTGCTCGTGATAACTTACAAATGAAATACAACAGTTTTTTATGGTCCTGTTTTAAAAAAGTCATTTGTATGATTTACTTTTTTACGAAGAATTGTTCGAGTCCAATTTTTATTCCCTACCTGCTGTAGCAGCAGCAGGCTGGGGCATTTACACATTTGCATATCATTTAGGGCATGCTCACATTTGCATACCATTTTAGGGTCATGCGCACACTGGCATACCTGTTTTTTATGCTGGGCGCGAGTTGAAGGGTTTTTGGCAAAATGTCGATTTTTTGCGGATGTCATACTAAATTTAGTACAAGGATTAGTGGTGGCTTAGTTGCTTAATCTGCTACTAAGTCGATAAGTTAAAAAATACATGACTCACGGGCAAGGGTAGGGCGGTGGATTAAGAGAAGTCACAGGAAGTGTCATTGTTAGAACAGAGGAAATACCAAGGGAGGGGTGCTATGATGATAATGATGACTGATCATAAAAGTAGTTAGTATGGACCTACGATACGATACTAAATAAACTAAAGTAATATTAAAATAATTTTAGTAATAATAATTAATAATTAAAACTAGAAAAGTATAAATAGCAAACATCAAGTCAATCAATCCCTATGGCGATTTTGTTTATAGGAAATAATGACACCTTGAATATTAGCAAAATTCTTTGAATTCTTTGAAGACCTTTTACATTTTTGCTATTATAATTTGAAACGAAATAAAATCATTTTTAAATAATTTTCGCTATGCCCATTGCCAATTTGCATTTGCCATTTCAAAGCACTTTCTTTTCCAATAATCAGAATATTTCCCATAAACCCTGATGGCATTCAAATAAAGACATCAGGTCAAATTAGAGCATAAAATCGGCAGATGCACTCATGCATTTGTTCTAATTATGTGACCTTCCAAAAAATGCTCTAATTACTGAAGAGATTTCTAAAAAAGTCATTTTATTACAATATTCCAGGAATTGTTTGAATTTAAGGAAATATTTTCATTGACATTTATGATTCACACAAGCAGCGTACGTTTTATTACAGTCCGCGAGAGCAAGCGCAACTCTTTCGCTTCCCAGGTAGTTCATTTTTTACCTGTGCCTGCCTGTGCAACGAGAGAGCACGCGAGAGTGGCGTGTATTTGGCTCGCTCCTGTGCGTCTGCCATCCCTGCAGGGCAGGGAAAAGTTAGTATTTGTACTAACTTTAGTATAACTCTGGCGGTGGATTAGCTAAACGTTAATCCCTTTATTAGGAAACACATAAAAAGTGAGGAAGAGAGGAGGTGTCATTAAAAAACAGGAAACAAAAGTCAATTTAGTATGACCTTTAGTATATGTACTAACTTTAGTATGACCGTGGATGGCGGTGGATTAGCGTTTAAATCCCTTTATTGGTTAAAACATAAAAATGAGATGAGGGACGTTGCACTAAAAAATAGGATGTAGTTACTATTCATTGATGGGCGTATAATAGCATTCAGAACGCATTATGAATTATGATGAGAATTCCGGCAGTAATGTTGACTTTTGGGCGTAAAAAATAAATATATTGTTGTTTGAATAGAGTTTTATTGAGATATTGAATTGAAACTCTCTACTATCAGCATTACATTCTCAGATATGAAAATTAAATCGGAAACTTTTTGTAATGTCTCAACAGGACATATTTAAAATATAAATCTATCCAATTTTTCCTTTTTCTAAAAAAAATCATATTGATCCATTTTCATTGTCCAACAAACTGCCGAAATGGTTTCATTCCTAAAAGAAATCTCATACATCCTTGAATTTCTCTCAATAGTTTTGTATTAAATCCGTCTTAAAATTTGTAAATGTTGTTTATAATTCGACACGTTGCCAATAGCCGAACATTAAATTGTTATGTTTAAATTTAAGGACACATAAAAAAGAAAGATTACAATTCGAAATTGTCATGGAAACATTTAACATTAAGAGTAGAGTAGTTGAGAGCTGCTCTAGTTTTTTTAAGTCCAATAACTTTGTTGCATTTTCCAAATATTCAAAATTTTTTTTATTTATAGAAAAGTTATGAGCAGCCGGTCCCAAATCTTACTTAGTTACACCATGTATGACTAAACGAAATACAGTCAGAGACTATACACCCTTCTAATTTGGTTTAGGTTTGAGCCAAACTTGTTTCCAAACTTATCGAATTTTCATTAATTTATGAAATATATAATAAAATCGCACGCTTATAATTTTTACGAAATATTTACTTTTCTTTAAATTTCAAATTTGAAAAGGGTATTTAAACATTAGGTGCATGTAAAGAGTTTTTCAGGGTGAAATGGTTCTTCGTAATATTTCTGAACAGATTTCGCAAATAAAAAAATTAATAAATTAAATTAAAAAATTAATAAATATTAAATATAAGATACAAATTTAAAATATGTTTATTTTGAGTAATAACATATTTTTCATAAATAGAACGAAGGATTTTATTATGTTATGAAAGGCTTCATAAAACTGCCCGACAGTCCCTATTACACTTGAATCAGATGATATATGTCTGAAATTGAGTTTATTGGCGTTTTATTTTCTTTTATTTCTAATCCTGTTGGGAGGACTACCAAGTTCCAAAGGATACATTTTTTTAGAAATTATTTTAAATACTTATTTGCACAGTATTATAACGATATAAATGACAAATTGAGGAAGAGAATAAGTGATAAAAATACTTCATATTGCAAGCTTCTATCTGGATTAGTTTAGGATCAACAAACATTTCCACTTTTCCCTTTTGCAAAGTAAAATATGAATAAACTAAATAAATGAAGTGGGAAACTTGAAGTTGTTGTTAATGCTGAACTAATAGAGATATTTGAAGTATTTTTAACGGATATTATCATCTATAATTTGACACTAATACCATTATCATAGGGTGCGAATAAATATTTAAAATATTTCTTAAAAAATTGTATCCTTTCAAACTGTGGAGTCCTGTAAAGGAACAAGGGGATGTAGAAATGAAAAACTAAAAAACGCCAACTAAATTCTTTTTGCCTATGTGTAATATAATGTAACAAGAACACAATTTTTTAAATTTATTTCGTATGAAACAAATGACAAAAAAGTAAAGTTCCTTTTTTAATCTTTGATTAGCAAAGTTTTCGAAACAATGTCTTCAGAAAATTGAATGCCGTTTATTTATTAGAATGGATCGCGAAAATAATGTGATGCGATCACTACCCAAAAATGAAGATTGGTTATTAAATTTGTGCACTTTTCCCTTGTAATGTTGCACTTTTGTCCAAAATTTTTCTCTGAGTTAATAGACGTAGTGTCTTAGTCTTAGTGTACCTTATTGATTGAATTATTGGACGTGTATAATAATTTTTTGTGATTGGAAATAATTGGTAAATGATGCTATGAAAAATAACTAGAGAGGATGAATGTTGTCTAAATTGTGAATATCGGACGAAAAATTATGTAAATGATCAATTTTTATGAAAACAGTTTAATACAAAAGCAAAAAGGTTTGCAGAGCCAAAACTGAGGCGTTAATTTCCATCCGATGTTCATCATTTAGACATAAACGTCCTATAACTCGACTAATAAGTCATTCTAAGACAAGAATGGACAAAATTGCAACACAAAACAAGTAAGGAAAGGCTAAAGGCGGGCGGGGCCGACTATATGATACACTCCACTATCCAACCGAATACAATTCAACTCGGTAAAAAAGTGAAAACGGGAAGAATTTTTGTATGTTTCCTAATCATAGGCTAATACAACCTGGTTCGATTTGTCAAATCGATAAGAATATTTGTATCGGGGCTATATCCAAACATGGAAAAATGTGACTAACTTTCACAATAAGTTCTTCCAGTTCAAATATAAGGTGTTATGCTCACTTTGAAGAAATTCGTTGAAAACTCGTGGTTTATGGGGCGGAAAAAGTTAAATCGGGAGCGAAAATTGTATGGGAGCTATATATAAATCTGAACCGATCTAACACATTTTTACCTCAGGTGTTTCTAGTTGAAATATAAGATGGTTTGCCAATTATGAAGAAAATCGGTGGTTATATGTGGTATCTAGAGTGAAAAGAGTCAAATCGGGAGTGAAATTCGTATGGGGGCTATATCTAAATCTGAACCGATTTTCTTCAAATTAAATAGCGTTCGTCCTTATCCCGAAAAACTTCGTTGTGAAAAGTTTCATTTGGTTCTGTCTACAATTGCGACCTGTATCGTGATTACAAGAATAGATGGACGGACAGACAGACAGACGGACATTGCTAAATCGATTCATAAAGTGATTCTAAGTCGATCGGTATAATTAACAATGGGTCTATCTCTCTTCCTTTTGGGTGTTACAAACAAATGCACAAAGACATAATACTCTCGTGGAGTGTATAAAAATTACAAGGGAAAAAACATGGTTATTAGATGTGTTTTCAGGAGCTTTTACCTTACCTTAGACGGATTGACCCAGCAAAGAAATATTTTGCTAATAACCATAAACAATCTTCATTTGAGGGGTGAGGGGGCATGGTCCGCGACACATGCTAATATGTCAATGGATAATAGATTCGTCGAAGAAAAGTCTTAAATATGTTGTCTTTTATTACGATATTTCAAAGATTCCTTCCTATTCCAGTTTCGAAGTTTAGAATAGAGATATAGGAAACTTAGGATTCGCTAAAATATGAAGATCACACAAGCGAGTATATTATGACTTATAAGATGTTAACTTCATCTCGGGTATGTAAGCTGGACGGATGCTTATGCGATGCAAATGGGATAGCAGATGGAAGGGGAACCAATATTCCAAAAAAAAAAAAAAAACAATGGGGGCCAAGAGATCACTTTTGCTTATAAGCTCTCAATATATATTTAGACCTAAATTTAGAAAACAATTAAGAAATTACAATGACATAAAAGAAGATAAGATCTTCAAATACCACATTTTAGTTTACATCTATTATTTTCCAATAGAATTTCTAAATAAAAAAGATAATCGACGTTATTAGTATAATATTTTACTTGCGGAAACTATTCATAATTTGTTCAAAAATTGCCTTAATACTTTTAACAAATATTTCCAAATTTTAGAAATTCTGCCCTGAAATATAACACCGTACGACAATTTAAAAAAATCGATGAGTAAATGACAAACTAAAAACGTCAATTAACTCTATTTCACCTATAGTTTCAAGTGTATATCATTTAGTTCAAGTGTAGTAAAACGTTTTTGCTTGTCGGCACAGGAGCTAATTATTTGATGTCCCAATAAAAGAGTTGTAATAAAAATGTGTGTCATTTTCATACACTCCACGAGAGTATTATGCCTTTGAAATTTGTTTGTAACACCCAAAAAGAAGAGAGATGATTAGGAAACATACAAAAATTCTTCCGTTTTCACTTTTTTACCGAGTTTGATTGTATTCGGATAGAAGGTGGAGTGTATCATATAGTCGGCCCCGCCCGACTTTAGCCTTTCCTTACTTGTTTCTGTTCAAGTTGCAGCTATGAAATTGTTCAGATTTTTAAAAAGGCACCATAAATGAAAATATCACTACTCGTTAAAAAATATGCATTATGAATCACCCATTATAAGAGCCCACCATTGGCAAAATCGTCAAGTAACTAACCTAGTAAGCTTCTCTAACAAATGTCATTAGCCGTTCGAAGCCAAGACTGAGTTATTTAAGAAGATATGAAGGTTTGAAGTTTTGAAAATAAATTTGATTTTTTGGGCCGAAAAAGTTATCACAGATTAAATTCATTTTTCTCGTAGGGCCGTTTTTTAAGAAGTTATGAAGGTTTGAAGTTTTGAAAAGAAAATTTTGTTTTTTTTTTTTTGGCCCGAAATAGTGATCACAGTTTAAGTCCTTTTTTCGTAGTGCCGTTATTTAAGTCCTTTTTGTCGTAGGGAAAATAAATTTTAATTTTTTGACGCGAAAATAATGATCACAGATAATATCCATTTTTCTCGAAAGGGCTTTGTGTAAGAAGTTATGAAGGTTTGAAGTTTTGAAAAAATCGCAGATTATAGTCATTTTTCTCGTAGGGCCGTTTTTTAAGTCCTTTTTGTCGTAGGGAAAATAAATTTTAATTTTTTGACTCGAAAATAATGATCAAAGATTATAATCATTTTTCTCGTAGGGCCGTTATTTAAGAAGTTATGAAGGTTTGAAGTTTTGAAAAGAAATTTTTAATTTTGTTGGCCCGAAATAGTGATCACAGATTATAGTCCTTTTTCTCGAAGGGGCGTTATTTAAGAAGTTATGAAGGATTGAAGTTTTGAGAATAAATTTTAATTTTTTGACCCGAAAATAGTGATCACAGATAATAGCCATTTTTCTCGAAGGGGCGTTGTGTAAGAAGTTATGAAGGTTTGAAGTTTTGAAAATAAATTTGAAATTTTTTGACCCGAAGAAGTGATCACAGATTATAGTAATTTTTCTCGTAGGGCCGTTTTTAAGTCCTTTTGTTGTAAGGAAAATAAATTTTAATTTTTTGACTCGAAAATAATGATCACATATAATAACCATTTTTCTAGTTGTGTAAGAAGTTATGAAGGTTTGAAGTTTGGAATTAAATTTTAATTTTTTGACCCGAAAATAGTAATCACAGATTATAGTAATTTTTTCTCAAAGGGCCGTTATTTAAGAAGTTATGAAGGATTGAAGTTTTGAGAATAAATTTTAATTTTTTGACCCGAAAATAGTGATCACAGATAATAGTCATTTTTCTCGAAGGGGCGTTGTGTAAGAAGTTATGAAGGTTTGAAGTTTTGAAAATAAATTTGAATTTTTTGACCCGAAGAAGTGATCACAGATTATAGTAATTTTTCTCGTAAGGTCGGTTTTAAGTCCTTTTGTCGTAGGGAAAATAAATTTTAATTTTTTGACTCGAAAATAATAATCACAGATTATAGTCATTTTTTCTCGTAGGGCCGTTTTTTAAGTCCTTTTTGTCGTAGGGAAAATAATTTTTAATTTTTTGACCCGAAAATAGTAATCACAGATTATAGTCCTTTTTTCTCGAATGGCCGTTTATAAGAAGTTGTGAAGGTTTGAAGTTTGGAATTAAATTTTAATTTTTTGACCCGAAAATAGTAATCACAGATTATAGTCATTTTTTCTCGAAGGGCCGTTATTTAAGAAGTTCTGAAGGTTTGAAGTTTGGAATAAAATTTTAATTTTTTGACCCGAAAATAGTGATCACAGATTATAGTCATTTTTTTCTCGAAGGGCCGTTATTTAAGAAGTTATGAAGGTTTGCACTCTGATTGACACCTTACCTTCATATATAAATATACAGTGGTTTTAAAGTTCCAGAGTGTAACAGATTAAATCCCATCAGAAAGTGGGCAACCGAAGTAAAAAAAGATCTTGTGATAATTTGGATTATCACCAATGAATTTAGAATAGGAGGGATATACATTAAGATTTTGGGATGCGTCTAAAATGTACTTCATATTTTTTATAACAATATATCGTTAAAATATCTAACCCTAATATGACTACAAATTAATCTACTGTAATTTTATAGTTTTTAGAAATAGTCATTTGTCCAAGGATTCTCCTAGTTCTCATCATTGCCCACAAATTAATTACAGCATCCTTTGATGGGAATTTTTAAAAAATTCCCACGTTCACTTCAGATGACCATTGACCAGATGGTCTAGTACCACTCATTCACCCACCTTTACGCTGATGAACATCACTCTCTCACATCATCGAAATGTCATGTCATATGAATGTATATTAGAATATCGGAAAATGCAGCAGGATTCACACATCATCTCCCTGCACCCCGGCGATGAGTAATGATGAGCTCACAATTAAACATAGCATCACACGCAAACTTTACGAGGCATCAAGAGAAATTCCCATGCACAGGGTGTACTTTGGAATTGGACTTAGTCGAGTAGTCGTTAAATGACTAGGCAGTCAAAGTCTTGTTGTGGCCGTGATGTTGATGTTGGTGGTGGCTGCTGACAACATCATAACAAACCTTCACCCACTCGGCAATTAAAGGTTAGCGAGCGAGCGAGTGAAGAAGAGCCCACCCACCCCTAATTCTAATAAGTACCGGTTGAGGGTGGGTGTCCTTTTTACGTCGTCCTTCACATACGTTTCTAATAAGAGTTTGTGTTGATGATGATGACGATGATTGCTATTTTGGGAATATCATGTCAAGTATTTTATTGACCAAGTTCAAATATCATCCCGAAATTATTTGAATTGTGTGCGCATGTCGTCGTCGTCCATGGAAAGTTTCTCATTTCATGTCCTTTGATAGTGTGAAGGGTAAACGCAACATGAACGTGAATTGTGTTGCTCTTTTTTCTGTTGTTGTGGCCTGTAGAGCGGAGGTTGGTGTGGCGTGGCTTGGTTTCAAATTAATTTATTTGTTACAAACTTCAATTGCGTTCTGGTGTCTGTTATGTTTTCGTATTTAAATTCTCACGATATTTGAATGATCGTCATATTTCATTATTAATATGAGAGGGGAAAAATCTACCTTAAATGATGATCACAACAAGGACCACAAGAACGTTTGATTGTCTGGATGAGGAAAACCAACACAATGACAAATAATTTGAAATCTTGTATTAGTTTGGAATGCTATCAAGATTTGACTTAAACTTCTGCCAGATAGTCGGTAGGAGCAGGAAATTGCTGAATTTCGCAATGGTGGGCTATTATTAAAAAAGACGTATTCCAAGGGGTATCGGCTTTTAAACTAGGATTCCAGTGAATTTTGCAAAAAAGTTAAGATTTTCCTATCAGCACAAATGGAGTCAATCTCTTTGCATAGAACAATTTTGGAACGAATGAAAGATATTTTAAAAGTCCGATTTTAATCAGGAATTACTCCACAATGTCTACTATATCTGATCTATATATGTGCTCTGGTTCATATTGCTTCATCTGTATTCTAATCGTTAGAACTAAATTCGAGATTTAACAGTCTTCGGCGATCTGTCCAAAAGATCCTCGTAACCTCGTAGTTTAGCTTGCATGCGCATGCCTTTGTTTTAACGTTAAAATCTATCGACTTACTTGCACTCTAAAATGCGCTGAATCGTGTATTTATAAAGAATTCGCATTTGAAATCTTCCTCTTTGTCTCTGTATGATTTAAATTGTGCTACTTAATCACCGGATTAACGAGCAGCGATTAAATATTGCCTGAAGTTAAGCTATTGGCCAGCCAGTGCAGCCAGTGGAACGAACCGAATCTGTGTGCGCATGCGTCCACCTTAAGCTACCCTCTGGGCTAAGTGCATTTTAAGTTGGTTCGTTAGTCTGTTGTGGGCAAAGGGTGGAATCATTTTAACGCTGGATTGGATCAGCTATAGCATGGCAAGCTGTTGCTTCTGCTGAAGCTGAGCCGCCTTTCGGTGGTAAGGACAAGGATGATGCCTCTACTCCGGAGAGATTTGAATATTGATTTGTAGGGGGCTGCTGGCTAGGTTTAGGGTAAAGTTACAGTTTTTACTTGGATGAGGCACATCACTCCTTGGATGAGGCCTAGCAGGGCAAGCTGAGTTTTACTATGACAAGGAGTAGGATGATGTCTCTTCTTGACAGAGATTTGATTATTGATTTGTGGAGGTTTATTGGATAAGTTTATAGTAAAGTTACAGCTTTTACCTTGACTTCACCACTTGACTTGGGGTATTTCAAGTAAACTTGAACTTAACTCTACCGGTCTGTTAGGGATTGACACAGATAATATTTTTTATGTGCTGAATCTGTACAATTAGTGTGAGATGAACTGACTAAATTTGAAATTGATCTGATTGTTGATTGCAATAAGCCTTCCTTCCGTCCATCAATATCCAGGATAAACTATATGATTTAGGTGGTGGAAATTTGCCATTGGAATACTATACGGGGCCAATGTCTTTAGATGGAGAACATTTTACATCACAAAAATTATAGAATTAAATCCTCAGACGAAGGCATTCGCTATGTTATGCTATTTTACTTTAATTTATTTTATTTGTAACAGAAATTAAGACTGTAAGAAGTTTACGTGGAAAATTTTCGTGTTTTCAGATGAAGCTCATTTTCATTTCGGTGGCTGTTTCAATAAGCAAAATTGCCGCATATGGGGTTCAGAGAACACGAACGTGACTATTGAGAAGCCAATGCATCCACAACGAGCCACTGTTTGGTGTGGATTTTGGGCTGTACTGAAAAATTGGGTTGATCGGGTCAGGTATTGCCGAGCCAGTCGTGGTAGTCATTTGAATGATATTGTGATCAATAATTAAAGTTCAGCCAATCCAGAAATTTGGAAAAATAATCAGTACTTTTTATACCCTCCACCTCCAGGATGGGGGTATACTAACTTTATCATTCCGTTTGTAACACCTTGAAATATCGACCTGCGACCCTATAAAGTATATATATTCTCGATCGTCATAAAATTCTAAGACGATCTAGCCATGTCCGTCCGTCTGTTGAAAGCACGCTAGCATCTAAACGAAAGGAGCTAGAACGTTCAAATTTTCCATAAATGCGTCTTATAGTCGTAGATCGGTTGAGATTGCAATGGGGTGAAATCGGCCCAAAGGGAAAAATTTTTCCCTCACAAGGACTAAAAATACCCATAATAATTCCTAATATTTTAGCGTATTTAAGCATGTTTTTTGAATATTTCTGTTTATATTTGCTTGATATTTGGTATGCACATTCCCCTTATAGCAAAAACGTGCACCATAAAGTGATTCTTATTTGTAGAGGGTGAAATGGGGCAAAAAAGGGATACAAATGGTACATATTAAACGACAACAGCTAGAAACACGAAATTCGGTGTGTACATTCCTCTAATTGAGTAGGTACATAATATAAAAGTATTTTTTCCAAATTCGTACTTTTAAGGGGTAAAATGGGAATAGAGGGATAAAATGGTACCAACCAAACGGCTGTACCTAGAATAATGAAATTCGCTGTATACATTCCTCTGATTGCATAGATAAGTAAAATACACGGATCAAAATTCGTACCTTTTGGGGTTAAAATGAAAAAGGGGATAAAAATAGTACCAATCTAATGACCGCAGCTAGAGTCATGAAATTCGGAGTATACATTCCTCTGAGTGTGAAGACACGGAAAATAAACTGATTTTTCGAAATTCGTACTTTTTGGGGTTAAAATAAAAAAAGGGGATAAAAATAGTTCCAATCAAATGACCACAGCTAGAGTCATGAAATTCGGAGTATACATTCCTCTGACTGCGAAAACACGGAAAATAGACGAATTTTTCGAAATTAGTACTTTCGAGGGATACAATGGTACAGAGGGATAAAAATAGTACCAACTAAACGACTACAACTAGAATGATAAAATTCTAATTGCGTAGAAACGTCAAGGGGGTAAAAATGGTACCAACCAAATGGAATAATGGAATTCGGTGTATACATTCCTCTGACTGCATAGACACGCAAAATAAAAAGCTTTTTTTCCAAATTCGTACTATTTTCTTTTACGGCAAAAATTGGTTGAATTATGAAGTTAGGTTATTTTGCACTATGTACGTCTGATAATGGATTTTCAAAATTTGTACTTTTGAAATTCAAATAGAATGGAATAACAACCAAATGTAGCACCCACTATCTACCAATATTTATGGCTTTGAAAATATTTTTCAAAATATAAATAGAAGAATAATTATTTTTTGAATTGACGTATTGGTAGCCTTGCCTTATAAGCGTGGTTTGAAATAATTAAAATATTATATTTATTTATAAAATTAATTTTTCAATATTTGTATTTGTTTTGGTTTGGCTATATTAAAAAAATTATATTTTCCTGTAATATTACTGCACTTTTACGAAAACAGACAACCTCTGTGGAATGCAATCCATGGTGGAGGGTATAAAAAGTCGAACTTAACTCCGTTTTTACTTGTCTATAGCTGATTTCGATTCTGAAACGTAAGATCAATTCAAACAATTAAAATTTGAGTTTTGGATAATTCTGGCCGAAGTTAAAATTTATATTTAAAGTGCTCTCAAGGGTCTATTAATTCAGAAAAAAATTAAACAAAAATGCGACATACAAACTTACACCGAAAAACATGATTTTAGGGGTGTTTTCGGGAGCGTTTAGCTCTCAGATGGCTTGATCTAGAAAACAAATAATTATTAAATCATTATTAAATAATCCAAAGTTTATTTCCGTGGTGTTACTGGAAGTTGTTTTTCCATAGTGCTTATAACCGTTATCGTTATATATGATCTATTTGAGTGTCCTAAACTCGAAAATGATATTAAAATATTTTTAAGGATCATTTTTTATTACATTTTTTAGTATTGGGTCTGTAATTTTGGGAGCATAAGTCCAGTCATTTCCGGCAAATCACGTAGAAGCAGTGGTTTGGGAACAGTGTCCACAAAAATTAGAAAACCTATTTGTTTGTACTTCTTAAAATGTATTAATTAATCAAGCTCGAGGTCTGTTTTGACTAAGTAATAAATTTTTAAATACTTATAATAATAATACAAATTATTTTATTTGAAAATGGCATGAAAACCCCCCCAAAAAATAAAAATATTGAAAACAAAATATTTTAATTAATTTTTAATAGCTAAAATCCTAATAAATGAATCAATATATATGTATGAAAATGAAAATAGTATGCAAATGAAATGTGATCCTTTTTTAAAAAATTATAAAATATATATATTTTATTTTGCAGAAATTCAAATGCAGTTTTACTCATGCTCGAAACCGATTTTTTTTTAATATTTTCTGTTATTTGTGATTTAAAAAAAATATATAGTTAATCTTAATCACTTTGATTCGCTGATTTCGAAACTTCGTTCTGGTTCAAAAGATATCATTTAGATTTCGAGGTACGGCGATTTTAAGTATTAATTATAATAATTAGTAGTAATTCGAAACAATTAAAAGTGCGGTTAAAGCATATTAGTAATATTAGGAGTCCTTTGATGTTTGAATATATGAATAGCCTTTACCCGGGTTGTGCTAGGACATGGACATTTACTAAATTTTCTCGTGTGGACCACTCTCAAAATTCGATAAGGTGAGTTAAACAATATTTGTGAACTTGCTCGAATAGTTGGAATATTGCATTCAAAACACATAAAAAATCAATGAAATTGATCTTTAATCGAACAACAGAAAAACTAAAAAACAAATATGTTTGTTTTGTTTTATTTTACGCACAGATGTATTAACTTAAAAAATATATTAAAAATCCTCTTTATCGTCAACTGAAATGTCCAAAGATTAACCCTTACTTTCATAATTTTACAAGAGAAGCAAAAGACGTAATAATATGAAGGTCATTGTGTTTATAATAGAAATATTTGTGTCTACTTTCAAAATACAAAAATGGAATTACATCAGAAAGTAGTTCGCATTCTATTGTTGGGTGGACAAATTTTGTTTTTCAAATAAATTCGTTGTTAGGACTTTTTGAAGTTCGTTAATAAAGTCGCCATTTTTGGCTAGAATTTTATTTTTATACACATATTTTATTTTAATCAAAAACTAAACTAATGAAAATATATAGGTGAACTTTGGTCCATAAAATATATTTTTCTGAAAATTTCTATCATATCACATTTCAAGGATTAACTGAAAAACTAATTAAGAAAATAATAAGTATATTAGATCGACTCATAGAAAAAAGAAAATTTACTTAGAGGGGCAAATGATGATTAACATGTAAATCATAATTTTCATTTTTTTGATTTTTTACAAAACGTTATCCAACTATCTCTAAATACGCAATATTGAATACGTTATCCCAAAATTTAGACCCAAAAGGTATTTCATTAATGCAGCGTCCAATTTCGTCTTTTAAGGCTTGAGTCGTCGTTGGCTTATTCGCGTAAACCATCGACTTCAAAAAACCCCAAAGAAAAAAAATCTAATGGTGTTAAATCGCACGATCTAGGCGGCCAATTCTGATCTCCAAAACGCGAAATAACACGACCGGGAAATGACTGATGCAGCAATTGAATTGTTTCTCTGGCTGTATGACATGTGGCTCCGTCTTGTTGGAACCACATGCCCTCCACATTCATTTCTTCAATTCTAGGCAAGAAAAAACTGGTTATCATTTCACGATACCGAACACCATTGACTGTTTGCGCTTGACCTGCCTCATTTTCCTAAAAAAAGGTCCAATGATTCCTCCAGCCCAAAAACCACACCACACATTGACACGTTGAGGATGCATTTGCTTCTCGTGAATCACTCGAGGATTTTCCGCACCCCAAATGCGACAATTCTGCCTATTGACGAAGCCATCAAGATGAAAATGGGCCTCGTCACTGAAGATGATTTTATCGGCAAAATCAGCATTTTCATGTTGTCTCTCCAATACCCAATTAACGAACTCCCTTCGCTGTCCATGGTCAGTTGGCTTCAGTTCCTGAGTCAATTGAACTTTGTATGCATGAAGATGCAAACCTTTCGTCAAAATTCGCTGCAAAGTGGATTTGGAGACACCAATTTGCTGAGCTCGGTGTCGAATTGAGGTGGATGGAGTTTGAGCGACATCATCACGTACAGCTGCGACATTTTCGGTCGATCGACCTGGTCGATGGCGCGTTGTTGTCTTTACATCACTAACAGACCCAGTTTCGGCAAATTTATCCATTAATCTCTTTACAGTTGACTCTTTTGGAGCATTATTGTGACCCCAAATTGATCGCAATTTGCGAACTGTAGCCGCAAAACTTTCACCATTTTGGTAAAACAATTTCACAATGAGAATGCGTTGTTCATTCGTGTAGCGCTCCATTTTTACTAACCTCGTACCTTCTACTAACAAACAATAACAATTGTTCAAATGTCAAACAATGACACTTCGAATGTTGCCAGATTTAAAAATTGCGTTCTTCTTGGGACACCCTTTACTTGTAGTTTACTCATCTTGTGTTACTTTTCGATGTAGCTTTTACAGAATGCTCTTTAATTCCCCCTTTTCTTTAGTGCATTTTGTTGAAGTGCCTAAATATTGCTTTCTATAAAAAATCATTAAATAAACTATGTACATTAGTGTGGATCGAAAAATAGTTCTTGTGTTTTGGGAAACAATCAAAGACGAATTTTAAATTTTGGTGCTCTGAACTCTGAGTTTATCTTTGGATAACCTGTAAAAATAGAGGGAGTATTTGTTTGTTTGGAGACCGACCCATACTAATGTACTATGTGTAATAAATTTTTAAATTCTTTTCGAAATTTTATTCGATGTTTTCGAATTGTATACCACATATGAGCCTAAATTTAGAATAATGAATTCAATATTGAGTCAAAACCCCATATTAAGAGGTATTTTGAAAACGATGTAGCATGCCAGCCGATGTTGCACAACCGAAATATTTAAATATTCAGAAAACATTTCAATCTTTTTCATTTTCTTAGCTCCACATCAAATGAATAAATCTAAAGTATATCCTTTAATGATGTCAACCCTTTTAAACATATATTTTTGTTATGTTTTCTGTCAGCTTTCAGAACTACATAGTAATTTCCATGAAATTTCTTATATTTTATCATTTTGTCTCGGGGTGATGTGTTCTAATTTAGTTAATATTTCCACAATTTGTCAAAAGTAAATTTTGATGCATATTTTTAAGAGAAGAAAAAAAGGGAATACAGTAAATGTTTGTTTCTTTAGTGTAAATAATTTTAATTGTGAAAAGTAAACTTAAAATTTGACATAAATTTCAATATTCAACGTTGAGAATATTTCACAAATCGTACAAATATTCCTACATGAAATTATTTTTATTAAATAAATTACACAATTTTTATTTAAAAAGTAACCCCTACTGTGAAATATGAAATATTTGAAATTCAGTTTTGTGGATTAATTTAGTACCAATTCAGAAAACAATTAACCCTAAAATGAATTTTAAGTTTTGACTTATTTCTGGCATTTAAGTTGAGTTTTGGTGTTTCTGTAGAATTTTATTTTATATTTGTAGAACATTTTGACCCGCTAGACCTGTGTTTTAGGTGTATTTCTTTACTCTTTTGTACTAAAGGGACCAAGGGACCAGACCCCTATATTGCGTAGCCAGAGGGTTAAAATATAAAACAAAAATCTTCCTCGTAGTGTTTTAAGTAATATTACAGAACACATCCCTTACTCAAAATTTAAGGATTATAAGGTTTCCTATGCCGATTCATCATAAGAATGTGCAAAGGGGGGGGGGGGTTGGAATTGACTACCCTCTAAAATGACCTCCATATGTAAAATTTCTAAATCCGTTGTAAGAAATTTGTTGTTTTCTGAAAGAATTCATTTTGTAATTAATTAATTTAAACTGTTCTAAAAGTAGATTAGTAAATAGAGTAAAATGTGTTTTTAAAGCACAAAAAATAAAATGCAAATAAATCGTTTTAGTTATAGGAATATATAAAGTGCGTCTTGTAGCTATTTAGAATATTATTTTTTAAGTTTTACTTTAAATATGGTTTTTTATTAGATATACATCACGTGGTAAGTGAGCCTAGAAATGCTACCAAAAAACTAACCCTAATGAACATATAACTGACTGCCAATTTTGAATTCGACTTGCTTTTACTTTTGATATTTTGTCATAATCCGGAGTTCCGAGGACATCCTAGCGAAAGTTATACTCAAAATATTCTAACTTAGTCGTATATTTGATTGACAGTGAACGCCTCTCCCATAATACTCCTTTTTCAGACCTAGCAAACAATGAAGCCATCTATATGATTCTCAAATTTTTTTCTGGGATATAGCTTGATTTATGGTAACATTTACGATAAAACTTCTCATCTAAAGGGTCAACTTGGACATGGATATATTCCAGACTAGTACTAAAAGATTACCTATATTTATACTTAATTCAAAATTAAGTACTAAAAGATTACCTATATTTATACTTAATTCAAATTATTTATACTTAATTCAGTCTGGAATAAAACCATGTCCAAGTTCACCCTTCAGATGAGAAGAAATGCCAGTTCAAAAATGTGTTTGGGAAATGATCAGATTTTAATAGAATTACTTGATTTGAGTGATTTAATAAAATAGTTTAGATTATAATACAAAAGATTTCAAACATTGCAGTTACATGAATAGTTTTGCTACAATTTTTTCTTTTCAATAAATTTCGGATAATCCCAGCCATGCAAAGGCTGGCAGAGTTTCGCAGAAATCAAACAGGCATCGATTAATTCCAAGTAAAAAACTAGCATTTACATGACAATGAATGCAAAAAGAGAGCAATTAAGCCGGTAAAAAACAAAGCATCATTACGAGAACAAACGAAATTGAAAACGTTACTAGAGCAGCAGCACAGCGAACAGGTAACAACAACACTCACGGGGATGGCATTAATAATGACAATGTCATAAACGCACTCACACACCCAGACAGGAGAGCAGAGTTCGTTCATAAATATTAGAACGGGAGCAAGGCACAGGTAGACCACCATCCAGACAAAAAAGAGATGTCATAAAATCCCAGCAAACAACTCTCAATGAAAGCCCATATTCGCAATGGTAACACAGGCACACACACACAAAGCAGGCCAAAGGATCTGTGTGTGCTCTGAAGGGTGGTGGTGAGTGCATTAGAGCAAGAAGGCCAGAGCGAGAGAGTGAAAGAGAGAGAGAGCGCGCGAACATGAATTACCCCTGTGCGCAAAAGAACCAATGAACGGCGCAAGTTAGGTAAACGGGGATGATCGTTGGCTGGATGAATGGTACAGCGCAAAATTTGCGGAAGGACTATTAAAGGACCGCCGCGGTGGTGAGTTAGCAACATAAACCATTTGGATCTCAAACAGTGAACACAACTCAAACAGAGCTGCGAACACTAAAATAAAATAATACGAAAATTACAAAAAACCGAAAATATCTAAAATTTATATTACAAATCTCAATTAAAAAAATATATAATTAAAAAACCCACGAATTTGTTATAAACAAATTCTCCAACACTCAAGGATTACTCTACACATTCAGTTAAACAACCCAGCAAACATCAGCAACATGCAAACCTCCGAAGGATCTCCCGATATTATGGATCAAAAATACAACTCCGTCAGATTATCTCCCGCTGCCTCAAGTAAGTATTTGTCAAGACAACACCAGACCACAAAGGATATTCAACGAAACTGCTTTGCCGCAAAAGGACTAATTGCGTTTGGAACCATCCCCTGGAAAGATTGCAGGGGTCCTTAAACCACCAAAAGGCAGAGTTTGTTTCGTTGAAGCCCTTTCACCCACCCGCTGGGTTTCCGCTGCTTGCCGCAGTTTTCTGAAACATTAAACTAATTTCGCACTTCTCTTGTTCACTTCCAGGTCGCATCCTTTACCATGTGCCGTGCAAAGTCTGCCGTGACCACAGCTCGGGCAAACATTACGGCATCTATGCCTGTGATGGCTGTGCCGGCTTCTTCAAGCGTTCCATACGCCGTTCCCGCCAGTATGTCTGCAAATCCCAGAAACAGGGACTCTGCGTGGTGGACAAAACCCACCGCAACCAGTGCCGCGCCTGCCGTTTGCGCAAATGCTTCGAGGTGGGCATGAACAAGGATGCCGTGCAACATGAACGCGGTCCCCGCAACTCCACCCTGCGTCGCCACATGGCCATGTACAAGGATGCCATGATGGGCGGCTCGGAAATGCCTCAGATCCCTGCCGAAATCCTCATGAACACCGCCGCCTTGACCGGTTTCCCCGGCTTGCCCATGCCCATACCCGGCTCGCACCACATGCATCCCGGTTTGGGAGGTGCCTTCCAAGCTCCCTCTGTTTTGGATTTATCCGTCTCCCGAGTGCCCAATCATCCCATGCACCAGGCTCATCACTCGTTCTTCGCCCCCACCGCCGCCTACATGAATGCCTTGGCTGCCACCCGTGTCCTGCCACCCACTCCACCACTAATGGCTGCCGAACACATCAAGGAGACCGCCGCCGAACATCTCTTCAAGAACATCAACTGGATTAAGAACGTGCCCTCGTTCGGCGAGCTGCCCATGCCCGATCAGCTGCAACTGTTGGAGGACTCGTGGAAGGAGTTCTTCATCTTGGCCATGGCCCAATACCTGATGCCCATGAACTTCACCCAGCTGCTGTTCGTCTACGAATCGGAGAATCCCAACCGTGACATCACCGGCTTGGTGACCCGTGAGGTGCATGCCTTCCAGGATGTTTTGAATCAGTTGTGCCACCTCAACATCGACAGCCACGAATACGAACTGATCCGTGCCCTGTGCCTCTTCCGCCGCTCGATGTCCAACTCCATCGAGGATTTGGCCAACTCCTCGCTGTCCACCAGCAATGGCAGTCCCAACTCCAGCATTTCCGCCGAGTCGCGCGGCCTCATCGAGAATGCCCGCGTCTGCGCTTTGCACGACGAGAGTCGCAATGCCTTGATCGGCTACATCGCCCGTCTGCATCCCAATCAGCCCATGCGTTTCCAAAGCATCATGAGTGTTCTGTCCATGATGCACAAAGTATCCTCGTTTGCCATCGAAGAGCTGTTCTTCCGCAAGACCATCGGCGACATCACCATTGTCCGGCTCATCGGGGACATGTACAGTCAGCGCAAAATCTAAGCGCTCCAGCCGTCGGATAAGTGATTTGCCCAGTAATGGGTTGGTATACCAGTGAATCAATCAATTAATCGAGCGGGCACTAGAAGTGTCCAAGCCGCCATCCGCAGCGCCCTTAACGCCGTCATAACAATGGCCCAGGGTTAGTCGCCGGGTTGGCGGAGTCTTAAAGTTCTGGAAACTGTGATACAACCTGTGGTACACAATTGGACAATACTCAAAGTTTTGATGTGGATATACATACATACATATGTGGCTGTACGGACTGCCGAGTCGTCCTTCTTAGCCATCATTTGTTTTATGATTTAAGAGTGAAATGTTTACAGAAATCCCAATGAGCCTTTTATCGACATCTTATTTTTTCGCATACAAAGTGATCTTAACACGTAGTTAGTTAGTTAGTTTAGCAAAAGTTGCAAATTTTTGTTATAAAGAGAGTTAAAGAGTTTTTTGAAATAATATTATTAATTTAGTTCTAAGTCTCCATGTATTACAATGTACATAGTTATTATAATTTAATTTGCTACAAAAAATACAAGAAAAGTTTTTAAAACATAAACACAATTTATCTTTTTAATTTTGAATGAATCCATAATAGATTTAGTCGTATTTGTGGGAAATGTTTTGTAATGCCGACGGGAAAATGTATTGAATACAAAATGTTGAATGAATTTGAATATTTTATTCGGTTACCAGACGGACGTTTGTCTGGTGTGTCCTTAACCACATACAGAGAATGGGATTATTAGAATTCCATTCCATCCATTCATATCTAGTTTAATGTACTATAATAACATGGTCATAGCCAAAAGAAAGTTAGAGCAAGATCATTGGCTATATCAACCGAAGACAATAAAAATATTTTGTGATTAGCTCTTGCAATTGTGACAACTACATTTTACACAGAAATTAATACTTTAGTATCAACAAGTAAAAACGGCGTTAAGTTCGGCCGGGCTGAACTTTATATACCCTCCACTAATATAATATAGCCAAACCAAAACAAATACAAATATTGAAAAATTAATTTTATAAATAAATATAATATTTTAATTATTTCAAACCACGCTTATAAGGTAATGATACCAATACGTCAATTCAAAAAATAAATATTCTTATATTTATATTTTCAAAAATATTTTCAAAGCCACAAATATTAGTAAATAGATAGTGGGTGCTACAGTTGGTTGTATTTCCATTCTATTTTAATTCCAAAAGTACAAATTTTGAAAATCAATTAACAGACGTACATAGTGCAAAATAACCCAATAACCAATTTTTGCCGTAAAAAAAAACTAAGAATTTGAAAAAAAAACTTTTTTATTTTGCGTGTCCTTGCACTTAGAGGAATGTATACACCGAATTCCATGATTCCAGCTGCGCCAATTTGGTTGGTACCATTTTTACCCCTTTGAAGTTTCTACGCAATTAGAATTTCATCATTCTAGCTGTAGTCGTTTAGTTGGTACTATTTTTATCCCTCTGTACCATTGTATCCCTTGACAGTACTAATTTCAAAAAATTCGTCTATTTTCCGTGTCTACGCAGTCAGAGGAATGTATACTCCGAATTTCATGACTCTAGCTGCGGTCATTTGATTGGTACTATTTTTATCCCATTTTTCATTTAACCCCAAAAAGTACGAATTTCGAAAAATCAGTTTATTTTCCATGTCTACACACTCAGAGGAATGTCTACTCCGAATTTCATGACTCTAACTGCGGTCATTAGATTGGTACTATTTTTATCCCCTTTTTTCATGTTAACCCCAAAAAGTACGAATTTTGAAAAATCCGAGTATTTTACTTATCTATGCAATCAGAGGAATGTATTCTAGGTACAGCCGTTTGGTTGGTACCATTTTTATCCCTCTATTCCTAATTTACCCCTTAAAAGTACGAATTTGGAAAAAATACTTTTATATTATATATCTACTCAATTAGTGGAATGTACACACCGAATATCGTGTTTCTAGCTGTTGTCGTTTGATATGTACCATTTTTATCCCTTTTTTGCCCCATTTCACCCCCTACAAATAAGAATCACTTTATGGTGCACGTTTTTGCTATAAGGGGAATGCGCATACCAAATATCAAGCAAATATAAACAGAAATATTCAAAAAACATGCTTAAATACGCTAAAATATTAGGGATTATTATGGGTATTTTTAGTGCTTGTGAGGGAAAAATTGGTCCGATTTCGCCCCATTTCAATCCCAACCGATCTACGACTATAAGACGCATTTATTCAACAGACGGACGGACGGACATGGCTAGATCGTCTTAGAATTTTATGACGATCAAGAATATATATACTTTATAGGGTCTCAGGTCGATATTTCAAGGTGTTACAAACGGAATGACAAAGTTAGTATATCCCCATCCTTGAGCTGGAGGGTATAATCATTATTGATGACAACAAATAATTTATTTCTAACAATGAAATTTAGCCCAAAAAAGCTTGGTTTTTTGTCATAACTTATTGATAGTTATCCCAAGATCGAAAGGATTTGAACAATAATAATATTGTTGGTCATAGTAATCATTTTTATAAATATATAAAATATTAAATGAATTTGGATAACCCTACCAAAAATTTGCCTTACACAAACAATAATTAGTTGTTCCAATAAACGAATACAAAATTTTTAGTCGACTGTCAAACACAGACAAAAAGAATATCGATAAACAATCGTAATGAAAAAGCAAAATGCTATATATTGTTAACAAAATAAGCGTGCAAATTTGGAAAATAAACAAAAGAAATAAGTTGGAATTGCATATATTGAATTGTTGTCTGCGTTAAGGTACAATCGGTATAAATAAAAGGCGATCCACCATGGATATAAGTTTTGATGACCTCTGTGGAAATTTGAACATTTTTCAACATCATACATTGATTACACTATGTAACAAGATTTTTGTCCCTGGGTTCTAATTGTTATTTCCTAGTCAGTTAGGTCCCAAAAGTATAGAAAACAGCTATTGTCGCAAGATAACTTTGTTTTTGTGACCATGGCAGCACTTATCTGCGTTTATTTTTTTAATTTAATTTTTTAATTGTTATTTTTTTTTAATTTTGCAACGTCGCAATAAATTTTGCAACATTTTTGTGATTTATTGAGAGTTGTCTCTTATTTTATTACAGATAAATTCTTTCAAACATGGCTTCACGAGGCTGCAAGTATCCTGCAGATGCATTTTGTTATGTCTGCGGATATTTTATCAAAACAAGAGCGAATAAGTACTCCTTGGAAACAGGTTTTAAAATGTGCGAAGCTTCCTGTGGGTGATCAAGACAAATCCTGGGCATCTCATTTCGCATGTGAAAACTGCAAAAGGACTTTGGAAGGTAAGACCATTTGAAACTATATTGCTTTGTTATGGGTAAAATAAATGTTTCTATTAACTTTTTTATTAGACGGTACTTTTCTTTTCTAATTTGTTTTTTTTTCAGGATGGTACAGAGGGGAAAAGAGAGCTATGAAGTTTGCTGTGCCAAGAGTTTGGAGAGAACCCACTGACCATTCAAGCAACTGCTTATTCTGCAAGGGGGACCCTTCCAAACGTCGGACTGGCAAAAAAGCAAGTCAAATCATGTATCCTGACATTCCTTCATTCATGGCTCCAGTTCCACACAGCTCTGGCCTCCCCGTTTCAACTCCTCCGGAGAAAGAGCAGGTGTCTTCCTGTGAGAGCCCTGATTCCAAGAGTGAGGAAGACTGATAACAAAAACCCATACTATCCCAACCAAAAGGACATGAATGATTTGATCAGAGATCTTGGTCTCACCAAGTCCAATGCTGAACTTTTGACGTCCAGACTGATGCAGTGGAATTTGCTGGATCCTAGTGTTAAAGTCTCATGTCAGAGGAAGCGTCATGAACTTTTTTCCAACTTCTTCATCAGCGAAGATGGGCTCTGCTTCTGCCACGACGTGATCGGTCTGTTCGAGGAAATCGGAATTGATTTCGAACCAAAAGAGTGGCGCCTCTTCATTGACAGCTCATGCAAGAGTCTCAAAGCTTCACAATGACAACAAGTATCCGTCTCTTCCTCTGGCGCATTCAGTATCTCTCAAAGAGAACTACGACAATGTCAAGAAAGTGTTGAACGCATTGAAGTATGAGCCATATGGCTGGGAAGTGATCGGAGATTTCAAAATAGTGACATTCTTAATGGGCCTGCAAGGCGGTTACACCAAGTTTCCTTGCTTTCTTTGCCTGTGGGACAGCAGGAACGACAGTGCACACTACAGTAAGCGTAAATGGCCACAACGAACTGAATTCACAGTGGAGAGGAACAACGTCAAGTGGGAGCCCTTGGTGGACCCCCAGAAGGTACTGATGCCACCACTCCACATCAAACTGGGTCTTATAAAGCAATTCGTCAAAGCTCTCGACAAAAATTCTTCAGCGTTCAAGTACCTACAAGACTTGTTCCCTAAGCTCTCTGAGGCGAAAGTTACAGCCGGTATCTTCGTTGGACCACAAATAAAGAAAATCTTCGAGTGTGAGGAATTCCCCAAGAAGCTCACTCGTGTTGAGAAAGCTGCTTGGATGAGTTTTATGTCAGTGGTACAGGGATTCCTAGGCAATCACAAAGCCACAAACTACGTGGAGCTGGTCGAAAGTCGGGTAGAGAACTACGGCAAAATGGGCTGCAGGATGTCTCTCAAACTCCATATTCTGGATGCAAATCTTGACAAATTCAAGGAGAACATGGGAGCATATTCAGAGGAGCAAGGCGAGCGCTTCCATCAGGATACAATGGAATTTGAGCGGCGATACCAAGGACAACAACATGATGGAAGATTACATTTGGGGATTGATTAGAGATAGTGACTCGCAGTATAAACGCAAATGTCGAAAAACCACCCGCTTCTGATTTACTTTTATGTTTTTGGTTTTCTGAAGTTTTAATAAAATCTAGTTATGTGCTGTTCTGTATGATTTTCTCTGTAGTGAAAGACTCAAACACGTTTTTCTCATAATTTTAGCATATTTTAATGAATCACATTGTCCTGGTCACAAAAGCAAAGTTTCAGAGGAATATTAGGTGGTTTCCATACTTTTAAGACATAACAGACTAGGAAATAACAATTACATCCCAAGGACTGAGAAATTTTTTATTTTTGTTATAATTATGTATGTATATCTTATTGTAATCTGCTTCAAGTCACATGACGACATATACATATTCATCTTAAGTTTGTGCTCAGTGGTCAAAACGAACCTTTAAATTTCAAAAATAAAAAGGTGTAGTTCTTTAGCATATCAGTAGAAATCCAGCGAAATTACCTTTTATTTGAAGTACATTTCAATTAATTTTTAAAGTCAAAATTACCAAATAAAAAAATGTGAAATTCTTGCACGAAATGAGTGATATAAACAAAAACCACACTATAATTCAAAACTATACTTTACTTTTAGTTTAATAAATAGCACTACAGGAAAATTGTCTTAATTTTTTAGAGTAACTCGTCTAGATTTTTTGTTTTTGGCTGAATTAATAACTTTATCTCAAGAACCAAAAGACTACGTAAGCTAAAATATTGTGGGTGGTGATATACGAGGTGAGACGCTTTACAACAAATGCTAATATATCAATTCATAATTTTCAGATGAATCTGAATGACTTCATTTATATATGAAGTAAAGTCTTCACGAACGAAGAATATGGGATGGGAAAAATGCTTGCCAGAATGATTATTAAAAGCAGTTTAAAATTTTTAATTATAAAGACGTTTCAATCTCCAGATTCTCCAAATCATATATAAATGTTCTTTACCCAATTTACTGTGGAATCAGTTGCTGGCGACGTTTATATAAAACAGTTTTCCAAAGAGAGAAACGAAGTTAGATTTTTCCATTAAAATGTAATTTTGTTCGAATATATTTCTACTTTATATTCTAGAATACCAATAGCTTTCTTATTACTGTCATATATGTTTCCTTCGACGGTCGTACGAAACCGATTTCGTCTTCAGATATAATAGCAAACGGAGCGACATCAGAGTCGCACACCATCCACTTTTCGACAGCATCAATCGTACATCCAGACGGTATGGTTATATCTGTTTGTATCTCAACAAGGCTATTTGGAGCATCTTCATTATGAGATAGGAAGTTATTCCAAACTCTTTTTAAAACTTGTGGAGTTACAGAGTGCCACGAGTGCAGAGTGCGGCTGCCCACAAAGCTGTCTTAATATTCAAAGATTTAACGAACTCACGTCTGTCATTAGCACCAACAAGTTTTTGAACGATCAGTTTACGGTAGTGACATTTGAAGCTCCGAATTACTCCTTGATCCATAGGCTGAATCGTGCAATTTGGTGGGAGATATTTTACTGTAACGTTTTCAGAAATCAGATCATTTACTGGGTGTGCTGGACAGTTGTCTAATAGTAAAAGTATTTTACAGTTATTTTTGAGACCGATGCGCCGTTGATGTTCCTTTGCTTCTGGTACAAAATTTTGATTAAACCACTCCAGAAATAGCTGTTGTGTTACCCAAGCTTTCTTATTAGATTTATAAATCACAGGAAGGTGTTCAACGTTCTTTAAAGCTCTTGGATGGGCAAATTTTCCTATTATCATCAATTTACACTTGTGAGTTCCTGCAGCATTTGAACAAACTATCACTGTGATTCTCTCCTTGGGTTCCTTGTACCCTTCAATAGAATATTCATTACCACTAGTAAAAGAACTCTGAGGCAAACACCTCCAAAATAGACTGGTTTCGTCTGCATTGTAGATCTGTTCAGTTGTAAGTTGTTCGTTTTTAATGATTTCATCCAAGTCATCCACAAACATCGTAGCAGACTCATAATCAGCACACTTCTTTTCTCCCGTAGATTTCAGTCGACGGATTCCATGACGTTTTTTGAATTTATCCAACCAACCAAATGAATAAGTGCACTCTGAATTCATGTTTAACTTCAAATGGAACATTTTTGCCTTTTCGACAATCATTTCGCCTGAAGCTTCTGAACTTTCAGTTTAAGTTCATACAATATCTCGATTTCAGTTAACTTACCTGAAATTGGAGTTCCCTTAAATCTTTCTTGCCGAAACCATTCATTCAACTTTTGGATTTTCGGATGTTTTTAGTGTATATCTGTGTTTAAGGTTAAGCATTGAATCAGTATCGGAGCAAAATTTTAAAATGCGATCTTTGTTTTTTATTAAATCGAATACAGTTTGAATGCCAACTCAATATTTTTCAGACAACATTTTAAAAAGTACTTTACGTTTTGAGTATTCATTAATCAGCTCCATTTTTTCTTTAATTGAAAGAACTTCTCTTGCTCTTTTCGCGGATTTTGTTTTTGATGGTGGCATGATGTAAGGAAAAGACGTCTTGACAGATCAAATTTCACACTGATGAATGAATATGAAATTTGATATGAAAATTACACTTTCATGAAAAAGGGGAATCACCGAATTTTAATATGAGAGATGTGTGTGTATTATACGAAAAAACAAACAAGCAGTCACATGGACATGTGCATCACGGACAATAGAGGTAAAAAATCTACCACTCAGCTTCACGGTTAATAGAGTCACGGTTAATCGAAGTTCAACTGTATATGAAAATAGTGCACCTGTTTTTGGATTAATTGAGCGTTAAAATTTTAAAAACATGGTACTTCGATAGACATCTTCCTCCTACAGAGTTAGCTCTAAGGACACATTGTTGCATTAAAAATTCTTAATGTTATATTCGTATCACATATATGGAAATATTAGTTATTTTATATTAGTACTTTTTTAATGTAATAAATATATATTCAAAATAGTAAAACCATGTTCTTGTAATGAATTTCGGTCGGGATAATCGAATTCGTATTCGATTGTATTCAATCAAAAAATGGTCGCAACAACCAAAGATCGTAATCCAGACTACCGAATTTAAGAACAACATATAACCAAAAAATGATAGTAACAACAGATATGTAAAGGGTGATTTTTTAAGAGCTTGATAACTTTTTTTTAAAAAAAAACGCATAAAATTTGCAAAATCTCATCGGTTCTTTATTTGAAACGTTAGATTGGTCCATGACATTTACTTTTTGAAGATAATTTCATTTAAATGTTGACCGCGGCTGCGTCTTAGGTGGTCCATCCGCTTAGTCCAATTTTGGCATTTCCACGTTTTTGAGTAACAGAGACCCAATTGGTGCGAACGGCGACGAATCGAAAATTGGTGGTCATCATTAACACTGGCCGATACAGCTGCGATATTTTCTTCAGTTCGCACTCTACGTAAGCGTGTTGGTGGTTTAATGTCCAACAATGTAAATTTGGTGCGAAATTTAGTCACAATAGCCCGAATAGCCGCTTCAGTGGGTCGATTAAACTGACCATAAAATGGAAGCGCGCAATGAACTTTCTTAACAGAGCACGCATTTTGATAATAAAATTCAATAATTTGCAAGCGTTGTTCGTTTGTAAGACGATTCATGATGAAATGTCAAAGCATACTGAGCATCTTTCTCTTTGACACCATGTCTGAAATCCCACGTGATCTGTCAAATACTAATGCATGAAAATCCTAACCTCAAAAAAATCACTCTTTATAACAATTTAGTTGCAGATACCTTTTTGATGGTTCGATGTACCAAAAAATTCTAGATTTAATATTTCTGCAACAAATAGTTTCAGTTCACAGTACTGTAAATGCTATTGTTGCAACAAAAAGTCGGTTATGGAATCACCCATGCAATATTGTGATAGTACGTAGAACTAAACATATTCGTTTGGCAAAAAATTCGGTTGTGGTAATGAATCTGTTTTCTGTGTGCAAATACAATGCTTTTTATTAATATGCTGCAGTTGTATCTTTTTGTTAGAAACCAAATTGCTCTCGAAACCGTATAAAATATTCAACTTGAATCATATTTAATGATAAAGAGCGAATGAAGAAGAAACAATCAAAAACAATATTATTTTCATTTTACATTACATATTACAAAATTATTTCATAAACATTGCACAATACTAATTTAAAGCGGACGAGTTTCAGACTAAATTCTAAATACGAAAATGACATTAACAAATTATATTTTAATCTTTTTCTTCATTTTTCGTTTGTTTTATTTCGGCCTGTAATCAAGATTTTTTTTGAACTGGGATATTGTTCTGGCTCAGAACCATTTTGCATCTATATTTTATAGAATGCAAATTATATACTTGGCTGCACACTACCAATATCATGATTTCCGGTCCATAACGATGAATATTTTGAAAATATCAAAGATCATTCCATACCAAGTGAAGTGAAATATAGACCAATTGCATTATTATCTGTGGTTGATCATTTCTTTAGAAAATTATTCAAAAACTATTATTTCATTTAGAAATTAAAAAGCTGTTTTCTAATTGTCAATGCGTATTGAAAAAAGACATTTTTTCTGTGAGTCAAGGTTTTCAAAAGCCTTCGATCATGTATGTATATCATAATACTCTGTTTCAAAGGTACGGATACAAGAGAATATTAAATATGTTCAAAACATATGTATATACTATCTTAGGTATGATATATATATATAAAAGTACGTATGGAAAAATGTGCTTGTTGCAAATGCTAGGAAACCCAAATTTGTTCGGTTCAGACCTCATATCAACAGAAGCGCCGGAAATTTCAGCATGTGAATCTGTATAGTGAAGACGTTTTTGACAAGCAGTCAGTTAGTTAGTAAAGCAATGTGGAACACGCATATCGTTCATTCCATATCAAACCGAACTATTTTCGTAAAAAAAATACTACCACAACTCCGATTTTAACGATTTTCGCAGACATATGCTACTGTTAAAAATATTTTACACGTATTTTTGTTAAATAAAACCGAATTTTTTTTAAAAGATAGGATCATTTGAAAATAAGAAAAAATCAAGAAAAACGTGCCGAGGTATGAACATTTAAAATGGTGTAGTGAGAAAACGCGTGGGTAAAATTCAAAGAATGAACAATCGTTCTGAAAATACTTTTTTCGGGCGACTACATTTAGTAAATGCTTTTTTAAAAATGCAACCCGTTACTTCTCCAAGCTGAAATTTTCAGGGTTTGTTTAGAATTGATCAGGGAATATGCCTATATTTTTTTCTGAATTTTTAGGTTTGTGTCTTCATAGTGAAAAATACAAAAGAAGAAGAAAAATCAGAAATACACAAAATTGTTGTCAGTAGCAGTCAATTGACCAGAACGCCATCGAAAAGTACTTGTAATTACCTTTAAAACAGGCCATCATTATTTAAATTGTGCCTACGCGTTTTCTCACTACACCATTTTCAATGTTCATACCTCGGCATGTTTTTCATGATTTTCGCAATTTTCATAAATTAAAAAAAAAAAATCGGAAATGGTGACGTAAAAAAGGTGTTGGGTTTGACATGGAACGATCGATATACAGCAGGCTTATAAGACACTGGTCGCAAGGACAACAAATATTGGGGACAGGCCGAAAAACGGCGTTAAGTTCGGCCGGGCCGAACTTTATATACCCTCCACATCCCTCTGTGGATTGCATTCCACAGAGGTTGTCGGTTTTCGTAGAAGTGCAGTAATATTACAGGTAAATAAAAAATTTTTAATATAGCCAAACCAAAACAAATACAAATATTGAAAAAATAATTTTATAAATAAATATAATATTTTAATTGTTTCAAATCATATTTATTTCAAATCAAAAATAAATATTCTTATATTTTTATATATATTTTCAAAAAGCTTAAATGCCATAAATATTGGTAGATAGTGGATGCTACAGTTGGTTGTATTTCCATTCTATTTTAATTCCAAAAGTACAAAATTTGAAAATCCATTATCAGACGTACATAGTACAAAATAACCTAACTTCATGAAAAAGAAAAATTACGAATTTGGAAAAAAAACTTTTTATTTTGCGTGTCTATGCAGCCAGAGGAATGTATACACCGAATTCCATGATTCCAGCTGCGCCCTCTTTTACCCCCTTGGCGTTACTACGCAATTAGAATTTCATCATTCTAGCTGTAGCCGTTTGGTTGGTACCATTTTTATCCCTCCGTACCCATTGTATCCTTTGAAAGTACGAATTTCGAAAAATCCGTTTATTTTCCGTGTCTACGCAGTCAGAGGAATGTATACTCCGAACTGCATGACTCTAGCTGCGGTCATTTGGTTGGTACTATTTATATCCCATTTTTCCATTTTAACCCCAATAAGTACGAAAAATCTTTTTATTTTAAGTGTCTACGCAATCAGAGGAATGTATTCACCGAATTTCATTATTCCAGGTGTAGCCGTTTGGTTTGTACCATTTTTATCCCTCCGTACCCATTGTATCCCTTTCGAAAAATCAGTTTATTTTCCGTGTCTACACAGTCAGAGCAATGTATACTTCAAATTTCATGACTCTAGCTGCGTTCATTTGATTGGTACTATTTGTATCCCCTTTTTATTTTAACCCCAAAAAGTACGAATTTCGAAAAATCCGTGTATTTGACTTGTCTATGCAATCAGAGGAATGTATACACCGAATTTCATTATTCTAGGTACAGCCGTTTGGTTGGTACCATTTTTATCCCTCTATTCCCAATTTCAATTTTTATAATCATCTTTATTTACATGTTATTTAATTAATATTTACAAAGTTACGAGATTTTATTATTATATATTACAGCGAGAAAGACTTAGAATATGGAAAATTATTAATAAAAATGTTTTGATTTTTTAAAGGAAAAATTAGGTGGAAAACCTTTATATAAGAAGGTCCCTCTATTCCCATTTTACCCCTTAAAAGTACGAATTTGGAAAAAATACTTTTATATTATGTATCTACTCAATTGGAGGAATGTACACAACGAATTTCGTGTTTCTAGCTGTTGTCGTTTAATAAGTACCATTTTTATCCTTTTTTTGTCCCATTTCACTCCCTACAAATAAGAATCACTTTATGGTGCACGTTTTTGCTATAAGGGGAATGTACATACCAAATTTCAAGCAAATATAAACAGACATATTCAAAAAACATGTTTAAATACGCAAAAATATTAGGGATTATTATGGGTATTTTTAGTCCTTGTGAGGGAAAAATTTTTCCCTTTGGCCCGTTTTCGCCCCGTTTCAATCCAAACGGAACGGTTTCAATTACAAACGGAATGACAAAGTTAGTATACCCCCATACTGGAGGTGGAGGGTATAAAAATAGGTATTTAATTATATTGATATTTGTTGGTTCTATGAACTGCATTGCTTTCTCCTACATCATCAAAGAAGAGATAATTTCAATATAATTTTAAGTTGAAGTAGATACATTATGAAATGCTGGAGCCGAACAATAAAACTTTTACAAACATTTTGTTACGAATAATGTAGCCAAGTGAATATAAATCCATCCCGGAAGTAAATAACAATTAGAGATGAATCTTGGAATACAATTCATCGATTTTATAGATACATCGAGGCCAAGGATCAGACTTACTCTAATGAGTACAAAGTGCAACTGTTAATACTACACATTAGCTAAATGCTATAATTCTATCTGGAATCATTACGTTACGCATATATTCATATAAAATATGTATATACGTATGTGTATCATGTTAGTACGTACATACATATATCCACAACTGCGATCTGATGAAACAGATGTTAATTTGATTTAAAAGTAATTAAAATCTAAAATGGAAAATCCCAAAGAATACAAATTAACATAACATTTACGCATCAACAGCAATGGCTACGTACATACATGCATACATACGACCACACCAAATTAAATCCTTTGCAGTCAGAGCAACGACGAAAATGAAAACGACGCCACTAGAGCAGGCAAACATTCGCCCAGGAATTGAAAAGAAACATATCCTTAGAAAACATACATACAAACATACGTTGGAAATCTCGCAGTGCGAGTATGTGCACCCATTTCAACAATTGTTGATACATTCGCATAACTCCCAAAAGAAATTGAATTCAAAAAGTTAAAAAGCAAAAAAGGAGAAGGATTCACTTTTGTGACTTTTTAAAGGTCTCAGAAACTACAAACACGTACACGTACCCAGCCATCCATCCACCCAACGATAACATCCAACCAGTCCGTCCATTCACTTTGAATCCAGCATTAAAGACCATCACAGAACAATGGAATCAAAGAGTGAGTGAGTCAAATAGAATTTTATCAGTCCTAAAGGATATTAGGAATGCTTCATTTTCATCCTAAACGCTGGCTGAATAAACAAATCAAAATTACAAATTGCCAGAGCACAGGACAATGCCCGCAGAGGAGAGGACGGACAGTTACGAATGCGTCCTGCATTTTCATTTATTGTCAGAGAAAACAAAATTCGCAAAAATTGCAGCTTAAATAAATAAATACTTTTTTGAAAACAAAAAATTCTAACAATAACAACACGTTAAGGACGAGAGGGAGAGGGAGAGATAGAGAGAGGAAGCGAGTATTCGACAAGCATCAGCACCCAATAGAGCTAAGGTAACCCTTGTGCTGTAGCAGCCAGAGAATTATCAGTACGTGTACAGTCTTGTGCTGTAGAATTAAGGACAGGCTTTGAAGTGTGGCCAGAATTTCAAGACGAAAAGTAACAAGTAAGAAGGCGTTAAGTTCGGCCTGGCCGAATCTTATATACCCTCCACCACGGAGTGCATCCCACAGTATTACCATATTACGAAAATTGTGCCATGTTTATGCACATTTACTATAATTGTTTACTATTTCAAACTATAATGTCTACTTATGCGCACTGTTTAAAATCGACTACTATATATAAATACAATGCTGTAATTGTGAAAGTGAACATGGCTAAATATTAGGCGACTGTCAGTCGCCATTAGGGAGAAGCATTTTCAGATACAGACAAAGTGACTGTATTATTTTGATAAGAATTTCATAACATCAACTTCAGCGGTTTGGAAGGTCCCATTTTTATCCCTCTTTTTCAATTATATCCCTTAAAAGTACGAATTTCGAAAAATCCCTCTATTTTAGGTGTCTATGCAATTAGAGGGATGTACACACCGAATTTCATGATTTTAGCTGGTGTCGTATCATTGGTACCATATTTTATCCCTTTTTGTCCCATTTCGCCAGATAAAACTTTGTTTTCTTTCTGTTGCTTCCAAACTACAAGAGGAACGTCTGCAACAAATTTTAACTATATGAAAATCAGAAATTTAATTAATAAGCCAAGGCTACCAATATTTTTATACTATGTATATATATAATGGAAATAATACTTCAATTCATAAAGTAAATATAAGGGAGCAATCATAAATACCCTAAATATTGGTGGATAGAGAGTATATTTTCAGCTACAGTCGTTTGGTTTGTTGTATTTTCATCCTATTTTAAGTTCAAAAGTATAAATTTGGAAAATACCTTATCTCTCACGTACGCAATTCATGATTCTACAATTTTTTGTCGTAAAAGCAACAAAATAAAGTACGAATTTGGAAAAAAATATTTTACATGGCTATGCAGTCAGAGGAATGTATACACCGAATTCCATGATTATATCAGCGGCCATTTTGTTGGTACCATTTTCTCCCCCTTTTTCCAATTTTGCCCCCTCAAGAGTACGACTATATAAAATCTCTTTATTTTACGTATCTACACAATTAGAGGGATGTACACACCGAATTTCATCATTCGTTTAGTTGGTACTATTTGTGTCCCCTGTAGCCATTTATCCCTTGATAGTACGAATTTGGAAAAAACGTTTTATTTTTCGTGTCTACGCAGTCAGAGGAATGTATACTCCGAATTTCATGATTCTAGCTGCAGTCATTTGGTAGGTACTATTTTTATCCCCTTTTTCCATTTGAACCCCAAAAAGTACGAATTTTGGAAAGTTCTTTTATTTTACGTCTCTACGCAATCAGAGGAATGTATACATCGAATTTCATTATTCTAGGAGCAGCCGTTAAGTTGGTACTATTTTTATCCCTCTATCCCCATTTAACCCCTTAAAAGTGCGAATTTGTAAAAAATACTCTTATATTATGTATCTACTCTATTAGAGGAATGTACACGCCAAATTTCGTGTTTCTATCTGTTGTCGTTTGATAGGTACCATTTTTATCCCTTTTTGTCCCATTTCGCCCCCTACAAATAAAAAGCACAGTATGGTGCCCTTTTACTCTAAATATTAGGGGTAATTTCAGTCCCTCTGGGCCGATTTCGCCCACTTTCAATCCCAACCGATCTTTACAACCATAAGACACATTTAGGAACCTCCTAGCTCATTTCGTTCGGCCGCTATCGTGCTTTCAACAGACAGACGGACATGGCTTTATCGTCTTAGAATTTTACCACGACCCAGAATATATATACTTTATGTGGTCTCCGATGAATATTTCAAGGTGTTACAAACGGAATGACAAAGTGAATATACCCCCAACCTGGAAGTGGAGGGTATAAAAATACAAAAAAAAACAACCCGTTCACTTAGACTATAAATTTTGAGTTTTTTCCACGTGCTGTGGTGTGCCATTCCTAAAGAGAACAGCTCAGCAATCAAAAACGAAACAGCTAGAGAGGGATTCCTTGGATTCATTTGAACCATTGTCAAAGGGCCCGTATATCGGTCGTCCTATGAAGGAAGTTTATAGCAAACATTGAGTCGAATGATTCCAGGCCTCTATAAGCTCGTAGATGTATTGTCCTCTAACCCTCTAGATGTATCGTTGAAAAATGTCAAGTATTTAATAACAGCTTGACTGTTTATAATAGTGTAAGTGATGTTCTAATACGTAAGAGACAATTTGTCATTTTCTTAAGGGTTATGATTTAATATCAGCAAAGACACTAGGTTCCGTCCTTTTTATACTGTTCATATGTATGAGTACAAAAATAGAGGTGATTCCGAGGATCCGTGTGGACGGGTCATGAGTTTTCATTTGTCATAGGAATATGGGTCATTTGTGTGGGAGGTAGCAGAAGGGGCGGGGCAATTTCGCCCACCTTCGAACTTAAACTAAGTTTGGGAAAATATAACCATGTGCAAAGTTTGAATTGATACCTTAGCACCTTTCAACAGTTATCGTGTACACCAACCAGCCATACGGACGGAAGGACGGACATGGCTCCAACATCTTAAAAAGTCGTGAAACGAATTTGGTGCAAACATACTCATACTCACTAGGGCGTACCTCAAAAAAAAAGTTCGCCGTACACCTTCGAATATGAAGTATTATTGAAAGGTAGTTTCAAAAAAAAAATTTTATTTTTTTATGCCGAACGTAGGGGTCGCGCTTTTACATTTTTCTATATAACTTGTATTTATAAACGGATTTTAAAGTGTGATACATCGATGTTTTTGTCTCGACGAGGCCGATTTTTTTGTCTTTGAAGTCATTGAGCTCAAGCACCCCCTTCTGGTACTTACCCATCATTTCTCAGTTGCTACTACCCTAATGTACCACTCTAATAATCGAAAATTAAAGCTCGCATAAAATCATGAATCATGTTTGAGCTCAATGACTTCAAAGACAAAAAAATCGGACAAAAACATCGATGTATCACACTTTAAAATCCGTTTATAAATGCAGAAGTTATATA
Source organism: Polietes domitor (assembly GCA_947397865.1). Taxonomy (NCBI): domain Eukaryota; kingdom Metazoa; phylum Arthropoda; class Insecta; order Diptera; family Muscidae; genus Polietes; species Polietes domitor. The sequence continues at coordinate 187,168,682 of OX377618.1, read as the reverse complement.
GAAAAATGTAAAAGCGCGACCCCTACGTTCGGCATAAAAAAAATAAAAAAAATTTTTTTGAAACTACCTTTCAATAATACTTCATATTCGAAGGTGTACGGCGAACTTTTTTTTTTTTTACTTGTAACCTGTAACGCAATGAAGGAGTGAGTATTACTCACTCCTTCATTGCGTTACACTTTTTTTCTGTCCCAAATGATATATGCCCTCCTACTCTGTAGAGTGAGGGTATAAAAATATATGAAAAATTATATTTATTTGAAAAATGCAGTCTGGCGGTTTCTTCTATAACTTTCGATTCGTATAAAATTCCACGAATTTGTTTTTTACAGTTGAAAGAAAACAAATTAGGACATTAGTTTATAAAAAATATAAGGGTTTATTTTCAATTCAGTTTTTTGGACACTTTATTTAGCACAACCAACCTCGTCAGAAATATGAAAATGTACCTCTTGTTCCTCAAATATCACTTAAACTAACTGAGGTATATACACATATAAGCTCATTTATTGTGGTTAGTCACGGTATTGTAGTTGCAATCGGCACAAAATTCTACTGTTGCTATCATTTAAAAATTTGGGTAAGGTTGTAGCTCCTTACCCATTAGGGATCCAAAATTTTGCAGATCATCTTGAAAACACCTCCGGTCTAAGCATGTAAAATTTCCAAGATATTCTTTTCCATACAAATTTACAGAATTCGGTCCTAAGAAGTCGGTGAATGAAGGCAACTACGATCTGCTGTCCCTATTTCGAAATCATACACTGTACATGAACTTCAACGCTCATACATGGTCATCCCTGTGCTGCCGCCGCACATGCTCCCGAATAGGAAATGATTTTTTGGTTACTTTTTGCCTTGCAAGGATTTAAAATTAAATATTCTACAAAAGCTGATGACGTGGATGAGACCATGATGAGTATGAGGAGGACGATGGTGTTGACGGCTGAAAGTACACACACACATATGTACGTACGTTCGGCTGCCTCACAGAGCTGTCGCAAATCAATATGCTCTCTTTATCCTTTCTTAAATGTGATCATTACACACACTCTCTCACACAACACACACAATTACATTGCATAGTGTGTGTGTGTGTTTTCGGGGCTGAGACCTTTTAAGTCCTAATGGCCCTCTATTATCTGCTTTTAGACTTTTAATAGACTCCGAGCTCACAGTGTGCGGTATGCGCTCATCCTTTTGTCGACAAGGACAATGACGTCGATGTCGGTGATGATGATGTTGGTCGTTGGTTGTGGCAGCGTGGCAACGTGTCAGCATGTCAGTGGTGGTTGTTTTCTTCTCTCCCATTTACTTTTGTTGTTATCCTTGTTGTTATTACTGCAAATGTTGTTGTCATTTTGGCAAATTGTTTAGATATTTGTCCATTCTCCGCAAACCAAACTGCTTCTGTTGCTAGTATTTCTGTTTTTCTTCGGCCTTTTCTCGTTGTTGTAGCATGAAGAATTTTACAATAACAACAACGACAGGATATTTAAGAAACATTAGCCCATAAATTGTTGGTTGGACCATTGTTCGAGTATTTTGAGCTGGCCTGACCTGGGTGTGTTGCTGTCGGTTTAAATCCTCATCATCGGTTATTTTGTGTCCTTATGTCTGTTAAATAATGTTGTGTTGCCATTTTTAATAATCGATAATAATTCAGATATTATACCCTTAAACCACAGTGTGTGGTGATTTTTGGCTATAGCATGAACTTTATTAATTATCACACTGTGTTCATATTCGTCGGTGTTTTCGGAACACCATCAGTATCAGTATATCCCAATGCCTTTAGATTAGCCCTTGATCTACCAACTACTTACAATGCGGATGAATATTTGATATTCAATTTAGTCAAATTCACACATAAAAAATGTAACGATGTATAACTCATCTAGGGAAATGTTTGAACAAAAGTTTAACAAAAACACAGCATTTTCGAATTAATTAATTAGTCAGACATTTATCAAAATTCACAAGTTTCCGTCGGCCTTTTCATCATCAATTACAGATTACAACAAAAAAGCCAAAAATTATGTGTCCTCGCCGAAATTTTTGTGTGCTAATTTTATAAAGCAACACAAAAAATTATGGATATTTATACACTCCACGAGAGTATTATGGCTTTGTGCATTTGTTTGTAACACCCAAAAGGAAACGAGTTAGTACCATCGTTTATTATACAGATCGGCTTAGAATCACTTTCTGAGTCGATTTAGCCATGTCCGTCTGTCTGCCAGTCTGTCTGTCTGTCCATCTATTGTTGTAATCAAATTACAGGTCGCAATTATAGCCCGATCTTCACTAAAATTGGCACAAGTAAGATTTATGGATCAAGCACGAACGCTATTTAATTTGAGGTAAATCGGTTCAGATTTAGATATAGCCCCCATATAAATGTCGCTCACGATTTGCCTTTTGCCGCCCTAGATAACACATGTTGTACCCGATTTTCTTTCAAATTAGCACAACATCTTATAATCCGACTGGAAACAACTATGCAGAATGTGGGTAAGATCGGTTCAGATTTAGATATAGCCCTCATACAAATGTCGCTCCCGATTTGATATTTTCCGCTCTATAAACCATATATTGTATGCGATTTTCTTTAAATTTGGCACAACATCCTATAATCGGACCGGAAACAGCTATGCAGAAAGTGGGTAAGATCGGTTCAGATTTAGATATAGCCCCCATACAAATGTCGCTCCCGATTTAACATTTTCCGCTCTAGCAACCATATATTGTACCCTATTTTCTTTAAATTTGGCACAACAACTTATAATCCGACTAGAAACAACTGTGCAGAAAGTTAGTAAAATCGGTTCAGATTTAGATTTAGCCCCCATACAAATGTTGCTCCCGATTTGGCTTTTGCCGCCCTAGATAACACATGTTGTACCCTATTTTTTTCAAATTGGCACAATATCTTATAATCGGACCAGAAACATCTATGCAGAAAGTGGGTAAGATCGGTTCAGATTTAGATCTAGCCCCCATACAAATGTCGATTTGACTTATTCCGCACCAGAAACCACATATTGTACCCGATTTTCTTTAAATTTGGCATAACACCTTATAGTTCAACTAAAAACACCCATGGTGAACGTGGGTAAGATCGGTTCAAATTTAGATAAATTTTTTTTTATATATATACAAATGTTGCTCCCAAATGTTTAACCGATTTTGGCCAAACTTTACTTATTATATTTCATCTATTAACATATATAGTGAATGCGGTTCACATCGTTCCATGTTTCAATATACCCCCATGCAGATGTCCTTTCCGATTTAAACTTTTTTGTCAAACACATACATTTACAGGATACAAAAATCCTTCTCGATTTCACTTTTTTACAGAATTGAATTCTAATAGGATAGAAAGTGGAGTGTATCATATAGTCGGCTCCGCCCGACTTTAGTCTTACGTTACTTGTTTTCTTTAAGCCTGGATAACTAAGCTGCGATAACAACAACGCTGATATTCTCCCACCACAAAAATTTACAAAATTAATTTTTAAAATCTGAAGTTCTATGAAATGTAACTTACCAATAACTACTTATTTAAACCATTATAAGGACGTAATTATTTAATACTTCAGAATAATGTAGGGCGTAACGAGCTGTCATTACTTGGTAATGCTAAAAATAATGAGGTGTCATTCATTACCAAGTTTTTGCTGGGGTGTATTAAGAACCAATGTCGTTTGTGACATATCTGTAGTCAGTTACAAAAAAAGCTGCAATTGTTTCTAAATCCACAATTCGCGCTTGTAATTACGTTTTTTACCTTTCTCTATCTGGGTTTCTGAAACTATTCTGTCACAGATATTCCATATTTAGTAAGCAATCCCAACAAATATTTTGTTATTATATTTATATGAATATGATAGAAAGTTACACGGTTTCATCTAAAGGCATTTTCACAATTTTTGTCTTAACGACAAACATTTATCCTATTTAACGAATTTTATACCCACCATAAGATAAGAGGTGGATATAAAATTCGTTGAATTGAACAAAAACTGGGGGAAATGTTCTCCCAGTGATGTTGCTAAAACACATGCAAAACTAACATACAAAATAGTTATATATAATTCTCAATCCTTTCATGATACTTCTGTCATAAGGAGTTGAGTTTTACTCCACGATTGCTGCTGCGATGTAGATTACCTCGCAGAGATTTTTTAGAAAAATATTTGAAGAATTTTTGAAAAAAAAAAACATTTTCAAAACACATTCATCAGCTCATTAAAGATGTTGAACGAATTTTTCAAAGTATATTTTCCTTAGTTCTGTTTGAAATTATATTTTTGTTAATTACGTATTTAATATAAAAACAAGTACGGAAGGTTAAAGTCGGGCGTGGCCGACTATTTGATACCCTACACTTAGTCATTATACCCTATCGTGTAGGATATAAAAAGGTCATTACATTTGAACCGGGTTATATACGATGCAGCTATAACAGGAGAATATACTACAAATTCAATACTTCTATCTTTATATGTAAGAAAATTTGAACACAAACTTTGAATGTGAGCTATATACAAATCTGAACCGATCTGACCAATGTTTAGCAAAGGTTTTCTAGTTGAAATATTAGACGCTTTCCCAAATTGTAAATATGTGGTTTCTAGAGCGGAAAGAATCAAATCGGGAGCTACATATTATCTGAACCGATGTGACCCACTTTCGCTACAGTAATTTCTATTTGAAACATTAGCTGATGTGCCGAGCGGAAATAATCAATACAGTAGCGAAGTTTGTAATGAAGCTATATATACATATATCTGAACTCGTCTGACCCATTTTCACCGGAGCTGTTTCTAGTTGAAATTTGAAGAAAAACTGTCAAAGTTTGTGGTTTATAGATCGGAAGGAGTCAAATCTGATGACACATTTGTATGGGAGCTATATATAAATCTGAACCGTTCTATCCTATTTTTACCAGAGCTGTTCCTAGTTGAAATAGACGGCGTCTTGGCAAATTGGGGGGAAATCTGTTGAAATATATGGTTTCTAGAGCGGAAAAAGTAAACTCGGAAGCAAAATTTGTTTGGGAGCTATATCTAAATCTGAACCGATTTCCTTCAAATTAAATAGCGTTCGTCCTTATCCCAAAGTTTCATTTTGTTCTAACAACAATTGCGACCTGGACTTTGATTACAAGAGTAGATGGACAAACGGACGGACATCGCTAAATCGACTCAAAAAGTGATTCTAAGTCGATCGGTATAATAAACGATGGGTCTATTTCGTTTCCTTTTGGGTGTTACAAACAAATGCACAAAGACATTATACCCTGTGGTGTAGGGTATAATTATTGATCTACGAATTAGAACATTAAAAACATATTTCGGTCCTGTTTTGAGGCAGAGGAACATATTGCACAAAACATGTTTTTATCTCCGGCGGGAAATAGGGCCAGATGAAGAATTTCCGAAAATATCTTAAAACCTATGAGTCAATTTTGAGATTCAAGATTTCCAAAATTTTTTTTAGCAAAGGAAGTATATACTATGACCGAGAAGTAATGAAATGTTATATCCTTTTGCAAACTGCATACGAAATCAATTGATTTCAGCTTGAAATGGCATAAGGTCAATTTTCAAATGTCAAATTTGTCTATCAAAATAAGAACACTAGCTCTAGTCATGTATTTAAATTTTAAAATCAAGTTCTGCATAATATAGTCCAGTGCCTAAGTTACAGATCAGCTTCGTCTTAAGTTTAAAACGCGTTCCGTGACATGATGATGATAAGAACGAGTCTAATCTTTGCCAGAACTGAGACTTTGTCCCTTATTAAATCAAGCATGGCTCAATATCCAATTCCTTCTGTTTAATTTGAAAATCGCCACTAAGTTCCCGCATGCCCATTGCTTTGTGACCAAAGCATGCCACGGCACGATCTGCAGTACTTTTCCAAATCGCTATGAGTTATTGCTAAAAACTAAAGTACGACGGCATCCAATTTAGATCCGGTTGCAATGTGCAATGTGAGTGCAACCAACCAACCAACACCGTAATCATGGCCACTTGAAAATTCTCTCTAAATTAGAAGCTGGTGCTGCAACTCGAACTGGAAAAGTGGGTGTGTACGCGGTTAAACGCAGCAGAATTAATCTGCCACTCGAACTGGACTGGACTGGACTGGCGAACGTCAGGGCAGCTTATGAATCACAACGCGCGAGATTGTGTGTGTGTCGCGTTTCATGAACGAAGTGATTTGCCCGTGAAATCCAATGATTTTCATTCTTAAACCGCGGCAGACTGCGTTGGCCGCCACTCTGCCAGTTATTCTTAAATGCGGGGATTTTACACGTAAATATTTTAATTCATTACAAAGTCCGCGGTGCAGGTCTTGCACCATCGCGATGGTTGCGGGCGATTAAGTAATCCCGGCGAGATGAACTCAATGAAGCTTTGATTTGAAGCATGCACGCTCTGCGACTGCTCTTTTGCCGCTACCTAAGCGAGCGAGTGAGTGGATATTAGATACGATTAACTAAAATCACGCAAGTTCTTTCTCCCTCTCTCCCTGGAGTGATTGCGGATGGATGATGCGGATGGCCGGTTGTTTGATCCGCGCTAGTGGCAGCATAAGTTAAGTAAGCGGTGCTTACATAAAGCAGGTGTATTCGCACCGGCGGAGTTGAGCGAACGAGTCAATTCGTTGTCTGTGTGTGCGTGTTTACTTAACACACGAACATTCGTTCGTTCGTTCGTCTATATCCGTTTGCTCATCCGCTCAATCTTCCGGTTGATCCGTAGCGTTCATCCGTTCACCTCGTCGCCCAAAAGGGGCATGGATCATTTCGCCGATTATCCTTTGGCAATTACCTACTAAAACAAAACGCCGTCCCTGCAAATGGGTTTTAATGGACAGGATTACCCTTCTGCTAAACGGTTAAGACCTCGGCAGGACATTGGGCTGGGCCCTTCTAACCAAACCTGATCCCTCATTTGATCGTTTGCATTCCTTGTCTTCTGTAGTTCGCGTTGTTCTGGCTGTTTTTGTTTTCAAATACAATAAAAATGAAAATGTCTTTAAGCCAAAATATTATCCTGCCCTTTTGTAACTGTTTTCTTTATATTTATTTCTGTGTTGATCCTGATAGTTTGCAAATTACTCTCCCCCTCTCACGGACTGTATCTACACTTCATTAAGTCTTGTTGTGAAGATCACGAAGTCTCCGAGTCGCTCTCGGGTAACTACCTGTCCGAATGTGGTATGGTGTGTGGTGAGACTTTGTTCGGTCTGGCTTCTCCTGGCAACGGCAAAAGTCAAAAACAAAAGGTGGCCATCTACATTTGGCTTCCATCTAAAATTATATACTTGTATGTTGGCTTCTCGACGACGGCTGTGGTGTATAGATTTGGCGATAGATAAAGAATGTCGTGTATTCGTTTGGAAAAAAGTTTTTATTTTCTTTAGAGTATCACATTTAGGTTAGGTTGAGGAGTCACATCAACCAGGATGGTACAAAGTGACCCATGCCCTGGGGATACATTTAGGCCAGCAAGTCGACCAACTAAAAACCAAGGGAAAGTAGAATGAAACATTCCCCTTATTTAGAAATCTGTATCGTTTTTGAAAGTCCTTAATTTACGCCATCTTGTGCCTCTAAGGTACTCCATGATAGATAGTGCCGATCCTATCAGCCTCTTAAAGACGGAGTTCCGCCATTTCGGTGTCTTCTCCACACGCCATACAATAACCCAAGTCCGATCGCCCAATGCACTCTCAGGGGTAAGAGTCTCCGGAGAAGTTACATCGTTCTGCTTACTCAATAAAACGTTGGTCGTGTCGCATTCATTGGACGAATCCGAGTTCAATTTATGTGCTGCGGTTGGCGTATTCTCCCCTCATCTTCTTCTTCACTCCCTACTAACATCCAAGTCCGATTGCCCTATGCGTCGTAAATGAGCCCTCGGTGAAGTCCCGTCATCAGGTATCACTCTCATTAGGCCCACCCGTAAGACTTCGGTCGTAACGCCTACCGTGAGCGTGTCCACATTATCGACTGTAGTTGCCAATCGTCGACTGGAAAGGTTTAACGTCTGCCATGTTGACATATTCAAGGTTTGATCTTCTTCTTAGCAGTTCTTCAGATTTTTCGTTACCTTAGCGATCATACAGTGTGCCGCTAAGGTGTTCCACGTTAGATAGTACCGAACCGGGAAGTTGACGTGCTCTCAGGATCGAAAAGGCGGGAAAGAAAAATGAAAGTGTTTGATGTTTCCTCTGCATGCCCTCCATGGCCATCCGTAAATGCGCCATCAGACGTAGTGACCCGGGAGAAGCCCCATCGTGCTGCTGAGTTCATTTTTTCCTCAACCTCATCAGACATCTAGTTTCATTCTCATTAGGTCCGCCCCATAAGACAATGGTCGTACCGTCTCACGCCTTCCATGTTGACCGATTCAAGGTTTTATCATTTTATTAGTAATTCAATAGTCTTACCTCGATCTTACAGTGAGCCATCAATGGTTAAGTTATATCGATCCTGAAGGTTGGCGGGCTCTCACCATCTAAAAGGCCTAGATGCGCCCTCAGGCGTAAGTGCCCCGGATGAAGTCCCATCGAGCTGCTGAGCTTAAATTTACTCACCACAGACCTGTGATTTCATTGTCATTAGCTCCGCACCATAAGACTTTGGTCGTAACGCCTTCCGTGGACGAGTCCCAGGTCCGCTTGCAGCCTGAAGTTGTCCATTCTTTACCGATTCGAAGTTTTATCATCCTCTTGCCAGTTCACCAATCTTCTCGTTACCTTCGATCAAACACTGTCCTGGCACCTATAAGATCTCTCCTTATAATCCCATTTAAGATATAGTGACTTCGTCTGATCTGATATCTTTGCAGATTCTCACGTTTCTAAGCCTCTTCCTCGTTCATTTAACCATTTTACACACTCCATTGTCGCTTTAACCCTTGTCTGAAAAGCAGTGTTAAGGTTCGGAAGGCGATATGATTTTTCTAAGATGAAGTACTCCATATAGATTCCTAGACTGCAGTTCCGCCCATTTCAGATCCATCTGTGTAACGGTATGGCCAGAGCTTATCTCTACTTGGGGAACCATGCACCGAATAATCTCTGGACGGAATCTTTGTATTACACTTTGTGTGAAAGGTTCTTTTTGGGATTCTGTCGGTTAAACACTCCAATTCCAAGAAAATCGTCCATGATTTGCCCATGATTTTTTGGCATTTTGAAATAAAATTCATTGAATCGATTCAACATTTTGTTGAATCGCTTGTTTTTTCATTGGACCAACACTTATGGGATGTCCCCTATAAATGCAGTACATTGCGTCGGTCGATAGAGGAAAGTAATTAGCGGGAAAGATATCTGCTGAAAAATGGTTTCACATACAGATTGCGCGGAACGAATTCATTCTGTTATGTGTAGTGCGGCCGTCTGTACAATCGATAAAATAATGATAACATATTGCGAATATCTACCGAACGGTCTCACTTCCGGGATAAGATCACGAATATCCGAAGAACATATACAACATCGATAGAACAGTGAATATCGAAGAATTGGATATCCTATCGTGTCATCAATCAACACAATCACTCTCCTCTGGATACGGTTAAGTAGCTCCAAGGAAGATCTTGGGATACCCGAACATATATGTATATTGTATTCCATCTTGTGTCTTAAGCCCACGAATATCCGAAGAAAACCATAAAAGTGACGATAGAGGGAGATATTATAATAGGATATCCTACCATCACCTATCAGCACAATCGCCTTCTCTGATCATCGTTAAGTAGCTCCAACGAATATCTTGGGACTCTCGGCCATATATGTGATTTGTATTCCTTCTTAGGTCTAAGTGAAAAATTTATTACACCGCTTCAGAAAGCCTAGACACTTGAATGGTTCTTTAGACAAATCAAATAAATGTTTTGTCAAAACATCAAGAGTTTCTGATTGCTCTATATCGCTCTAATGGAAATTTCACTGGATCGGTGAAACGCTTGTGAGACAATAAGAAGCAATGTGCCCTATGTGCATTAAAATCTACTCTACTCACTCGACCTCATTCGGAAATGGCCAGTAAATCCTGGCTATGTGACTCATCCATCAATCGCCATTTGTCCTCAATTTGATGAAGACTTGGTCTATGTGGAATTAGGATGAAAGACATAGGTTACAGTCATCAGCGACCTATGATCCTTCTCCTTAAAAAGCGACACCTGTGGACTTTCTCTGCGCTGATGTTGTCCTTCCCACCTAGTTAGCGGTCGAGGGTCACTCCAAGCTTTTTAAATTGTTCGGCAATTTTAATTGCCTTCCCCAAGATCACTGTAAAGACAGATCATCTATTTATTGTCAATAAACAGATTTCGGGGTTTCCGGTTTACGTTAACAATCCTTGATCGTGGTAAGTTGTAAGATGTGTTAAGTGCCTCAGTAGCCCTTCTGAATAGGGTTTAGGATTCCTCGCCCTCAGGAGTATTGCTACAATGTAAGCTTATCAGACTGTTTTGAACTCTTTTTCAGTTATAATCCTCAGTAGACTCTATATTAGTTCACCACGAGAGCAACGATAGAATACCACCGATCCATACCTCAGGAGTAGCACTCCTTCTTCACTTAGAATCCTCAGTAGACTATTTATGGTAGTTACCCAAAAGAGTGGCGATTGAATTGATTGAGGAGTATCGCTACATTGCATATCAGAGTGGTTTGAATCTTTCTGCAGATAGAAACCTTGGTATTTAAGGTCGTAAACCACAAGAGTGGCTACAGAATATCCCGCGTTATCCATATATTCCTTATCATATGGTCGATCCAGTATATTACTTCCCGGTCAGCATCGAACATAGTGTAAGGATTGAATAAGAGTATCGGTCTTAATATTATGGTTCAGGAGGAGACATGATTTGTCTAAGTACTCTCTATAGATTCCTCGACTTGTTGTTCTGTCCATTTTAGATATATTTGTGTAGCAGTATGTCCCAAGGCTATCTCCATCCACCTAAGAATTTCTGGGCGGAATCTTGTATTATAGTTTGTGTGTACTGTTCTTTATGGGATTCTGTCGGTAAACACTCCGATTCGAAGAGAGCGGCGATAGAATATCCCCGTGGTATATTGCTCCATACCTCAAGAGTATCAGTATATTATCTGAATATATGAGACTGGATTGAATCCTTTTTCAGTTAGAATCCTCAGTAGACTATTTGTGATATGTACCCATAAGAATGACGATAGAATACCCTTTTGTTATCCATCTATTTCTTTTCACATGGTCGATACAGTCTATTACTTACCTCAGGGGAATCGCTGCATTAACTGCATATCAGATTGGTTTTTTACCATTCTTCACTTAGAATCTTCAGTAGACTATTTATGGTAGTTACGTACCAGAATGACGATAAAAGTCCCCATGTTATCCATATATTCCTTATCATATGGTCGGTGCAGTCTATTATGAGATTCTGTCGGTTAAACACTCCGATTCGAAGAGAGCGGCGATAGAGACCCCTGTGGTATATAGCTGCACACCTCCAGAGTATCACTACATTATCTTCATATAAGACTGGATAGAATCCTCAGTAGACTATTTATGATAGTTACCCATAAGAATGGCGTTATGCTATCCATCTATTCCTTATCATATGGTCGATCAAGTCTATTACTTCTAGGATTGATAAGATTACCGGTCTTAACATTATTAAATGCGCCATCAATTTCTATGCAAATCGCTGTGTCAGCATTCCCTATTAAACTGGTTTCAAACGATGTGACTTTGGGTCTCTGAGCATATCTGGAGAATTTCTTTTATTTCTCGCCATCAACTATTATTTCTGGAATTGGGATTGGCAACAGGGATTGCACTCTTTACAGAACTTGCACTGATGAGTTATGCCTACACAAGGTACGGAAAAGTTATGGATGCGACAAATGAGTCTTCATAAGATCGAATTTGGCTAAACTGCAAACTATCCTAAAGGATAATTTTAAAGCTGGACTTGCGGAACAACAGACTTCGATCTGCTCTCACGGGAGTGTCAAGAAGTGTCTGAAGGCACCTATTTGAATAGATTTTTAGACTTCGATCCTAATAGGTTAGATTGCAGTGGCAAATTCTATCTTTTGAGAAGTCTGACATTCTTCTTCCCACGGCTGTAGTCGGAGCATTAGTGAAGAAAACAAATTGGTTTTGGTCTGTAGATTTGAAATGCTGCATCTCATATAACAGGGCTATCCGACCAGTCAAAGCAACCGCTTTCACGGAGTATGTCACCAGAATTTCTTCTTCAACTAAATGTTCGATACCTCAAATTTCTTTTGCGTGCAGCCGACAGCTTCTTATCCTTGCCGAGATGGCAACTGTAAGATAATTTGTTATCCTTTGTGCGGCCTCGGGCCAACATATGAGAGAACAATTGCGGCTTATGTCATATTTTAGTCAGTAAGACACTAAGACAGGCGGATTGCTAGCATCGTTTAAGCTGTTTTTACTTTCTATTCTCTAAACCTCGGCTAATTTTAGTGCATAATGAGTTGTGTTGTTTTAGTTGTTGTTACTGTGTTGCATTTGCATGTCCTACCAAGTATCCATCCTTATTTAAGGCTTAACATACTTTAGTGGGCGAATGTTATTCGCAGAACGGAGATTAAAAAAAGAAGAAACTCTTTTCATAATTTCCGATGTACGGCGTATGAAAACGAATAGAAATTTGGCCATCATCCCCGATGCATCATGCAGCGGCATTGTTGGCAAAGGCAAAGTTGAAAATCCGTAAAATTTCGAAAACAAAACAAGAGGGTTATTATGAGACTCATTAGAACAAACAAAGGACGCAAGCGGCAAGACGCTTCATGTATCCATCCAAAAAGGATGCATCGAACCGCTGTGAGTAATTAATGCTGCTGCTGGTTTATTAACGGAGACGTCGCTCTATATTGATGATGAAATGCAATGGCTTTTCTTGGAATTATGTGGAAGCAAATCTTGAAGTTAAGGAGACGACCACACGCAAGCGGGAGTGCAAGCGTGGTGGTCCTCTTGTGGCAGGCACAGACTTAACTCAACTTAAAGCATCAATACATCAAGTAAACACTGCCACATATCGCACTATCGCCATGATTCTGCAGCATAAAGCTATCAACTTCATGCAACCAACCATTAGCTATAGATCGAATAACACTTGTTAAACGTTCTAGGTATAATGACACAATGCACAGTGGTGTGGAAAGGAGTTGTTTGTGGGAGGACTGATTTTAGGTTAGGTTAGGTTAGGTATGTCAATGATGTCAGAGCTCAATGAAATTAGGGCTTGGGCATAAAATCGGTTCAAATTTTGATATGCTCCTCAAAAGACGCTTCATCTTAGTCATAAATTATATTACTACGTTCTTTCAGTTTTCAATTTTTTTAATTTATGCTGATAATCTTAAGATATCTTCTTGCGTCCATTACATGCAGCATATTAAAAAGAATATTTGTATGGTCAGAACAAGGGTTTGCATTCCGGGATTTCCCGCGGGAAAATTCCCGGGAATTCGCATATTTTTCATTTCCCGTATCCCGGGAAACTCGCACGGGAATCTCGCGGGAATTCAGTTATAGTTTTATATATTGCTTTCTATAATTTTCACAATAAAATTAAAAATGTTGTAGAATAATTTAGCTCATATCGTTTTTAATTAGATATGTCAAATATTGCAGTTGGATAAATAACTATTTCTACACTCCACGAGAGTATTATGTCTTTGTGCATTTGTTTGTAACACCCAAAAGGAAGCGAGATAGACCCATTGTTAATTATACCGATCGACTTAGAATCACTTTTTGAATCGATTTAGCAATGTCCGTCTGTCTATCCATCTATTCTTGTAATCAAAGTTCAGGTCGCAATTGTAGCCAGAACAAAACGAAACTTTGTACAACGAAGTTTTTCGGGATAAGGGCGAACGCTATTTAATTTGAAGAAAATCGGTTCAGATTTAGATATAGCCCCCATACAAATGTCGCTCCCGATTTGACTTTTTCCGCTCTAGAAACCTCATATTTCACTCGATGTGCTTAGAATTTGGCACAGTAACCTATAATTGCAATGGAAAGAGCTATGTTGAAAATTGGTCGGATCGGTTCAGATTTATATATAGTCCCCATACAAATGTCGCTCCCGATTTTTTATTTTCCGCTCTAGAAACCACATATTGTACCCGATTTTCTTTAAATTTGGCACAACATCTTATAATCCAACTAGAAACACCTGTGGCTAAAGTGGGTAAGATCGGTTCAGATTTATATATAGCCCTTATACAAATGTCGCTCCCGATTTGACTTTTTCCGCTCTAAAAACAACATATTGTACCCGATTTTCTTCAAATTTGGCTTAACACCATATAATCTAACTAGAATACCTATGGTGAAAGTGGGTTAGAAAGGTTAAGATTTCGATATTCTTTTATTTATATATATACATACAAATGTTGCTCCCAAATGTTTAACCGATTTTGGCCAAACTTTACATATTATATTTCACCTATAAACATACACGTGGGTCACATCGTTCCATGTTTCAATATACCCCCATACAGAGGTCCTTTCCGATTTATCATCTTTGTCAAACACATTCATTTACAGGATGCAAGAATCCTTCCGATTTCACTTTTTTACTGAATTGAATTGAAATTGGATAGAAAGTGGAGTGTACCATAGAGTCGGCTCCGTCCGACTTTAGCCTTTCCTTACTTGTTTTATGCTGTGTTCGGATATGCACCGAAAATCCACTTTTTGGATTTTACCTGTCGAACTCCATATGAGAAAATGTAAAATCAGGAAAAAGTAGATTTTGGGAACGCCCAAAATAAATGAAGTTATTCGTTTGAAAATATTTTAAACAATGCTATGAAATACACAAGTAACAATTGTATTAAAAAGTCAATATGAATGTCTAAATGGTGTTGTTTTTATACCCTACGCCACTTCGTGTACTAGGGTATTATAAGTTAGTTTCGCGCCAAATGTTTGTAACACCAAGAAATAATTGAGCTAGATCCACCATTAAGTATACGGATCGGCTTAGAATCACCAACTGAATCGATTAACCTATGTCTGTCTTTCCGTCCGTCTGCTGTCCATCTAAGCTTCTTCGCACTTTACAGGTCACAATTGCTGTTGCAATCGTTTCAGATTTATATATAGCCTCCATACAAATATCCCTATATTTTACACTATTGCTGCTCTAGAATACACATTTTGCATGGGAACATGACAACATTTTTAGGATCGTGTTATATTTACACTAGAAATAGCTAACGTGAATGTGGACCACTTGGGTCCATATTTTGATATGGCCCCCACACAAATGTACCTCCGATTTACGATATTACTGCTATAAAATGCACATTTTACATCGGATGTTGATAAAATTTCCCACACAATGTTACATTTAGACTAGAAGCACCTATTGTGAAAGCCAGCTACATAGGTCAAAGTTTTGGTATATCCCCCATACAAATGGGCCCCCAGTTTACACTATTATCGCTCTAGAACCCACTCACACATTGGATTTTGATACAGTTTTGCAGATCATGTTATATTTCAATAAAGAATACCTACTTTGAGAGTGATCGATAAGGACCCACTTCTTAATGTAGCGCCCTTACAAATGGGCCCCCATTTTTATTATAACCCCTCTAGGACCCACATTTTACATCGGAATTTTATCAAATTTTGCAGATTATATTATATTTCAACTAAGAATACATACTATGAAAGTATAACATATAGGTCAATATTTTGATATATTACCCATACAAATTGGACCCCCATTCTATTATATTAGAGCTCTAGAATCCACATCGTACACATTGGATCTCGACACAATTTTGCAGATCATGTTATATTTCAACTAAGAACACTTAATACTATAAGGGCCCACATTTTAATGTAGCGCCCTTACAAATGTCTTTGTGCATTTGTTTGTAACATCCAAAAAGAGGCGAGATAGACCCATTGTTAATTATACCGATCGACTTAGAATCACTTTTTGAATCGATTTAGCAATGCCCGTCTGTCTGTCTATCCGTCCATTTATTCTTGTAATCACGATACAGGTCGCAATTGTAGCCAGAACCAAACGAAACCTTGCACAACGAAGTTTTTCGGGACAAGGACGAACTCTATTTAATTTGAAGAAAATCGGTTCAGATTTAGATATTTCACTCCCGATTCGACTATTTTCACTCTTAATACCACATATTACAACAGATTTTCTTCAAAATTGACAAAACATCTTATATTTAAACTAGGAACACCTGTGGTGAATATAGGTCAGATCGGTTCAGATTTTTATATAGCTCCCATACAAATTTCGCTCCCGATTTGACTTTTTCCGCTCTAGAAATCACATATTTTATCACATTGTCTTGTCAAATTTGACAAAACATTTTTTATTTAAACTAGGAAGACCTGTGGTGAAAATAGTTCAGATCGGTTCAGATTTATATATATCTCTCATACAAATTTCGCTCCCGGCTTGATTTTTTCCGCCCAGAAACCACATATTTTCAGCGAATTTCTTCAAATTGAATATAAGATGTGAACTGAACGATTTGACAAATTGGACCAGGTCATATTAGACTATGATTAGGAAACATACAAAAATCCTTCCGTTTTCAGTTTTTTACCGAATTGAATTTTATTCGGATAGAAAGTGGAGTGCATCATTTAGTCGGTCCCGCCCGACTTTAGCCTTTCCTTACTTGTTATTATTATCCCTCTGGGACCCACGTCTTACCCCAGTCGAAAATGGCCATTTTCTTCAATTTCATGGCGACTTAGTCTATGATCGAATGAGTATGAATGACTAAGGTTGCTCTCATCCGTGAATGAGTAGATTGGATTCGAAATCCGATCCAATAGGTCGTCGATGAAAATAAGAAATAGAGAGGGGAAAGGACAGAGCACTGCGTTACTCCTGCGGTTAACGTCGATCATTAAGTAAGTCTCCATAACTTTCGAGAGCGCAGAGCAAATCGCAATCGGGCGGTAGAGTTATAAGCCTCACCTTTTTTGGGTATAGGCTGTGCTGTATATTCGCAATCTTCCAACGCGCTGGGTATGTAAGGTTGCGAAGTGGACGGGCAAGCGTCGTAAAACACTTATATAGGGCAAGTGCAGAAATGCCATCTGGGCCCGGAGATTTATTTACTTCGAGATTTGATGCTAATTTCTTCCAGATCCATGTTTTTATTTTGAAATTCAATGAAATATTAAGATTATTTTCTTAAGAGGCGACACATTTTCTTGCGAAATATGTGCCAAAAGATTATATAAAAGTTAGAGAATAAACCATGGCTAATGCCGGAGGTCATCGTTTCAAATATAACCTCCGAAGATACTCTTCATCACACTGTGCATCATTCCATTCCGCACTAATAAAACCCAAAACAACAACTTAACACTTGAACTTCATTATAAACAACACAACATGAACAAAGGGAATATGAATTTATGTAACAAAAATGCGGGCAATTGCAGTAGTCTAAGAACAAGCAATTCCTTTAAGAAATTCAATGTATTTTATATGCAGTCTTGAGCAAAGATTATGAAAACAATAGCGATTGTCATAAAACACATCGTACACTGTACAGTCTCTGTCGATAGGAGAGAGAGAGTTCATGTCGTTTTTTTTTAATCCACGCCACGCCATTTCATCGAACTGAGACGACATCACATTGTCCTCTGTGAGAGATAAGTGCTTTTTGTTGGGATTCGGGGTAATATTTTCTCACCTCCAGGAGGTCCACTCGTCAAAAACCATCACGTACACTTACAGGAATGACACTTGGCAATACAATCACACACTCACTCGCTTGCATAGAACTTCCATCGTGGTTTGTATAAGGCTACAGGGCTGCAAGGATCTGTTGTACATGTCCTGGCAATCATTTGATGTTTAGCTGTGAAGTAATAAGAGAAGCCAAAAATTTGCAGCAGCAGTGGCAGCAAGAGATTTGCCAGGATTTGCTTTTGTCTTGAAGAAAATCATCATTTAGTTTTTCATGCGTAAACGCGATGAGTAAAATGATCTTAAGAGCCTAAGTCGCTTCGCTTACGCTTCAATGATTTTGATTAGCAATTGTCCTGCCTGCAGACGCGTAGAAAGCTGTTCCGTTGAGAGCCAAGGAGTTGGGTACGAGGACTCTTGAGTTGAGGAATTACACTGTTATTTGTATGCAATTCTGCGGTTAAACGCAATTAATTTCTAAGGGTAGTAGAACTTATAATATTTTCACAAATAGGACTCTTGTTAGGCAAGAGGTTTGGAATAAAAGTTGATGAGCTCATCGGGGTCAAAAATGAGGGAAACGGGGTAAAAATAAACAAAAAGCCACAAAACTGCCTGGGAGTTGACCCCAGATTGATGAAATGTAAGACCGACCCCCATTAATTTCCCCTCCCCAACATTTTTTCCGAACACACAGGGTTAAATGTAAGACCGACATCCACTAATTTTCCTTTCCCAAATTTTTTTCCGAACAAACTTACCCCCTATCCCTACTCCTTAATGGGGCTCCCATACAAAAACTAATATTTATAAAATTTGCTCCCACCACTCTTGCTGGCACAAGACGGCTCCAAGGGGAGTAAAATGTATGATAAACCCCCAATATTTTCTCAGAACGTATCTTCAACCCTTAAGTGTTTTTCATTTTTTATAATTTGTTAAATGAAGGAAAGGCTTACGGAGTGAAGATAGGGGACAAGTATTTTTGAGGAAAATATTGGAGAAAGAAAAATGTTGGGGGCCAGTCTTACATGTCTTCCCTCTTCGGTTGACTAGGAGGCAATTTTTGGCCTTATTGTCATAACAAAAATTATACAAAATAAAAAATCCGTATGGTGACCACCTTAAGGGTCAGAGATAGGAGTTAAGTATGATCGAAGAAAATTCGAGGGTTGACAAATATTTGAGTCATACATTTAATTCCACTAGGGGCCTCCTTGGGCCAGTAAGAGAGGTGGGAAAAAATTTATAAAAAAATAATTTTTGTGTGGGAGCCCCCTAACGAGTGGAGAGAGGAATTTTATTGGGGGTCGGTCTAACATTCAATCCCTCTGGGGGCGACTCCAAGGCAGTTCTAGGGCTTTTGTGTATTTTTACTCCTTTTCTCTAACCTTCGACCCCGATGAGCGCCCACCACACTACCCCCAATTTTTGTCTCATGAATTTTTTTCCGAACCTTACAAAATAGGGAGTCTAGCGTATCTAAATCGAAATCCTAAAATTCCCATACAACACTATCCCACCCCTAATGAGCACTGAGCATGCTTTTTAAGTTCGACAGCCGGTCTAAATGAGTCCTTGTCTAGATTTTGGATTTTTTGAAAGCGGAAATTATTATTAAATTATTTACCATATTTGGAGGATAATCCGCATAATCTTTTAATTTATATCCAAAAATGTTGCTCATCTTATGTTGTCTCCAGAGTGTTAAACTTTCTTTTCCAATCCTTTGTCTAAACTTTTTTTTGATATTTTACCAAAAATATGCGCCCTCTTCACTTTGAAATACTTAATAACGGTGTTTTGCTTGACAATGATTAAATGTTTGTCTTCACTTCCGGTGCTGTGTCATATGGCCTGGTCAACCTACTCTTTCAGTCAGTCGGCCAGTCAGCCCTACCACCCTCCCACACACAAAAGTTGTAAACTTTTTAGCCTTTGATTAAATAAGTTAGCAGGTGCAGAGTTCTGGCCTATACAAATGAATACGGATTGTCACAGAGCATTTAGGTCATAATTACAGCGAACATCAGGTGATGTCACCTGAAATTTTGAATGCTTTTTTTTCATTCTTTCTATCAAATTACCAACAACAATAATAGAGTGGAGTTTATTGTTGATAAATATGATCTAAACACGCAATTGAATAGAGAAAGAGAGCATCACACGGTGGGAATCCTGGGAAAATTTCATTCGACTGCACCGCGATATCAATAAAAATCCCGCAGCGTCATTTTTTTGTTACTGATGTTGTTCCTGGCAATCAAACATCAAATAACTTCATCAACCAAGTCGACCTAAGGGCTGAAGCGCTGATGAGGCTAGGACCATGATGATGATGTTGTTGATGAAATGTGTACGGAATATACTGTAAAGTACGGCCACCGTATGTGAGTGAGTAAAAGTGGTTGTCTCGCATATACTTTGAAATGCACCAAACCCAATATGCAAGCGACACGTAAGGCAGGAAGGAAGGAAGGATGAATGGAAGGTCGTGATCATGTAACACAAATAGAACACCTTCCTTTAAATATCGCACAACACACAATAACTCAGCGACCAAACGAGGCCATATGTCAAAATATTCACTGTTGAATTCAATGCAGCGGCTAAATGCACTCATCGCCATAGTCATAGTAGCCCTCATCATCATCGTCGCCACCACCATGTCACAGTGTTTGGAAATGAAAATGAAAGTGGAAAAATTGTACACTCAGAAAAAAGTAAACCCTATAATGAGTTAAAATGAACTAAAATTTAGGAAAATTGAACTTCGTATGGCGCTAAAGCAATATTTCCTCAAGCTTTGAACTTGATATTATTACTCAAACTGAGGAAAATTCCAGTAAGTTTTTCCTCAAACCAAGTACATTTTTACAAAATTAAAAAAAAATTAAATCTAAGTAAATTTTCATAAAACTAAGTAGATTTTTACTCAAACCAAGTAAAATTTTACTAAATCTAAGTACAATTTTCCTAAAATGAAGTAAATTTTTACTCAAATCAAGTAAATATTTACCGAAATTGAGGACAATTTTGATGATTTTTTCCTCAAATCAAGTAACTTTGTACTTAAATTGAGGAAAATTTTACATGATACAAGGGCAAAAGTGAACTTAAAATAAGCTCAATTTAACTTAAATAATTCAAACAAATGATTTTGCTTCAGAGCAGATCTGTTAAATTTCGATTACGATTAGTAATCAATTACATTACTTTTTAAAAAGAATCGTAATGATTATATAATCCACTATTCAACAATTTCTGATTACTAATTGATTACGATTACAAATAATCAAAAAATAATCAGGATTACTTGCGATTACCGTTACATTTCGGTCTTAGCTGGCAAAAGAACGAGAGCAGAAAAAATCAAAACTGACATATATTGAAAAGTCAAAAGTTTTGACAAACAGACTACTATGACTCTCATACCGATTTCGCGAGAATCAAAAGTAATCACAAAAAATCAAAAGTAATCTAAAATAGTCAAAAGTAATCGTTTAAAGTAGTCGAACTCATTTTTGATTACTTTTGATTTTTTTGATTATTTTTCAGTAATCGCAAGTAATCCTGATTATTTTTTGATTACTTGTAATCGTAATCAATTACTAATCGTATAAAACTGAATGTAATCGTATTGTAATCATTACTTCTACTTAAAAAAAAGTAATCTAATTACTAATGATTACGATTACTAATCATTACTTAACAGCTCTGCTTCACTCCACTCCACTCCACTCCACTCCACTCCACTCCACTCCACTCCACTCCACTCCACTCCACTCCACTCCACTCCACTCCACTCCACTCCACTCCACTCCACTCCACTCCACTCCACTCCACTCCACTCCACTCCACTCCACTCCACTCCACTCCACTCCACTCCACTCCACTCCACTCCACTCCACTCCACTCCACTCCACTCCACTCCACTCCACTCCACTCCACTCCACTCCACTCCACTCCACTCCACTCCACTCCACTCCACTCCACTCCACTCCACTCCACTCCACTCCACTCCACTCCACTCCACTCCACTCCACTCCACTCCACTCCACTCCACTCCACTCCACTCCACTCCACTCCACTCCACTCCACTCCACTCCACTCCACTCCACTCCACTCCACTCCACTCCACTCCACTCCACTCCACTCCACTCCACTCCACTCCACTCCACTCCACTCCACTCCACTCCACTCCACTCCACTCCACTCCACTCCACTCCACTCCACTCCACTCCACTCCACTCCACTCCACTCCACTCCACTCCACTCCACTCCACTCCACTCCACTCCACTCCACTCCACTCCACTCCACTCCACTCCACTCCACTCCACTCCACTCCACTCCACTCCACTCCACTCCACTCCACTCCACTCCACTCCACTCCACTCCACTCCACTCCACTTTCTATGCGAATACAAATCAATTCGGTGAAAAAGTAAAAACGGGAAGGTTTTTATATCCTGTAAATGTTTGACAAAAAATGTTAAATCGGAAAGGACATTTATATGAGGATATATTGAAACCTGGAACGAAATAGGTGAAATATAAAATGTATACTTTGGCCAAAATCGGTTAAAGTTTTGGGAGCAACATTTGTATTTGGGCTATATTTAAATCTGAACAGATCTTACCGATCTAGCCCGCTTTAGCCACATGTGTTTCTAGTTTGATTATAAGATGGTGTGCCAAATTTAAAGAAAATCGAGCACAATATGTGGCTTTTAAAGCGGCAAAAGTCAAATCGGGAGCGACATTTGTATGGGGGCTATATCCAAATCTGAACTGATCTTACCCAATTTCAGAATAGGTGTTTCTAGTAAGATTATAAGATGTTGTGCCAAATTTAAAGAAAATCGAGTACAATATGTGGTTTCTAGAGCGGAAAATGTCAAATCGGGAGCGACATTTGTATGGGGGCTATATCTAAATCTGAACCGATCTTATCTAATTTCTTCATATGTGTTACTAGTTGGATTATAAGATGTTGTGCCAAATTTAAAGAAAATCGGGTACAATATGTCGTTTCTAGAGCGGAAAATGTCAAATCGGGAGCGTCATTTGTATGGGGGCTATATCTAAATCTGAACCGATCTGACCTATATTCACCATGGGTGTTTCTAGTGGAAATATAAGATGTTTTACCAAATCTGAAAACAATCTGATATAATATGTGGTTTCTAGAACGGAAAAAGTCAAATCGGGAGCGAAATTTGAATGGGAGCTATATATAAATCTAAACCGATCTAACACATTTTTACCACAGGTGTTTCTACTTGAAATATAAGATATTTTGCCAATTTTAAATATAAATCTAAACCGATCTAACACATTTTTACCACAGGTGTTTCTACTTGAAATATAAGATATTTTGCCAATTTTAAAGAAAATCTGTTGTAATATGTGAAGTGAAAAGTGTCAAATCGGGAGCGATCGGTATAATTAACAATGGGTCTATCTCGTTTCCTTTTGGGTGTTGCAAACAAATGCACAAAGACATAATACTCTCGTGGAGTTTATAATGATAACATGAAATATTTCTCAAAAGTTTCATGAAACCTCTGCCATAAAGAGATGAGCTATTACTCCATGATTGCTGCGAAGGCAATATGGCGAAGGCGCCTTCGCATTGGTTATTTAGAAAAATACTTGAATTATTTAAGAAATAAATAAATAAATGCAAAGAGAACGAGAATTGCTTCTTAGATTTATATTCAATAATATTTCTAAGCAATTTGAAGTGTTTTTTTATAAGTTCATTAAAACTTAAATGTATGAAGAACACGGCATAAATTTCTGTAAACACAAAAACTAAAAAACAACATTTTTTAGTTAAAATTTCCTAAATGGAATATTTCCATACACAAAAATGCATAATATTTTTCTTACTTAAAACCTTGGAAATTTTCTTCCACACAATTATGAATTTACTTAATGGTAAGAATTTTTTATTAGATCCAAAGAAACTAAATTTACTACCTAATTTCTAGTAAATGAACCATTTACTATGGCTTTGGAAGAAGGAACTCGACACATACTTATTTAATTTTCCTACTTTTAAGAAAATGTTTACTGAACTGGAGTAAAATTGTTGAACTAAATTGGAGTATGAATTTTACTCAAATTTAGGAATGCCATTTTTCTGAGTGTATATACGAAAATAGCGAAACGATTGCAATATTTTTCTTTTAATAGTGTCTAGAGCATAGTCTTCCATATTAATATTTATTTAATATTAAAAAAGTAGAAACTCCTGGAAAGTATTTTTGTATTTATATTTACGAGTGAACTAAAAATCTGTCTGTGAAATGTCCAATACACCCCCAAAATCGTGACTTATGGATAAAAAACTGGATTTGCGTTCTTAAAGGCCTGTAACTTAGTTGAATACATTATGAATGAAGAATTTTGTTGAAGAGGTATGTCTAACATTTTGTTGTATTTAGGCTTTCTAAATTCGAAAACTATAACAAAGAATTTTTATGGATATTTCATTGTTTAATTGTACACTCATTTTGGAAATGTAAATCCAATCACACCCCATTATATGTATTAGGCTGGGTCACGAAAATAAATTGCAGCGGTCACCCCCCAGAAATGAAGATTGGGTTGTTTAATGATGATCTGCAAATTATTTTGTAACTGGGTCAAGCCATCTGAGAGCTAAACGCTCCTGAAAACTCCTCTAAAATTCATGTTCATGTGTAATTTTTTTCATGTTGCACTTTTGTCCAAATTTTTTCTGAATTAATAGACCCTTGGAAGCACTTTAAATGAAAATTTTTATACACTCCACGAGAGTATTATGTCTTTGTGCATTTGTTTGTAAAACCCAAAAGAAGCGAGACAGACCCATTGCTAATTATACCGATCGACTTAGAATCACTTTTAGAGACTTTTTTAGAATCACACTTTTTGAATCGATTTAACGATGTCCGTCCGTCCATCTATTCTTGTAATCAAAGTACAGGTCGCAATTGTTGCCAGAACCAAATGAAACTTTGCACAACAAAGTTTTTCGGGATAAGGACGAACGCTATTTAATTTGAAGAAAATCGGTTCAGATTTAGATATAGCCCCCATACGAATTTCACTCCCGATTTGAGTTTTCCGCTCCAGAAACCACATATTTTAACAGATCTTCTTCAAAATTGGCAAAACATATTCTATTTAAACTAGAAACACCCATTAGATATAGCCCACATACGAATTTCACTCCCGATTTGAGTTTTCCGCTCCAGAAACCACATATTTTAACAGATTTTCTTCAAATTTGGCAAAATATCTTATATTTACATGGGAAACACCCAGGATGAAAATGAGTCAGTTCGGTTCAGATTTATATATAGCTCCTATACAAATTTCGCTCCCGACTTGATTTTTCCGCCCCAGAAACCACGTATTTTCTTCGAATTACTTAAAATTGAGAACTGGAAGAAGCTATTGTGAAATGGGTCACTTCATTCCATGTTTGGTTATAGCCGTGATACAAATATTCTTTTCGATTTGACAAATTGAACTAGGACATATTAGCCTATGATTAGGAAACATACAAAAATTCTTCCCGTTTTCACTTTTTTCCGAATTGAATTGTATTCTGATAGAAAGTGGAGTGTATCATATAGTCGGCCCCGCCCGACTTTAGCCTTTCCTTACTAGTTATTCTTGTCTTAGAGTATTTTAGACGTTTATATTGATGTTTTGTGGAAAAATAAATAGAAGGAATCAATACCTTTCGAATGATACCTAAATGATTAATATAGGACGGCACTAACTCCATGTTTCTAAAATAATTTAATACAGGCGATGGATTTCAGAGCCAACATTTTCAAACTCTTTTAAACAAAATGAGCGTTGCGGCGTCAATTTCCTTCCGATTTTCATCATTTAGGCATCATTCGAATGGTATTGACTGCCGCTATTTATATTTTATGAAACGCCAAATAAGAAAAAAATCCGGTTGTCACTATGAAAAAACTCAAAAAATACTATAATGGTCTAATAATTCCATCAATAAGTTACTCTAAGACAATAATCAAAATTTATATTTAAAGTGCTCTCAAGGGTCTATTATTTCAGAAATAAAATTGACAAGAATGCAGCACAAACAATTACACGGGAAATACATGATTTTTAGGGGTATTCTCAGGAGCATTTAGTTCACAGACGGCTTGATCTAGGAACGAAATATTTTGCAAATCATCATTAAACAATCCAAAATTTATTTTCGTGGGGTGGCTGGAAATTGTTTTTTCCATTTGGCTACAATGGCTACAAATATCATTTTCACATTGAATGTGTAGCTTTGGAACAGTTTTCAAACAATTCCGAATAAATTGATTTAATTTTGATTTAATCTTTATTTGTTAGCACGAAAAAGCCAAACAAGTAAGAAAACGCCAGTCGGCTAACCCGACTTATATATACTCTCACTCTCAGAGAACATGTTTGTGGGAGGTACTAGAAGTTTGTGGCAATTGCACCCAGCTTCCACATTCGTAAATAATTATAAGAACATGATCACATATGACGTCATAAACATTTAATTTTACCAACGATAGACACAATTTTGTGGGAGTTACAAGAATGGGCTATAGCCTACATATTTTTATGTTTAAAGTGACTATAAAAACATTTTCAAATATCGAATTGCAAATGATTTTTACTACCCGTGTGGCTGTTATGTCGGTTTTATTGTAACCAAAGTTTATGCCACTTTGTGTGGGAGGTACCAGAAGGGGTGTGGCAAAGTGTGGCCCATATTCAATGCGAATGTAACCACTAAAAATGCCTTGCTAAATATCAAATTTCACAGTATTCCGTTCATTAGTATATAAGTTATAACAACTTTAGTTTTGCGTGATTTTTATGGGATGTACCAGAAGGGGCGTGACAATTTCGCCCATCTTCGAACTTAAACTAAGTTTGGGAAAATATTACCATGTGTAAAGTTTGAATTGATTCCTTAACTCCTTTCGAGAGTTATCGTGTACACCAGTCAGCAGAAGGGCGGACGGACATTGCTCAAACAACTTAAAAAGTCGTGAAACGGATTTGGTCCAAACATACTTGGGGTCTTAAGACACTCTGTCCATGCCACACTTTTTTTCTGTCCCAAATGATATATAGTGAGGGTATAAAACCTCATTAAAATGTTCAGCATTTTTATGGGTATTGATGTATTACGTTTATTGATGGTAAGATAACATAGTGGTAGGAATACGAGTGCGCAGGGTAAATGATTCTAGGAAAATAAACATTTAAAGGCAAAACATTCGATTAAAATTATCCACAATTTTGTTTAATTTTGTTTCGGTTCGGAAGCACTGTGCGCCACCGTCAACATCATCCTTATCGAAGCGAACACATACGAACTCGAGGAACACATGTTCTGTACCTACATCTACACTAGCACCACGAACAAATTGATGTGTCGATGCAAAGGGGATGTGGATGGCACCACAGCACAGCACACATTCCATGGCACTACTCGGTGGCTAGTCAAAGTTCACATAAACACACTCACTCACACACAGAGGCACAGAGGTAATGCTGCTGCTGCTGCAATCATTCAATCGAAATATTCGGAATTGTGTGACGAGGAGGAAGGGGTGCAAAGGTAGAGGAGAGCGTGAAGTGGTTATGGCAACAAAGGCGAGCAGGGAAAATAAAATTAAGTTTACAATGATGCCAGGACAAGCACTTGAGAAATGTAACAAATCGACTTTGACAAAAGAAGCTTTCGTTTGGCAATCGAACAATCACGGCGACAGCTTACACGAACACACACACGCATGCGCACACACTCACACAGATGACGCTGTTTAGCCACAGAAATAAAAAACAACAGCAAAAAATCGATACTCGCCCGTCTCGTCAAAAACACTCGACAATTGCGCAACTGTAGCATTTTCCTGTGCGTCCTTTTGGCACGTTGCACAGTGGTGCCGACAAGAGAATACAAAATTGAAATATTAGGCTTTCTTTCTACCTTGAATTGCATCCACTGACTACGTCCCAATGAATGAAAGACTTTATTCTGCGTAGCCCGGTCGAAGGACAACAACACAGGAAGAGGATTCAGGTACCCTGCGTTTAAATATAGCCGAGAAGGGATTTTGGATCTCCTGAATATGGATCGCCGAGAAGGAATTTCGGATCTTCTGAACTCGGTTTTCTAAAAAAATTGTGCTGGGAAGATTGAAACCACAGAAATTATTTGTTTATGTTTTAAACCACTGTTTGCCATTCATTTTCGCCTGTGTGTGCGTAAGTGTTCATATGATTGAGTGTGTGTTCATATTCAGCTCTCGAAATACGCTAGTTTCCATTGTTGGACTTGTGTGTGTTTTTCGTTTCGTCCCGTTTTGAGGGCAAAACCTCATCGAGTTGTTAATCACAAGTGCCACTTAGGCCAGTGGTTTTATTGAAAGTTCACAGGATTGAATTGAATTTTGATTAAACTTTTACGCTCCCAGGATATTGGGCGAATGTTTATGCGGCTTTGACAGTCTCCGTCTGGCAGGCACTCGGGCCTGATTGCAAAACAATGGGGGTTGTGAAAATATTTGCGGTTTGCCACTATTGTTCGCCTGAATGCTGAGCTTGAACCACACCACCGACTGAATGATGATGGAATTGTGAATATGTAACAAATTTATTGTTTCGTATTTTTTTCTTTTTTTGTTATTGGTTTGGTATTAACACTTGAAACACACGGGGATATATTTTTTTTGCATGAGCTACCAAATAATGTCACTGACTCGATTTAATGTGCTTTATTTATAACTCTGAGTTGTAAGGGAAGAGAAAATTAAATTTATTTGCTGCACATGTCTCTATGAATATGAATTGCAAGCCTTTGCCTGCTGAGGTCTACATGAATTCAGTATATGTAGAGTGACTGGTCGCAGAAGCCACAAATAACAGGGAAGACATCGACCAGAGTTCTGTAATAAGAAATAATAAACGACATTTTGTAATTAGCATGCATAAAAATTGGATCGAAACCTTTGGATAGATCGCGAGAAAAATAAAGAGTGATTTTTTTGAGGTTAGGATTTTCATGCATTAGTATTTGACAGATCACGTGGGATTTCAGACATGGTGTCAAAGAGAAAGATGCTCAGTATGCTTTGACATTTCATCATGAATAGACTTACTAACGAGCAACGCTTTCAAATCATTGAATTTTATTATCAAAATGCGTGCTCTGTTAAGAAAGTTCAAAAAGAAAGAAATTGTGTTCAGCGACGAAGCTCATTTTTGGCTCAATGGGTACGTAAATAGGCAGAATTGTCGATTTTGGAGTGAATATCAGCCAGAAGCATTGCAAGAGCTACCAATGCATCCAGAAAAAGTCACAGTTTGGTGCGGTTTATGGGCTGGTGGCATCATTGGACCGTACTTCTTCAAAGATGATGCGAATCGTAACGTAACTGTGAATGGTGAGCGCTACCGTGAGATGATATCCAACTTTTTTTTGCCCAAAATGGAAGAACTGAACTTGGTTGACATGTGGTTTCAACAAGATGGCGCTACATGCCACACAGCTCGCGATTCTATGGCCATTTTGAGGGAAAACTTCGGAGAACAATTCATCTCAAGAAATGGACCGGTAAGTTGGCCACCAAGATCATGCGATTTGACGCCTTTAGACTATTTTTTGTGGGGCTACGTCAAGTCTAAAGTCTACAGAAATAAGCCAGCAACTATTCCAGCTTTGGAAGACAACATTTCCGAAGAAATTCGGGCTATTCCGGCCGAAATGCTGGAAAAAGTTGCCCAAAATTGGACTTTCCGAATGGACCACCTAAGACGCAGCCGCGGTCAACATTTAAATGAAATTATCTTCAAAAAGTAAATGTCATGGACCAATCTAACGTTTCAAATAAAGAACCGATGAGATTTTGCAAATTTTATGCGTTTTTTTAAAAAAAAAAGTTATCAAGCTCTTAAAAAATCACCCTTTACAAAACAAAATTTTCAGGCAAATCATTTTAGCCATATCTACCGCGAAAATGAAAATTTGCAAAAATGTTCAAATTGTATTTTTTTCTATTTTTCGTCTTCTACCGAAATATCCACATTTTTGTCGAAAAAGATCGATCTTCCAAAAAACATGAACGAATTTTATAAATTGGTGTGCACTTTTGCAATTTAAGCGTGGAGAGCTTTATTTACAACTTTGGTGATCCCCACTGAAATTTTCCGACAGTTTTTTTTCTTAGAACTTTTTCGAAAAAAGGTCAAAGCGACCCATAAAGAGTGGATCAAGAGGGTTAAGATGTTCCACAAAAATGATCCTCATAAAATCTCTCGGTCTGATAATAAGAATTCTCTCAGAGATTAACTTATAACATTTTTTTACTCTAGACTACAAGATGGCGTGTACTAAGTTTGTAACACCTTGAAATATCGACCTGAGACCCTATAAAGTATATATATTCTTGATCGTCATAAAATTCTAAGACAATCTAGCAGTCCGCCTGTTTAAAGCACGCTAGCATCTAAACGAAAAGAGTTAGAACGTTCAAATTTTCCATAAATGCGTCTTATAGTCGTAGATCGGTTGGGATTGAAACGGGGCAAAATCGGCCCAAAGGGAAAAATTTTTCCCTCACAAGGACTAAAAATACCCATAATAATCCCTAATATTTTAGCGTATTTAAGCATGTTTTTTGAATATGTCTGTTTATATTTGCTTGATATTTGGTATGCGCATTCCCATTATAGCAAAAACGTGCACCATAAAGTGATTCTTATTTGTAGGGGGTGTAATGGGGCCAAAATGGGATATAAGTGGTACATATTAAACGGCAACATATAGAAACACGAAATTCGGTGTGTACATTCCTCTAATTGAGTAGATACATAATATAAAAGTACTTTTTCCAAATTCGTACTTTTAAGGGGTAAAATGGGAATAGAGGGATAAAAATGGTATCAACCAAACGGCTGTACCTAGAATAATGAAATTCAGTTTATACATTCCTCTGATTGCATAGACAAGTAAAATACACGGATTTTTCAAAATTCGTACTTTTAGGGGTTAAAATGCAAAAAAGGGATAAAAATAGTCCAATCAAATGACCGCAGCTAGAGTCATGAAATTTAAATAACTAAAATATTATATTATTTATAAAATTATTTTTTCAATATTTGTATTTGTTTTGGTTTGGCTATATTAAAAAAAAAATACATTTTCCTGTAATATTACTGCACTTCTACGAAAACCAACAACCTCTGTGGAATGCAATCCATGGTGGAGGGTATATAAAGTTCGGCCCGGCTGAACTTAACGCCGTTTTTACTTGTTTTAATATAGCCAAACCAAAACAAATACAAATATTGAAAAAATAATTTTATAAATAAATATAATATTTTAATTATTTAAAACCATTATATATTTCAAATCAAAAAAAAAAAGAAATATTCTTATATTTATATTTTCAAAAAGCATAAATACCATAAATATTGGTAGATAGTGGTTGCTACGGTTGGATGTATTTCCATTCTATATTAATTCCAAAAGTACAAATTTTGAAAATCAATTATCAGACGTACAGTGGTGGCCAAAACATATGCAACTAAGGGTGACTTACTTTAATTGGCTCTGTAAGTTTGTAAATTTAGTAGACAAAGGGAACAATGTTGTTAAAATAAATATTAATACAGCATTAAGATTTCAAATAATTAATAAAATTCACATATTCTGTTAAAATTTTTTTATTATCGACATTTTTGTTGATAATTATAAAAATCGGTGTGGACAAAACATATGCAACTCGACAATTTTGTTTTAAATAACGGAATTTTTGATATTTATTTTGATTTGTTGTTGTTCGTATTAGTAAATAATAAGCCTGTGTAAAGAAATTTATAAGATAATTTTATTTTATTTTGTTATTTTTTCTATTGAAGTTAAAATAGAGTTTGTATTGAAATGGCATCCGATAAATTAGGATCTTAGCTCAGACAACGAATTATCACTGCTTATTTTGGTGGAATATAACACAAAGACATTGTCCAGAAATATAATGTTCACAAAAATTCAATTTTTCGCATTATTGCTAATTTTTTAAAGGAAATCAAAAATTGCTGTTGTACACCGCAGTGATTGACCGCAAAGGATAAGTGGTCGGACGGACAATTTTATGAGCAGACTTGTGAAAATAGACGCATTTGTCTCTTCCTATAAACGAACTGAACAATTGCAACTGCCAGTTTTAGTTCGAAAAATTCGAAGACATCCTGTAAGCACCTATCCACGCGAACGACACCCTGCACTACCACGGCAAAAAAAAACCGATTATATCAAAGCGTAAACAGAAAAAGCGTTTGCGCTATGCTAAAGACCGTATAATTAACCAGAAAGTGATTGGAAATCTGTCTCGTTTAGTGAAAAATCAAAATTTAATATTATTGGCAGCGATGGCATGTGTTATGTAAGACCCACAGTTGGAAACAGATCGAAGTACGTTACTGCAAAAAGACGGTCAATCAGGAGTGGTTTTAAGAGGCATGTACAAAACGTCTTCGAATTGTTCGAGCAGAAAATATTATTTGCGATTGTTCAGTTCGTTTATAGGAAGAGACAAATGAGACTATTTTCACAAGTCTACTCATAAAATTGTCCGTCCGACCACTTATCCTTTGCGGTCAATCACTGCGGTGTACAACAGCAATTTTTGATTTCTTTTAAAAAATTAGCAATAATGCGAAAAATTGAATTTTTGTGAACATTATATTTCTGGACAATGTCTTCGTGTTATATTCCACCAAAATAAGCAGTGATAATTCGTTGTCTGAGCTAAGATCCTAATTTATCGGATGCCATTTCAATACAAACTCTATTTTAACTTCAATAGAAAAAAATAACAAAATACAATAAAATTTTCTTATAAATTTCTTTACACAGGCTTATTATTTCCCAATACGAACAACAACAAATCAAAATAAATATCAAAAATTCCGTTATTTAAAACAAAATTGTAGAGTTGCATATGTTTTGTCCACACCGATTTTTATAATTATCAACAAAAATGTCGATAATAAAAAATTTTAACAAAATATGTGAATTTTATTAATTATTTGAAATCTTAATGTTGTATTAATATTTATTTTAACAACACTGTTCCCTTTGTCATTTAAATTTACAAACTTACAGAGCCAATTAAAGTAAGTCACCCTTAGTTGTATATGTTTTGGCCACCACTGTACATAGTGCTAAATAACCTAACTTCATGATGCAACCAATTTTTGCCGTAAAAGAAAGGTACGAATTTGGAAAACAACTTTTTATTTTGCGTGTCTATGCGGTCAGAGGAATGTATACATCGAATTCCATGATTCCAGCTGCGCCCATTTGATTGGTACCATTTTTATCCCTCTATTCCCATTTTACCCCTTAAAAGTACGAATTTGGAAAAAGTACTTTTATATTATGTATCTACTCAATT
Organism: Polietes domitor; assembly: GCA_947397865.1. NCBI lineage: Eukaryota > Metazoa > Arthropoda > Insecta > Diptera > Muscidae > Polietes > Polietes domitor. The sequence continues at coordinate 187,135,437 of OX377618.1, read as the reverse complement.
AGAGGAATGTACACACCGAATTTCGTGTTTCTATATGTTGTCGTTTAATATGTACCATTTATATCCCTCTTTGGCCCCATTACACCCCCTACTAATAAGAATCACTTTATGGTGCACGTTTTTGCTATAATGGGAATGCGCACACATTTTCAAATATCAAATTGCAAATGATTTCGACTACCCATATGGATGTCATGTCGGTTTTATTGTAAGCAAAGTTTATGCCACTTTGTGTGGCAGTTACCAGAAGGGATGTGTCAATATCGTCCATATTCCATGCTAACGCAACCTCTATAAAAGCATTGCCAAACATCAAATTTTAACAATATTCCGATCATCCGTATAGCTTAAATTGTATGTAATTTTGGGTGATTTGTGTGGGAGGTACTGTAAGGACCGTGTCAAAACCAGCCATAATTAGTACACTTACAGTGATTATAAAAACATTATCCAATACCAAAATAGAGCTGATTTCAAAGATCCGTTTGGAAGTTACAGTAGTATTAATTTAACTTATGAATGTGGGTCATTTGTGTGGGCGATACCAGGAGGGGTGTGGCAATTTCGCCCATCTTCGAACTTAAACTAAGTTAGGGAAAAATATTACCATGTGCAAAGTTTGAATTGATTCCTTAACTCTTTTCGAGAGTCATCGTGTACAAGAGAAGAGTAGAAGAGTTAGAATCGTGAAATCCGGCGTGTACATTTCTCCGACCATGTAGGCGCGCAACATAAATGGATTTTTCGAAATTTGTACATTTAAGGGATGAGAGGGGCAAAGAGGGATAAAAATGGTACCAACTAAAGTATTGGAGCTATAGTAGTGAAATGTGGTGTGTAAGTTCCTCTGACAACGAGAAGAGCAAATCTAAATGAATTTTTCGAATTTTGTACTTATAAACAATGAACGGTATAAAAATAGTACCAATTAAAATATTTCAGCTACAGTAGTGAAATTTTGTGTTTTAATTTCTCTGACAACGTAAAAAATTAAAAATTACGTAAACACGGAACATAAATGGATATTTCAAAATTTATACTTAAAAGAGGTATACGGGACAACAAGGAATAAATGTGTTACCAAATAAAGTACATATTTTTTGGGGAAGCAAAAACACATGTTACATATAGTGATTTTTCAAAATGTGTACTTTTTGGGAAAGAAGTGTAAAAAGTTATAAACTGTCTGGCAGAATCTAGAAACATGAGATGGAGGATATAAATGGTTGTAATATTTTGTTCAAAACTTGGTAGAAAATTATAAAAATTATACATACGAAGTAGTTCAGCTAAAATAGTGCATATCGACAAGCACATTCCTTTGACTGTGTGTGAGTGCTAGCTAATACTATAGCTACCAAATAACTATTTTAGATTTATCTATATCAACCAAAAGAAAATTAAATAAATACTATCCAAAAACAAAGACGGATAAAATTAACAAATAACTGGATTTTTCGCGTGCGAAGCAGCGGGTACTGCTAGTTATATAAATAATATTAACAAACAATTGTATTGTATTAAAATTTAAAAAGAAAAATAATCATAAAATTAAAGTCGGATTGGGGCCGACTACACTTTCTCGTAAAAAAGTTAACACTAAAATGAGTTTTAGAAAAATTAAAACTCGCAAGATATTTATCGAGATTATCTTATCAAGATTACACTGAAGTAAAATTGTTAAGACTCCAATGTAAACAAGCATTACGATTGTTGTCGAAAAATGTGGATTATGCAGTGTTACCTATGTAATTTTTTGTACGCAAGCGAGTACAGTCCGAAGGAATGGGTTATCATTATTGCATAATTCATCATGATGAAGTGGAGCAAAAAATTGTGTGTGGATATTTACAGGATCTTTATTGTGAAACAGTACTTCGTGCTATCTGTTTGGAATTTAAATTTCTCGTTTCACGTCCCTAGACAAACGAATCATCAAATCATTGTGGTTCTTTATGGATCAGACTACTTTCCGTTCATCGTAGGTAAAATTTAAACCCAAATCGTTACTATGGGGAATGAGGGCTACATCAAAACATGGACGGACACAACGCAACAGATATTCATATAGTAAATATAACACTATCTGTCAGTTCATATAATATACGGTTGCAGCATATGATTCCTAGATAAAATACAATTTTTATACTTACCCAACTTCTTCTTTCCGCGAAAACTTAATTGAAATGTAACCTATTTTTGAGGAATATTCATGTTCATATCGTTCTAACATGCGTGAGTCTCTGTAAAGGACAAAAATGTTTTTTTTTTGTAAATATTTTTTGCTTATCATAAGTCTTATACATAGAGAGGAGTATTATTAGTTATATTAGTTGTTTGGAAAATACATTCAAATATTCATACCCTCCACCATAAGATAAGGGTATATTAATTTAGCATTCCTTTAAATATTCATCGGAGACTCCAGAAAGTAGATCGAGGGCTTATTTTCAAAAGTGACTATGAACAAAAACACAACTTTTCAGAAGAGCAAAAAATTGATTTTCTCCTCAATTTTAAGAGTAATTTCTCATCATTCTTATACAGTTCAATCAAAAGAGGATTATTAATTGTTATGATTAAAAAAATTTCAAAATTTCCTTCTATTCACGGCTTTTTGGTTCATAGCCACTTTTGCATGTTTAACAAGTAAGGAAAGGATAAAGTCGGGCGGGGCCGACTATATAATACCCTACACCACTCCCTGCGTATATACTTCGCTTTAATTACTAAACCCAGGTATTTCATCGGAGCAATTTTATTTAGTTCATATAAATTATACAGTTACTATAAATTCATCTTTAGTCAAATTTAATGATTAAATTAATGATTTAATGATTAAATTTTCCAGCAGATATTCCGAGTAAAGTAAATATAACATGATATGGAAAAATTGATCAAGATCCAATGATAAATACTATAATCTGTATTTATCGGTAATAGGATGAATCGGACGGACATTTGAAGGGGCCTACAACAACGCTTGAGGCCTGTACCAAAACATGCCCCTATATATTTCTCATTCACGGTAGGTATTCCTAGTTGAAACATATAATGATCTGCAAAATTTGATGAAGATGTAGTTTCTAGAGCTGTAATAGAGCAGAATGCGCCCCATTTGGGTTATACCAAAGTATGGACATCTCCCAAACAAGTATGGAAAGGCTAAAGACGGACGGAGCCACTATGTGATTCACCCCACTTTTTATCTCATTAAAATTCAATTCAGTAAAAAAGTGAAATTGGGAAGGATTTTTGAATCCTATAAATGTATGTGTTTTACAAAAAATGTTAAATCGGAAATGACATCTGTATGGGGGTATATTGAACGATGTGACCCGCTTGCACCATGTATGTTTATTAGTGCAATATAATATGTAAAGTTTGGCCAAAATCGGTTAAAGATTCGTGAGCAACATTGGACTATATATTAGGGCTATATCTAAATCTGAACCGATCTTACCCACTATCGCCATAGGTGTTTTTAGTTAGATTATAAGATGTTGTGCCAATTTAAAGAAAATCGGGTACAATATGTGGTTTCAAGAGCGGAAGAAGTCAAATCTGTCGCGACATTTGTATGGAGGCTATATATAAATCTGAACCGATCTTATCCACTTTCACCATAGATGTTTTTAGTTCAATTATAGAATGTTGTGCCAATTTTAAAGAAAATCGGGTACAATATGTGGTTTCTAAAGCGGAAAAAGTGAAATCAGGAGCGACATTTGTATGGGAACTATATCTAAATCTGAACCGATCTTACCCACTTTCACCGCAGGTGTTTTTAGTTGGATTATAAGATGTTGTGCCAATTTTAAAGAAAATCGGGTACAATAAGTGGTTTCTAGAGCGGAAAAAGTCAAATCCGTAGCGACATTTGTATGGAAGCTATATCTAAATCTGAACCGATCTTACCCACTTTCAGCATAGGTGTTTCTAGTTCAATTATAGAATGTTGTGCAAATTTTAAAGAAAATCGGGAACAATATGCGGTTTCTAAAGCGAAAAAAGTGAAATCGGGAGCGAAATTCGTATACTTAAATGTGGGTATAGCTCAATTATTTCTTGGTGTTACAAACATTTGGCGGAAAACTAACTTATAATACCCTAGTCCACGAACTAGTGTAGGGTATAAAAATTGAGCACTATGAATGTTGAAATAAGCCCATAGTCATGAATTCTCAAATATATAAGTAAGATTTATTGTAAACTCGTTGACGATTTTATTGAAATATTGACAATGTTATGTAGAAAACGCATTTTCTGGAATGTACACATCGAATTTAAAGATGGTACCAATCTTTATACTTTTATACCTTTTTCCATTTTTTTTACAAAATGTGGATATTGCGTTAAACAAAAAATACAAATTGGTCATTTTTTGTTAAATTTTCGTTTTCGCGGGAAATATAGCTAAAATAATGTTAATGCTAGACATTTTTGTGTATTTATTAAGAACCAATGTCGCATGTAACATATATGTAGTCAGTCGCGAAAATCCCTGTCATTGTTCCAAATTTCTCCTTTGTAACTGTTAATATTTTAACATTCTTCATACAGGATTCTGAAACTTTTCTGACACAAATATTCCGCATGAAGCCAGCAATCATAAGTCACATAAATATTTTGGTATTCTCAATATGATAAAAAGTTACGCGGATTATTCTAAAGATATACTTTAAAAAGAAAAGATTTATCCTATTTTAGCCCGATAACTTGTGATTCAAAATGCTATTAATGCGAAATGATGGAGTACGAGATACTCAAAATCTAAAGAAATGTTCTAAACAAAACTTATACTTTTAGGCGGAAAATGGGGCGAAAGTGTATACAAATGGTACCAACCAGACGGCTGCAGTTTCGGTTTGTACATTACTCTGACTGCGTATGGGCGACAAAATAAAGATATAGCTTAACGTTCGTACTAGGGTGTCCAAAAAACCGGTTATTTTAAAAAGTCGGTTTTCAGTATAACCCAAAATTCAATTTTTTTAAAAACCGGTTTTCGGTTATAGTTTTTTTACAAAACCGGTTATAACCGGGTTTTTTAAAGCAAAGTACGAAAATATTTAAATTAAATTTTTTCTATTACGAAAGTAAATACAGCTCATTTTTAGTAAAGGTACATTAAATAAGGAACTTCAGTAGTATTTTTATACACTCCACGATAGTATTATGTCTTTGTGCATTTGTTTGTAACACCCAAAAGGAATCGAGTTAGACCCATCGTTTATTATACAGATCGGCTTAGAATAACTTTCTGAGTCGATTTAGCCATGTCCGTCTGTCTGTCCGTCCGTCCATCTACTGTTGTAATCAAATTACAGGTCGCAATTATAGTCCGATCTTAACAAAAATTGGCACAACTAAGTTTTGTGGATCAAGGACGAACGATATTTAATTTGAGGACGAACGATATAAAATTTAGATATAGCCCCCATACAAATGACGCTCCCGATTTGATATTTTCCGCTCTAAAAACCACATATTGTACCCGATAATCTTTAAATTTGGCACAACATCTTATAATAAATCTAGAAACACTTATGCACAAAGTGGGTAAGATCGGTTCAGATTTAGATATAGTCCGCATACAAATGTCGCTCCCGATTTGATATTTTCCGCTCAAAAACCCCATATTGTACCCGATATTCTTTAAATTTGGCTCAACACCTTATAATCTAGCTAGAAACAACTGTGGCAAAAGCGTGGTAGATCGGTTCAGATTTAGATATAGCCCCCATACAAATGTCGCTCCCGATTTGATATTTTCCGCTCTAAAAACCACATATTGTACCCGATATTCTTTAAATTTGGCACAACATCTTATAATACAACTAGAAACACCTATGCAGAAAGTGGATAAGATCGGTTCAGATTTAGATGTAGCCCCCATACAAATGCCGCTCCCGATTTGACATTATCCGCTCTAAAAACCTCATATTGTACCCGGTTTTCTTTAAAATTGGCACAATATCTAATAATCTAACTAAAACATCAATGGTGAAAGAGGGTAAGATCGGTTCAGATTTAGATATACATTTATTTATATATACAAATGTTGCTCCCAAATGTTTAACCGATTTTGGCCAGACTTTACATATTATATTTCACAAGTGGGTCACAGCGTTCCATATTTCAATAAACCCCCATACAAATGTCCTTTCCGAATTAACATTTTTTGTCAAACACATACATTTACGGGATACAAAAATCCTTCCCGATTTCACTTTTTTACCGAATTGAATTGTAATTGGATAGAAAGTGGAGTGTATCATATAGTCGGCTACGCCCGACTTTAGCCTTTCCTTACTTGTTTAAAATTCACTTACTTCTACGAGAAGGGTCATAACTTTTACAATTAAATATTATTATTATAAAATAAAACAAAACATTTTTTATTTTTTTGTTTTTGTTTGTCGTTCCGACAAAACAATTAAATCCTCTTTTTTATCATTTTTGACGACTGTTCCTTACCCACTATTTCCACGGGAAAGTAGTCCTAGTGATTAGTTTCAATTGTTATATTCCCTAAATTATTGAAAGCATTTGCGACGAATATTGGAATATTTATTTAATTTATTTTTTTTTTTTCGTTTGTATTTTTGGTCTGTAAACAATATTTGGGTTGAACTGGGATATTGTCCTGGCTCAAGACCATTTTTCATCTATATTCAATATTTAATAAATAAAATAACTATTTTATGGAACAGCATATCTCAATGAATACAAAAAATATATTTTTAGGACTAGGGCAACATTTTTCCTTTTTATTGTATATTGGATTGTAATTAGTCGATTCAAAACATTTTAAAACCGCGGAAAACATATTATCTCTTCTCTGAAAATGCATAAATTTCTCAATATATGAAATTCTAAGAATACAAAGAAAAGATAAGCCATTTAAATAAAATATGAAAAACTAGGTTACCTACTGAATTATTGCATTGTGGAAAATTTGAAAACATATAAAATGGATTGGGCTATGTTAATTCTTTTAAACTGCCCAACACTCCACTAGAGTTTGCCTCTAATGCTCTCTAGTTTCCAATAATTTTCACATTCTTAATATGGTTCGGGATTTGACAAACGCAAAAAATGCGGCGTAACTGCCAAACTGATTTCAATTAAATTTTAAGTACTTTTAGTGCCAGAAGGCATAAACGGCCGTCGCCCTTTCACTCTCCCTCTCCCAGTCGGTCTGTCAGTTTGCCTGTCGTCCTTTTGTTATTTGTTTTTTTTTTTCGTTAATACTGATTACTTTATAGCACCCATTATCCTTTCTTTTGTTTGCAGCGATTCGTGAGTCGTATTCGGGTTGTGGTGATGTTGCCGCCGTTGATGGGTTGTTGATGTTGGTATCTGTGCAATTTATCACCCTTAAATGGGGTGCACGGAGACATGTTCACCCATTGTAATTGTTGACGTCAACGAAATCAAGGTAAGGAAGTCATCTTTTTGAGGAATTTAAAATGGCCGATCATATGTCAGCAGATGTGTAATGTCCAAAAGCGAATTTCAATTAAAATTTCAAAATAGTAAATTAAGTTCAACCAACACTTTCGTTAGCAACTTTTTGACATGGGATTGTATCCGAGATGGTTTTAAATAAATGATTCGATAGTAAACAACAAAGACAATGGGAGCCATTAATATGCTAGCTAGCAGTCGGGTGGGGGGGGGTTCGCGTCTTCGTTGATCACACAAAGGTACAATCCTGGACATAAATAATTTTTATTATAGACTCCCGAGAAAAATTGAATGAACAAAAAAAAATATCTTACACAACAGAAACTACATCTAATGGTCCAAGATCTGATCATCTATTCAAGAAAAGCCCCATGATGATCAGATAAAAATTAATATAAAATTCAACAAAATAAATCAGTCATTGTTTACCAAAAATATAGGTAGGTTCTCCAGATGGTATTGGAGCCTACAGCCTCTAAACCCTAACCCTGCCATGATCTTATAGGCTTCTTTTATTTATAAGATCCCAAATCTTAATCAGTTTACATTACCTTCCCTCTACCTCACCACTTTAAGAAAATCCGAAGACTTAATCTTTCATTTTTAAATTACAGATATTATGTAACAATTTATTCATATTTTGTATCTTAATCCTAACCAAACAACACTAACATCTCTAATGAGATACATACAAGTTCGTATCAAACTCATACATGTATGTTGTGTATGAAAAATTATAGACAAATTATGGGTTAATTTAGCAAAACTTTAGCTGCAAAATTGAGAATCGCATAGTAGTCTCTTTAATTTGATTTCTATGTAATGTGGAAATTTAGAAGTATTTATGTAGTTAGATTGAAATTTAAGTTGAAATTAACATTTTAGCTTTGTTGTAATTTGAATTACAACTGAAAAGTGAACTGTAACGTACTAATAATAATAATCAAAGTTTTCCATATTTTAAAGTGCAGTAAAAGTATAATTGGAAGTGAAACGAAATATATCGAATTTGATGCTAATACTTCAATCAGTAAATCATTTTATAAATAGTATTTTAACTGGTTAACAATTCAAGAAATCAAAGGAAAATGTTAAAATAAATTGTACATGTTGTTGGTATCAACGTTTTAAATGAATTTCGGAATTCTTATAGATTTTGCTTCACTTCAATCAATTCTGAGAATAATAATTTAAAATACAAAAAAAACAGGCAAAAGACTTGTTGTTTTTTATCCTTTGGTTTCACGTGGCTGCTATTGTACATATTTTGTAAAGCAATTGTAATTTGTAATTAAAAAAATTAAGTTTCTGTTCCAATGGTTCCAGGGTCACGTTACTCTTTTCTTTCTTGTTGAACTTTTTGGTACGGGGGACTGGTAGGAATTGCGGCTTTGGCGTTTTATATCTCCAAGTTTATACCAACATGGGTCGTCACCTTTTGAAATTGGGGTTATGAAGCTTAAAGGAGAAATGGATTTGGCGTTTTATGGCCAAAAGGCTTTACCACGTAAAATATGGAATTTCGCACCAACGATCCCAAAGTCTCCCTATCCAGACCTTGTTCAGTGGAAAGTGCACCAATGCCGGGCAATGCACTTAGGTGCTAGAAGCTGATGGCATTACTTGCTACCCTGGCATCGACGTACTCCCAAGTTATGATCTGTAGAAAGTTGTAACCTTAATTTGTGAAATTATTAAAAATATCAGTAAAATACCTCCAGGCTTTGTTCACTTCCACTGAATTACACAAGAATTTCTTACAAATCCTGTACATACGATGTTGATGTGAAAGATTATCTTCGATAAAAATTGTCTTTGTCTTTTCGCATATAATTTAATTTAAACATTAACTCAGTTGGAGTTTTTTTTTTATAAAATTTATAGAGTTTATATGTTGTGCACTGTACCATATGTCGAAACAGAAAGAATGACGACATTTTTACGACAAAAGGTTTAAGTCTTACTTGAAAAGGGATAGTCGCAAACACATAAATCCACCACTATGGATTTGTAGCAAGCAGTAGTACAAAAACAACAACAACAACTGCAGCAATCATACAAGTGTGGAGTACTGATCTAATTATTGCCTAGTTATTCTAAAAATAGAATACCAAACAATGATAGAACTATGTACATCCCAGCAAACATTATAACGTACGGTCACTTATAGCCAATTTTGGATGTAGTTTGTCCCATTAAACGATATGCAAATTGTAAACAGTTTTGGTAGCTGCTTCAATTCGACAAGAAATATGTATGTGTGTAAATTACGTTGGAATTATAAAACAAAACAAAAAAAATCATATAGACGAAAAAAATCATTCTGCAGCTTCCGGGTTTCGAACCTGAGACCTTCAACATGAGAGTCTGGCGTTCACCCACTGTACCATGCTAAGCGATGCTTGCGGCACAGCTAAGTTAGAGTTTCGTCGCACATACAACCAATGTGATAGTTTGTCTATCTGAATAGACAAACAGATATTACCTTAAAGTAACAGCTATGAAATTGAAAACCAATTATATGAGGTAAGATAATACACGATTAACCCAGCGAACAATATTGCGATAGACATCATTTTGAAACCATTTCATGATAACAGATAACTACAAAAAAAAATCGTTCATCACAGATGGAGTGGTGACAAAGGGAAAACAGTTGAGCGATTTATGTCTAACATTTCATATCAAGTCTAACATAAGGCATAAAGCGTAATCGAGCAGTGAATATATGAGAGGAATCCTACAGAAATGCTGCAAAATATCTTAAAAGCATTTATTTTCGTCTGATAGAAATATATAAACAAAATTTGCAGCTCATTTTTCAAAATAAAGAGTGCATGCTATGGACTGAAGCCCATTTTTGGGACGATCGTAAATGTGTATTGTCTCACATCAAGACTTTATTAAACATTTGAATAATTTGAGACACAAAATTCCATATGATTTTAATACAGCTACGATACTGTCTTCGCATAACTTTCAATATCCATGAAGACCCAGCACAGAACAGAGAAATATTTCTAAAGGAAATACTTTTTAATCATATCTCAAGATCCCAATGCACATATTCACCGCTTTTGAGGAAGTTTTTTAAACAACATCCAAAAATATTCGAAATGTAAGTCGTAGTTCTTATTCGTTAAGCCAAATAATAAACGTCACCAAAACATTTTTAAATAAATTTGCATTCCCGTTCAAAAACCAAGTATAAAAACAAGTAAGAAGGCGTTAAGTTTGGCCGGGCCGAATCTTATATACCCTCCACCACGGAGTGCATTCCACAGTATTACCAGCAGATTAAAGGATGTCGACATAGAAGTACAGAACCATATTACGAAAATTGTGATATGTTTATGCACATTACTATATTTGATTACTATTTCAAACTAAAGAGTGATTTTTTTGAGGTTAGGATTTTCATGCATTAGTATTTGACAGATCACGTGGGATTTCAGACATGGTGTCAAAGAGAAAGATGCTCAGTATGCTTTGACATTTCATCATGAATCGTCTTGCAAACGAACAACGCTTGCAAATTATTGAATTTTATTATCAAAATGCGTGCTCTGTTAAGAAAGTTCATTGCGCGCTTCCATTTTATGGTCAGTTTAATCGACCCACTGAAGCGGCTATTCGGGCTATTGTGACTAAATTTCGCACCAAATTTACATTGTTGGACATTAAACCACCAACACGCTTACGTAGAGTGCGAACTGAAGAAAATATCGCAGCTGTATCGGCCAGTGTTAATGATGACCACCAATTTTCGATTCGTCGCCGTTCGCACCAATTGGGTCTCTGTTACTCAAAAACGTGGAAATGCCAAAATTGGACTAAGCGGATGGACCACCTAAGACGCAGCCGCGGTCAACATTTAAATGAAATTATCTTCAAAAAGTAAATGTCATGGACCAATCTAACGTTTCAAATAAAGAACCGATGAGATTTTGCAAATTTTATGCGTTTTTTTAAAAAAAAAGTTATCAAGCTCTTAAAAAATCACCCTTTATAATGTATACTTATGCGAACTGTTTAAAATCTACTACTATAAATAAATACAATGCTGAAATTGTGAAAGTGAACATGCCTAGTCCCAGTCCCAGTCGCCATTAGAAAGAAGCATTTTTTAGATACAGACAAAGTGATAAGAAAAGTAGACATTTTAAAGATATCCCTATTCGCCCCATTCTCCGCCCAAATGTACAAATTTCGAAAAAAACATTTTCATTTCATAGTCAGAATGTGTACACCGAATTTCATGATTTCAACTTCAGCGGTTTGGTAGGTCCCATTTTTATCCCTCTTTTTTAATTATATCCCTTAAAAGTACGAATTTCGAAAAATCCCTCTATTTTACGTGTCTATGCAATTAGAGGGATGTACACAACGAATTTCATGATTCTAGCTGTTGTCGTATCATTGGTACCATATTTTATCCCTTTTTGTCCCATTTCCTCCGCTAAAACTTTTATTTTCTTTGTGGTGCTTCCAAGCTACAAGAGGAATGTTCGCAACAAATTTCAAATGTATGAAAATTTCAAATATGAAAAATTAATTAATAAGCCAAGGCTACCAATATTTTTATACTATGTATATATACAATGGACATAATACTTCAAGTCATAAAGTAAATATAAGGCAGCAATCATAAATACCCTGAATATTGGGGGATATAGAGTGTATTTTCAAATACAGTCGTTTGGTTGTATTTCCATCCTATTTTAATTTCAAAAGTATAAATTTTGAAAATACCTTATCTCTCACGTACACAGTATAAGACAACTTCATGATTCTACAATTTTTTGTCGTAAAAGCAACAAAATAAAGTAAGAATTTGAAAAAAAATATTTTACGTGGCCATTTTGTTTTTTATCAGAGTTACAAGCCGAACCATAATTATCGGCGGCGGCGGCGCTGTTCAAAATGGGTCGGCGGCGGCGGTTTTCGGCTGATTTGTCGGCTCGTTCTGCCATTCGATCACCCCTATTTATTTGAAAATTTTGGGAAAATGAAGAAATACTTTGTATAGGTTTTTAACACCTTTTCTTTTATTCAATGTATATATATATATTATAGTTCAATATTCGTTAAAGTTAGCCAATGTTCCCATAATTTAATATTATTATCCCATACAATTATTATTTGGAAGTGGGAATCCATTCTCAAAATTTATAATATGGATGAATTTAATAAATATTTTTGCAATTACAGCTTTTCGTGTGAGGCATATTTGACCAGACATCTTGAATATCATAATCTTTCCAATGAACGATAATACTATACCTACTTTGACACACTAAATAAGCACAATAAATAAGCTGTTGTTTAATAAGGCTGTTTTTCTTTAAGCCGGGATAAGAAGCTGCGATAACAAAAACGTTAATAAAAATTTAATTTTTTACCCAAAATAAAAAATCAATTGTCGGCAACAACAATATAAATATTTGTATCAAAACAAATTTTCAACAAAAAATATTTTCTGTTGACTTTTTCGGACTTATGGTCGATAACCATAAATTGGACCTACACTGCATAATTATCCATGCTAAGTCCAATATTTTTAACATAAAATATTTTTGTTAAAATTTTTTTTATACACACATTGCGACTTTCAAATCAAAATACAATCATTCAACTTTCTATAGACGTCATCATATGTGGGATACTAAATTCAAAGAAAGGTCAATATATTTCACAGTAGTAGGATGTCTAAGTCGACAGTTATATTTTCTTTTATAATTTTAAGTGGGTTGTCTATTATGGTAGTAAGATTTGACTGAGTTAGAACTCCGTCTAATTTCGGCGGCGTGGTTGAAGTCGATATGAGTCGATGAAATCGGCGGCGTGTTGAAGTCGATTTGAGTCGACGAAATCGGCGGCGGCGCGGCTCGTGCAGATCCATGCGGCGGCGGCGGCTTGTCGGCTTAAAATCGGTCGGCTTGTATCTCTGTTTTTTATCCCCTTTTTCCAATGTTGCCCCTTCAAGAGTACGACTATTTTACGTATCTACACAATTAGAGGGATGTACGCACCGAATTTCATCATTCTAGCTGTAGTCGTTTAGTTGGTACTATTTTTATCCCTCTGTACCCATTATATCCCTTGAAAGTATGAACTTGGAAAAAAATTTAATTTTTCGTGTCTACGCAGTCAGAGGAATGTATACTCCGAATTTCATGATTCTAGCTGCGGTCATTTGGTACTATTTTTATCCCCTTTTTCCATTTGAACCCCAAAAAGTACGAATTTTGGAAAGTTCTTTTATTTCACGTGTCTACGCAATCAGAGGAATGTATACATCGAATTTCATTATTCTAGGTGCAACCGTTAAGTTGGTACTATTTGTATCCCTCTATCCCCATTTAACCACTTAAAAGTACGAATTTATAAAAAAAATACTCTTATATTATGTATGTACTCTATTAGAGGAATGTACACTAGAGCGTACCAGGTTACAAGTAAAAAAAAAAAAGTTCGCCGTACACCTTCGAATATGAAGTATTATTGAAAGGTAGTTTCAAAAAAATTTTTTTTATTTTTTTTATGCCGAACGTAGGGGTCGCGCTTTTACATTTTTCTATATAACTTCTGCATTTATAAACGGATTTTAAAGTGTGATACATCGATGTTTTTGTCCGATTTTTTTGTCTTTGAAGTCATTGAGCTCAAACATGATTCATGATTTTATGCGAGCTTTAATTTTCGATTATTAGAGTGGTACATTAGGGTAGTAGCAACTGAGAAATGATGGGTAAGTACCAGAAGGGGGTGCTTGAGCTCAATTACTTCAAAGACAAAAAAATCGGCCTCGTCGAGACAAAAACATCGATGTATCACACTTTAAAATCCGTTTATAAATACAAGTTATATAGAAAAATGTAAAAGCGCGACCCCTACGTTCGGCATAAAAAAATAAAATTTTTTTTTTTGAAACTACCTTTCAATAATACTTCATATTCGAAGGTGTACGGCGAACTTTTTTTTTGAGGTACGCCCTAATGTACACGCCATATTTCGTGTTTCTATCTGTTGTCGTTTGATAGGTACCATTTTTATCCCTTTTTGTCCCATTTTGCCCCTACAAAAAAAAAATCACTTTTATGCTATAAGGGGAATGCGCATTCCAAATATCAAGTAAATACAAGCAGAAATATTCAAAAAGCATGCTGAAATACTCTAAATATTAGGGGTATTTTCAGTCCTTGTGAGGGAAAAATGTTTCCCTCTGGGTCGATTTCGTCCACTTTCAATCCCAACCGATCTACAACTATAAGACACATTTAGGAAAAATTTGAACTTCCTGGCTCATTTCGTTCGGACACTATCGTGCTTTCAACAGACAGACGGACGGACATGGCTATATCGTCTTAGAATTTTACCACGACCCAGAATATATATACTTTATGGGGTCTCCGATGAATATTTCAAGGTGTTACAAACGGAATGAAAAAGTGAATATACCCCCGTCCTGGAGGCGGAGGGTATAAAAAATTGAATAACTAATATAATATAATTGATTTTATACACTAGTAATATAGTTTTGTTAATTATTTTTTTAGCTATCTTGGCCCCAATTTTTAGATATCGAATGACAACCTGTGACTTTATTCGAATACCCTTTTAACCCACAAGTACAAAATATTTCTATAAATTCTCAAAATTTAATAAACTCAACTCAAATTACCATATTTGGACCCCAAGTACCATGGGTTACAACTGACTGCAATTGGTACTCAGCGCGTTTAAAGGACACAACGGCTCATTAAAATTTGAAAAAACAAAAACAATTAACAACTTAAACTTCAAATGAAAAAACATTGGAGCTTGACATTCGCTTGAAAAGCATCCATAATTTGTGTAATCACTACAAAGGTAACAACACACACGGGTTGTCTGCCAGCACGACAACATAGCCATTAACTTAGGACCGACCGGTGATTTGTTTTGGGTGGAGTGACAACACGCTTGCAATGGATGGATGGTTGGTTGGTAGGTCCTGCGAGTACTTGAAATTAACGAGTCTTAACGAGTAAGATCATCTTTTTAACAAACATACGCTCGTGCGAAGCAACGACTCATCCCTTTCGATGCTTGACAGTGGTTGTGAGCACGTTTTGTTTTTTAACGGTAGTCCTGGCGGTGGTGGTGACTATGTCCTTGTGCACGGATGTCGCATAAAGCTGTATTTGCGGTTGAAAATGTATTTACGAGCGACTATTTAAGTCGCGGCAAATAATGGTAACCTTGTCTGTCCTCAACTGACGTACGTCCATCCGTCCGTCCTTTGGTACTTTTAGTTACTCCAGGACACAGCACAGTAAAGCTGACAAGCTAAACCGAGTTGTGTCATTGCTAACGCTTAACACAATCGGTTACATTGATTGACGCCATTGTCGTCGAGCTATGCCCGCGCCGTGTGAGCGTGTCGAGCGAGATTTTTTATCTGCCTTTAATCCCCACTGCCATCTATGACACCACCACCACCCATGTTTGGTGCGTGCAGCGCGAGAGAGAGTAGAGTACATCGATTCAAGGACATCATGCAAATATTAAGTGTTTTGCGGGTACTTCAGTTTGGTTCAATATTTCCCATACCATGTGACATAAAAATCAAACAAACGAGGACGGGCCAAATCGTTTTAGTTGGTGGTAATCTCTTTCGTAAATATGAACAAAGGGTGGAGGCTTTGGCATGATACAAACTCAATTATAGTTGTAGCAGAAAATGAGAAATCAAAATTTTATCAAGGACACTCGCCTCCACTTTCAACTTATAACACTGTGAAACATAAAACAAATAACCAGGTTCTGACAACGCGTTCTGATAGAGGGGATACAAAAAATATGCGTGTATCGGCATTTTGAATATTTACGTTTGAAGGTCATTTAAGAGGGGCGTCAATATTTCCTCCTTTATGATGAATTGGCATAGGAAACTTTGTGATCCTTACATTTTAAGTTAGGATGTGTTCGGCAATATTACTAAGAATTTTAACCCTCTAGCTCCTCACTAAAGGGGTCTTTTTGGGCCTTTTGGTGGAAAAGGATAAAAACGCCCCTAAAAAAGGGTTTTAACGGGTCAAAATGTTCTACAAAAATATTTGCTGTAAATTTCTACTACTGTAAGTCTCTGAATACACCAAAACTCTAAACTCAACTTAATTGACAGCAACAAGTCGAAATTCATTTTAGGGTTAATTTTGCACTTTCTCCGAATACGTGCTAAACTGTCCCACAAAACTGAATTTTAGAGGGATGGTGTGAATGGAAAAAATATTCTACATCAAATTTCACTATAAGTCATCGAACAAAGATAAGCTCTAGATATAATATATATAAAAATAATATACAAGCCAAGTTTGACATTTGAACAAGAAATTATTTATTAAATTTTATTTATGATGAATCGGCTTAGGAAATTTTGTGTTCCTTACATTTTATGTATAGGATATAGTAGACCGGTCCTTATTTCTTTTTGAATTCGTATGACGGCAAGCGCTAAAACTACTCTATTTGAACCTAAAAATACACAAAAAAAAATTGAGCTTGATTGGACAATTTTTAGGCGTGCCCCCGCCAACAATTGTTTGTCATTAAAGTTAGTTACTATCATATAGGGGAAATTATCAACTTTGGTGCTCTTTTTTGACATAACTCGAGAACCACTTGTCCGATTTTGTTTAAATAAATTGAAAAATAATTAAGAATTAGAATTCCTTTAAAATGTGTATATATAGCGTTTTTCTATATAATCAACAGTTTAGCCGGTAAAAATAAATGTATGAAGAAAATAAATATTTGTTGCCTAAAATATTAATATTTTTTATTTTTTAAATTCATAGAAAATCCAAAACGAACAAATACATTTTAAAATTAAAAATCTAAAGCGATGACAACCAAAAGACTTCGATCGGATGATGACATTATGTTAATTGGCGTAATGGACCACCAAATTACTGGAGCTAAATTACCAGGAAGAAAACAAGTGCTACAAGTTTTATTTTATAATTTAAGAATAGTTGGCTTAAATTTAAGAGAAAGTTCTAGATTAGTTGTTGCTGAGGTCAGCACATTTTGGCAAAAAGCACGAATTCCAACACACCATGAAAAACACTGCATTGAGAAGCTGGAAAAATTATACAACAAGTGGAGAGATATTACAAAGCATCATGGTCGAAAAACAGAATGTCAAAACAGGAAAGAAACTGAATTTCAAGATAAATTAGATGATTTATTCGATATCGCACATGCAAACGCGTTTGAATTAATTAAAATACAAGAAGACAAAGAGTTCTTATAAAAGCAACGAGAAAAAGGAAGACCAGGTTGTATGCTAGGAACGGATAAAATTGTAATGCAGAAAGAAAAGCGAAAGGCAGTCCAGAAAGAACAAGAAAACCAGCGTCGAATAAAAGAAGATGAACGAAAAGAGTTATATGAACAACAGATTCAAAGAGGTATACAATTAAATATTCTATCTTTTAAGCAAATCAGAATTATTGTTGTAAAACAGGTATGATTGACATTGACGACGAAAACGATATTGAAGTTGTAGCATCAACATCAACATCTGTATCAAATCCAAATCCAGGTACATCAGGTATCTCCAGAGGTAAAACAATTTTTTTACACCAAGACTGCTTTCAACTTTGGATAAGTGGAAAATCACTGATGGTGCTGCAGTTCATATCCTAAGCGCAACTGCTGACGCGTTGGGCTATGATATCGAAGATCTTATACTAAATAGATCATCAATTCGTCGAATGCGTCAGAAGCATCGTGCAACAACAGCACAAAACATTGCAGCAAACTTTGATGTAAGTACTGTAATGTGGGTTTTCCCTATGCTTCTTTTTTTATGTTTTGAGTATAAATTAAGAAACTTGAGTTTTTATTTCCAGATTCCACGTAGTTTTGTTTTGCACTGGGATGGTACAATGTTACCAGAAACTAGTGGCAGGGAAAAAGTTGACCGCTTGCCAATCACAGTCTCATCTCAAGGTATCGATAAACTACTTGGCATTCCAAAGTTAAAATCTTCGAGTGGAAAAGAAATATCAGATGCCGTGTTTAATTCAATAAATGAATATGAAATGCTTGATCTAGTTCAAATAATCTGCTTCGACACAACTGCTCTGCTCTGCTTGAAGGAAAACTAGGTCGCGATTTATTATATTTTCCCTGCAGACACCATATTTACTACAGCCGGTCCAGAAGTGCTAATTTTTAATCGCTTTAGCAAATACTGGATTAATATTGACAAATTAAATTACAAGAGTTGTTTAGAATATGAACACATTATTACAGTATTGACTGCTGAAGAACGTGGAACAATTTTAAATTACTGTCTAGATAACTTAAAACAAGCTCATAGCAGACGCGACTACAAAGAATTATTGCAATTAGTTGTCACTTTTCTTGGTGGTACGGTGCCGAATTTTAACACCTTTCGTATACCTGGTGCAACTTCTCATGCTCGATGGATGTCAAAATGTATTTATGCACTTAAAATGTATTTGTTTCGTATTGAATTCAATATGACCAACCAAGAGTTAAACGGTATACGTAGTGTCTGTCTGTTCGTAGTTCGTATTTATGTAAAAGCCTGGTTTGGATGCACTAAAGCAATTGAAGCACCAAATCAAGACTTAAATTTAATTAAAAATATTATGGCTTATCCTGAAAGGGATATAGCTCTTGCTTTGCTACAAAAAATCAGCAATCATTTGTGGTATTTGTCGGAAGAAGCAGTCGGTCTTTCATTCTTCGATCCTAATGTAAGTGTTGCAATTAAAAAAAAAATGGTTCAGGCAATTAATGTTGAAGCAAATACAGAAAAATGCAAGCGAATAATAACTAATCCAACAAATATCGGCACATTTGCGCAAAAAGATTTAAGCGATTTTGTAAATTCCAATACACACGCATTCTTTGATCGTTTAGAAATTTCAAAAGAATTTTTGCAAGTCGATCCATCGGATTGGAATGAAAGATTTGACTACGCTCACGGATCACAAATTTGTAAAAACCTATCTGTAGTGAATGATGCAGCTGAAAGAGGCGCCAAATTCATTACAGATTATAATAATAAATTAACCCACAACGAAGAGGAGAAACAATTCCTTTTTCAGGTGGTTAAAGAATATAACATGAATTATCCCACTTTTAAAAAGACTTCACTATTAAATTAAAATAATATTAATGTTACTATGAGTATGTAATTAATAAAAATATTTAAGTTTATTCTTAATTTTCAAATAAATGTAAAAAAAAAATAAAAAATATATATATTTTTGCCTTATTTCTCATAATAAAAACAAAAAGGTGCTTGGGGCACGGCTAAAAATTATTCAATCGTTGTCAAATTTTTTTTTATGCTTTTTGGGACTAAAACGAATATTTTTAGCGCTTGCCGTAACATATATTCGAGAAAATAAATTTGTCCATATAAATAAGGACCGGTCTAGGATATAGTCGGCAATCTTTCTTATAACACTACGAGGAATATTTTTGTTGAACATTTTAACCCTCTAACTCTTCCATATAGGGGTCTTTTTGGACCCTTTATTGAAAAAGGGTAAAAATCAGCCCTATAGCAGCGGTTTAACGGGTCAAAATGTCCTACAAAAATATTTGTCATAAAATTCTACTATAAGTCTCAGAATACAGCAAAAAAACAAAACCTAACTTAAATGCCACAAATAGGTCATAACTTAAAATTCATTTTATGGTTAATTTCGTACTTTTTCCGAATTGATGCTAAACTGTCCCATAAAACTGAATTTTAGAGGAGTGATGTGAATGGAAAAAATATTCTACATCAAATTTCGCTATAGGTCACCGAACAAAATAAAGCTGTAGCTATAATATTTATATTTTTATTATTATTTCATTTATTATTATTTATATTTTATTTTATAAAGGGTGTTTTTATTGGGGTATAGAACTTTAAGTTGGCATCACTTTTTTAACTGGCGGCCATTTTGTCAGCTGTCAAGTGATTAATATTTAGTTTGGTTTGCCATTTCATCATGAACAGGTTGACAAAAGAACAACGCTTGCAAATCGTGCAAATTTATTTCGAAAGTAATGGTTCAGTTCGCGAAGTTCACCGCAAGCTCCGTCCATTTTATGGTCGACATAATCGTCCATCAGAGCAATTAATTCGGTTAACCATGGATCGTTTTCGCACTACGTTTACTCTATGTGATAATACGCATCCGCAGAGACGTCGAACAGTGCGCACCGAAGAAACAATTGCCGCTGTAGAGCAAAGTGTTGAAGAGGACCCGAATGAATCGATTCGCCACCGTGCACAGCAATTGGAGCTGCACAGCAATAGGAGAAAGTGGTTGAAAATTGGACCTGTAGAATTGGCTATATTCGAGCCAGCCGCGGCGGCCACATGCCCGAAATCATATTTAAACATTAATGGCATAAAATTATCCTTCCAATAAAGCCAAATTGATGGACATTAAAACGATTTTCTTGTGTTTTATTTCAATTCGAAGTTCTATACCTCAATAAAAAACACCCTATACAATAAATTATTTATTAAATTTTGCTTATGATGAATTGGCATTGGAAACCTTGTGATCCTTACATTTTAAGTATAGAATGTGTTCGGCAGTATTACTTATAACACTACGAGGAACTTTTCTGTAGAAAATTTTAAAATTGGACCTTTTATGTAAAAGCGTAAAAACACCACTAAAACAGCGATTTAACGGGTCAAAATGCTGTAGAAAAATATTCGTCGCAAAATTCTTCTATATGTCTCTGAATACACCAAAAAGTCAAACTCAACTTAAATGCCAGAAATAAGTGAAAACTTAAAATTAATTTTAGGGTTAATTTTATACTTTTTTCGTATTGGTGCTAAAATGTTCCACAAAACTGAATTTTTGAGGGGTGATGTGAATGGAAAAAAATATTCTACATCAAATTAGTGGCTAAACAAAATAAAGCTTTAGATATAATATATAATTTTCATAACTAAAATATCAATACCAATATGGGCATTTAAACAAGAAATTATTTATTAAATTTTTCAAATTAAAAAAAAAGAATTTTTGTTGATATATGAACATCTAGTTTTCCCAAATCTCATAGCATGACTTATAGTGAAATTTGACGTATAATATTTTTTTCATTCACACCACCCCCACAAATCTCACTTTTGAGCGTTAGTTTAGACCAAATCGAAAAACGTACTAAATTGACCCTAATATGAATTTTAAGTTCTGACATATTTCTGCCTTTTAAGTTGAGTTTAGAGTTTTGATGCATTCAGAGACTCATAGTAGAATTGTATGGCAAATATTTTTGTAGAACATTTTGACCCACTGAACCCCTGTTTTATGGGTATTTTTTACCCTTTTGTACAAAAGGGACCAAAAAGTCCTCTATATTGAGGAGTTAGAGGGTTAAGATGTTCTACAAAAATGTTCCTCATAGAGTTTTAAGTAATATCTCTGAACACATCCTATACTTAAAATATAAGCATCACAAGGTCTCATATGCCGATTCATCATTAGAATGTGTAAAAGGGGGAATATGCACCGTACGTATATCGTAAATTCTATTTTTACCCCATATAAGTTCTGACATATTTCTGCCTTTTAAGTTGAGTTTAGAGTTTTGATGCATTCAGAGACTCATAGTAGAATTGTATGGCAAATATTTTTGTAGAACATTTTGACCCACTGAACCCCTGTTTTATGGGTATTTTTTACCCTTTTGTACAAAAGGGACCAAAAAGTCCTCTATATTGAGGAGTTAGAGGGTTAAGATGTTCTACAAAAATGTTCCTCATAGAGTTTTAAGTAATATCTCTGAACACATCCTATACTTAAAATATAAGCATCACAAGGTCTCATATGCCGATTCATCATTAGAATGTGTAAAAGGGGGAATATGCACCGTACGTATATCGTAAATTCTATTTTTACCCCATATATCAGAACCTCGTTATTTTCGAAAAAGTTTATTTTTGTCCCTCAGTGTAATTTTTGATATATAGGGTCCGCCATCTAACGTTTTTTTTCAACTATTCAACCGTTGGACTATTATTTGTGGGGTGCCCGAGGCAGCCATTTGAATGATATTATTTTCCATTATTAACCGGAAGGATTGTACTTTCAAATAAAAAAATAAATTTGAGAAAATATTCAGTTGTTTTTTTATAGCATTTCAAAAAAAAAGTTATTTGGCGGACCCAATATCATTGTTTCAAAGGATAACATTTTTCAAAAATTATTTTATATAGTTATCCGCATTATATGACAACGGTATTAGTGTAAAATTAAAAAGGAGAATATCTGTTAAAAATACTTCAAATATCATGATTCTATCTATAGTAGTTCAGCATTAACAATCATTTCAAATTTACCTCTTAGTTTATTTATTTTATTCGTAGTTTTTTCATAAATTAATACAGATAGAAGCTTGCAATTTGAATTAATTTTAGCAAATATTCTCTTCTTTAATTTGGATGCAAATAAGTATTTAAAATAATTTTTGAGATATTGTATCCTTTGGAACTTTGTAGTCTTTTTAAGGGACAACAGGATGAAGAAATAAAAAACTAATTAAGTTCATTTCACCTATAGCTTCAGACGCCTATCAGCTGTTTAAAGTGTAATATGGGCTGTCGGACAGTGTTAGCAAACACACACTCGACATCATCCCAAACTCCGACCCTTTTCCATTTCTAGTCGATTTTTTTTCGTTCACACACACACACTCCCTGAAATTGTTGAGGATTTTCTCCGGACATAGCTTTTAATGATGTTGTTATAATTTTGTCGTCAAATTTATCTTCTTCGACGTTACACGTAAGTTTTTTACATCAGGGCGTTCATAAACTGGTGCCTCGTCAATTGCTTTGCAACGTGTAATGTTGAAAACAACGTCATTTCCTGATGTCCTTTCATCCTTCTGGTGCCATCCTGCATCCTTTTGGGTGAAGTCAGCATGCAGTCACTTCAGCCCCATTATCAGAGGATTAGTTTTGTTAATCCTTTCAATGTGACAAATGGCTGGTTGCTGCCACGAAGCAGCCATAGGTTTTTGTCAAACCGTGGCATTGCTTTTTATGTCACAGAGAGTAGGTAGTGAGTAAACAAAAAAATGAAGTGCCTGGAGGGGTTGGCAGTGGCCGCGTTTTCTGGCCAAAAACTTGAACATGAAGTTATCATCAATTGTTGCGAATGAAGGGAAAATGTTTGTTTTAAGCCGACGGCCAACTCACTCATCGATTGGTACTTTGATGTGCATATCTACCCAGAGATCTCTTTATATTTTATTTATTTTTGTAATTTTATTAAAGAGATTTTTTCGGGAGGAAATACACGCCATTGCAACATCTAAGAAGGAATTAACTATTGCAACATATCCCAATCGGGTGTTAGTTTATGTGCCGACCATTCATTCTCATGAGATGGTCTTTATTTGTTTGAAAATCGTAATGTTTGAAATCAATTAGAATTGCAAAATATTATTTAACTGTATTTCAAATACCAGTCAATTGTAGGAGTTCCACAAAAACAGCAACTATTATCCTCAAACAAACACATTCAACTGTACATTGCAGTATAAACAAATAGAAAATATATAAAGAATCTTACTGAAACAATGCCAAACTGACGGCCTATAATCCTAATTGGCAAAAGAAGTGAGTGTTTCAAAAAATTGGCAACGAAAACACAAAAGGAGTTTTAAAGATAAAGAAAACGAACTTCAAAATCTTTGCCAAATCCGACAGTTGTTGATGCTACTGTTGGCAACAAGATGAAAAATATTTTAGAAGTACAACCAAAAATTCCCATGGGAGTTTCATTCAAAAACGAAACTTCATAGTTGAATATTAGAGGACAAGTTATGAAGAGTTTTAATGATTGTAAGGTTCGCAATATTAGTTTATTAAGGGTATGAACTACTAGCTCGATCAACATGAAACATCCACTGTAAGTTGATGTCGCAGTGGAAATGGTCATAGACTCAGACATTAGGTCATGATTGGAATACAACCAACAACTTGTAAGTGTCAGGCCAAAAAACTTCATGCATTTAAACAGTTTCTGAAACAAATTAATAATAATAAAGATGATTTTTGGCAAAATATAATTAAAATGTAAGAATAATTTAACTGTGGAATAGCATAACACAAAATTTACAGACATGTCGAAAAATTGTGTTTTTTTCTGTGAATCAATGAAATAAGAACAAAGTTATAAAAATAAATAAATTATATACTTCAAAAACAAGCGAACATTGATCGGTCAAATTTTCATATATATGTAGATGAACCCACAGACTTGCGGACATTACTAAATAGACAGAAATTGATTCAAATAACGATCTGTCCAATAATGGGTCTATCTCGTTTCATTTTGGGAGTTACAAACAAATGCATAAGGACATAATACCCTAGTGGAGGGTATAAATATATATCCACAAAACAAATTTATATCTTTTTCAAGTTTAGGCTAGCAAAATGCATTAGAATATGCGTTTCGGCAAAATGGTTGTAAACTAGTTTATTAAACCCTCCACCTCCAGGATGGTGGTATACTAACTTTGTCATTACGTTTGTAACACCTTGAAATATCGACCTGAGACCCTATAAAGTATATATATTCGTGATCGTCATAAAATTCTAAGACGATCTAGCCATGTCCGTCCGTCCGTCTGTCAGTCTGTTGAAAGCACGCTAGCATCTAAACGAAAGGAGCTAGAACGTTCAAATTTTTCATAAATGCGTCTTATAGTCGTAGATCGGTTGGGATTGAAACCGGGCGAAATCGGCCTAAAGGGAAAATGTTTTCCCTCACAAGGACTAAAAATACCCATAATAATCCCTAATATTGTTTTGCGTATTTAAGCAGGTTTTTTGAATATGTCTGTTTATATTTGCTTGATATTTGGTATGCGCATTCCCCTTATAGCAAAAACGTGCACCATAAAGTGATTCTTATTTGTAGTTGTACATATTAAACGACAACAGCTAGAAACACGAAATTCGGTGTGTACATTCCTCTAATTGAGTAGATACATAATACAAAAGAATTTTTTCCAAATTCGTACTTTAAGGGGTAAAATGGGAATAGAGGGATAAAAATGGTACCAACCAAACGGCTGTACCTAGAATAATGAAATTCGGTGTATACATTCCTCTGATTGCATAGACAAGTAAAATACACGGTTTTTATACCCTCCACCTCCAGGATGGGGGTATATTCACTTTGTCATTCCGTTTGTAACACCTTGAAATATTCATCGGAGACCCCATAAAGTATATATATTCTGGGTCGTGGTCAAATTCTAAGACGATATAGCCATGTCCGTCTGTCTGTCGGCCCAGAGGGAAAAACTTTTCCCTCACAAGGACTGAAAATACCCCTAATATTTAGAGTATTTCAGCATGTTTTTTGAACATATTAGCTTGTATTTACTTGATATTTGCAATGCGCACTTCCTTTATAGCACAAAAGGGCAAAATAGAGTGTTTTTTTATTTGGAGGGGGCGAAATGGGACAAAAAGGGAAAAAATGGTACCTATCAAACGACAACAGATAGAAACACGAAATTTGGCATGTACATTCCTCTAATAGAGTAGATACATAATATAAAAGTATTTTTTCTAAATTCGTACTTTTAAGGGTTTAAATGGGGATAGAGGGATAAAAATAGTACCAATCTAACAGCTGCACCTAGAATAATGAAATTCGATATATACATTCCTCTGATTGCGTAGACACGTAAAATAAAAGAACTTTCCAAAATTCTTACTTTTTGGGGTTCAAATGGAAAAAGGGGATAAAAATAGTACCTACCACATGACCGCAGCTAGAATCATGAAATTCGGAGTATACATTCCTCTGACTACGTAGACACGAAAAATAAAACGTTTTTTCCAAATTCGTACTTTCAAGGGATACAATGGCTACAGGGGATAAAAATAGTACCAACTAAACGAATACAGCTAGAATGATGAAATTTGGTGTGTACATCCCTCTAATTGTGTAGATACGTAAAATAAAGAGGTTTTAGATAGTCGTACTCTTCAGGGGGCAAAATTGGAAAAAGGGGATAAAAATGGTACCAACAAAATGGCCGCTGATAGAATCATGGAATTCGGTGTATACATTCCTCTGACTGCATAGCCACGTAAAATATTTTTTTCCAAATTCGTTCTTTATTTTGTTGCTTTTACAACAACAAACAAACATATATAGAAAGTAACCTTATATAAAGCATGGAAAAATGGTAGAATCATGAAGTTGTCTTATAATGCGTACGTGAGAGATAAGGTATTTTCAAAATTTATACTTTTGAAATTAAAATAGGATGGAAATACAACCAACCAAACAACTGTAGCTGCAAATACACTCTCTATCCACCAATATTTAGGGTATTTATGATTGCTCCCTTATATTTACTTTAAGAATTGAAGCATTATATCCATTATATATATAGTATAAAAATATTGGTAGCCTTGGTTTATTAATTATATTTCTGATTTGAAATTTGTTGCGGGCATTCCTCTTGTAGCTTGGAAGCACCACAAAGAAAATAAATGTTTTAACGGGCGAAATGGGACAAAAAAGGATAAAATATGGTACCAATGATACGACAACAGCTAAAATCATGAAATTCGGTGTGTACATCCCTGTAATTGCATAGACACGTAAAATAGAGGGATTTTTCTAAATTCGTACTTTTAAGGGATATAATTGAAAATGAGGGATAAAAATGGGACCTACCAAACCGCTGAAGTTGAAATCATGATATTCGGTGTATAAATTCTGACTATGCAGACTCGAAAAATGTTTTTTTCGAAATTTGTACATTTGGGCGGAGAATGGGGCGAATGGGGATATCTTTAAAATTTATACTTTTCTTATCACTTTGTCTGTATCTGAAAATGCTTCTTTATAATGGCGACTGACAATCTCCTAATATTTAGACATGTTCACTTTCACAGTTGTAGCATTTTATTTATATATAGTAGTCGATTTTAAACAGTGCGCATAAGTATACATTATGAAATAGTAAACAAATATAGTAATGTGCATAAACATATCACAATTTTCGTAATATGGTACTGTGCTTCTATGTAAAGTCGACATCCATTAATCTGCTGGTAATACTGTGGAATGCACTATGTGACTACGTAGACATGAAAAATAAAAGGTTTTTTTCCAAATTCGTACTTTCAAGGGATACATGGATACGGAGGGATGAAAATGGTACCAAGCAAACGGCTACACCTGGAATAATGAAATTCGGTGTATACATTCCTCTGATTGCGTATACACTTAAAATAAACAGATTTTTGAAATTCGTACTTTTTGGGGTTAAAAAGAAAAAAGGGGATAAAAATAGTACCAATCAAATGACCGCAGCTAGAGTCGGAAATTCGGAGTATACATTCCTCTGACTGCGTAGACACGGAAAATAGACGAATTTTTTTAAATTCGTACTTTCAAGGGATACAATTGTACAGGGGATAAAAAAGTACCAACTAAACGACTACAGCTAGAATGATGAAATTCTAATTGCGTAGAAATGTCAAAGGGGTAAAAATGGTACCAACCAAATGGGCACAGCTGGAATCATGGAATTCGTACTTTTTCTTTTACGGTAAAAGTTGGTTGAATCATGAAGGTTGGTTGAAGTTAGGTTATTTTGCACATGTACGTCTGTTAATGGATTTTCAAAATTTGTACTTTTGGAATTAAAATAGAATGGAAGTACAACAAACTGTAGCAGCCACTATCTTCCAATAATTATGGTATTTAAGCTTTTTGAAAATATAAATATAAGAATATTTTTTTTTTAATTTGAAATAGATAATGGTTTGATGTAATAAAAATATTATATTTATTTATATAATTATTTTTTCAATATTTGTATTTGTTTTGGTTTGGCTATATTACAAAATTTATATTTTCCTTTAATATTACTGCACTTCTACGAAAACCGACAACCTCTGTGGAATGCAATCCATGGTGGAGGGTATATAAAGTTCGGCCCGGCCGAACTTAACACCGTTTTTACTTATTTTTTATCATTATTAAGTCTATATATAAAAATATCCTTGCAGACTAAAAACGATATACATATATACACTTAGCTAATAGAGTTTCTATTTTCTGATAATTCAAGTACTAAATTGAAAACACATGTGGCGCAAAGGATCATTATTGACATAATTTGAGCGGAAATAATTAACGTGAATCAAATGAAAATTTATCGGAATATTTATCAACATTCTATCTATCTTCTATATATATAAAAGAGTTGCGTGTTTGAATGACTGACTGGATTTTTCGAAATTCGTACTTTTAAGGGGTAAAATGGAATACAAATGGTACCACCGCAATAACCAAAAGGCTGGATATAGAATCTTGATATTTGGTATGGATATTCCTCTTGCGGCATGAAGACATTCCAAAGAGTGGCTTTTGAAAAATTCCTACTTTTGAGGGGTTAAATGGGGAAGAAGGGACAACAATTGTACAAACAACACGGCTGAAGCTAGAATCATGAAATTTGGTATGTACATTTCTGTTACAGCGTATAGATAAGATACGAAGGGATGTTTTCGTACTTTGTAATTTTAAGGGGTAAAATGGGGTTTGAAGGGGATAAAAATGGTACCACCGCAAAGACCAAACGGTTGGGCCTAGCATCTTGAATCTTGGTACGCAAATTTCTCTTATAGATTCTACGTGCCCAATAACATATTTTTTAAAATTCGTACTTTTTGGGGTTGAAATCGGGTTAAATGGGATGAAAATGGTACAAATCAAACGGATGGAGCTGGAGTCACAAAATTCGGTGTGTGCATCCCTCAAAATGCTTAGAAACGCAAAATGAACGAATTTTTCGAAATTCGTACTTTTAAAGTGCAAACGGGAAAAGGGAATAAAAATGGTACCAATAACACGGATGACGCTGCAATCGTCAAATTCGTTCTACAGCGCAGATCACAGATAAGAAGGAATTTGTCGAAATTTGTACTTTTAAGAGATTAAATGGGATAACAAATTTTCCACAGCCAAGACCAAACGTAATATTGAAATTCGGAACGGGCAATACTTTTATAGCACGAATGCGTCCAAGAAAATATTCTTTCGTACTTTTTGTGGGTGAAGTTAAGTAAAAAGGTATAAAAATGATACCAATCAAACAGACGGAGCTGGAATCATGAAATTCGGCGTGTACATCCCTGAAAATGCTTAAAAGCGCAAAATGAAAGAATTTTTCGAAATTCGTACTGTTAAAGAGTAGACGAGCTAAGGGGGTTAAAAAGGTACCAATCATGAAATTCGGAGTGTATATTCGCCTTACCGTGTAGATGAGTGATAACAACAAATTCTTGGAGATATGTACTTTTAAGGGGTTACAAATTGTATCACCGCACCAATGGCCTAGAATCTTGAAATTTGTAATGCTTATTGCTCTTAGAGCACGAATGCATCCACGAAAACATTTTTGCAAAATTCGTACTTTTTGGGGGTAAATAGGGATAAAAATGGTACCAACCAAACAGACTGAGCTGGAATAATGAAATTCGAATTCAAAATACTTGCAAACTCAAAATAAAGAAATTTTTCGAAACTCATGCTTTTCAAAGTTAAACGGGAAAAGGGGGAAACGCACATCGACACGACTGACACTACAATCGTGAAATTCAGTGTGTATATTCGTCTTGCGGCGTAACAATGATTTTTCCGAAATTTGTATTTTAAGGAATTAAATGGGTTAAAATTAGTACCAAACGGCTGGGCCTACAATCTTGAAATACAAATCTTGAATACAAATGTATTGTATCAAAATGTGTACTTATAGGTGCAGGTGGATCAAAAGTGATACAAATTTAGGGATTTAGTATATACATTATCCCAGAATGAAACGGGCAAATAATTTTGACTTTATATGACTTTTCTTGTAAGAAAATTGTTTCAATTTATGTACCTACTAAAATTAATCTGTGTTGACTGCGTATAAATAGATGGCACAATATAAATTATTATACCCTCCACCTCCGGGATGGGGGTATACTAACTTTGTCATTCCGTTTGTAACACCTTGAAATATCGACCTGAGACCCTATAAAGTATATATATTCGTGATCGTCATAAAATTCTAAGACGATCTAGCCATGTCCGTCCGTCCGTCTGTCAGTCTGTTGAAAGCACGCTAGCATCTAAACGAAAGGAGCTAGAACGTTCAAATTTTCCCTAAATGCGTCTTATAGTCGTAAATTTCAAAATTCGTACTTTTTGGGGTTAAAATGAAAAAATGGGATAAAATAGTACCAATCTAATGACCGCAGCTAGAGTCATGAAATTCGGTGTATACATTCCTCTGATTGCGTAGACACTTAAAATAAACAGGTTTTTTGAAATTCGTACTTTTTGGGATTAAAATGGAAAAAGGAGATACAAATAGTACCAATCAAATGACCGCAGCTAGAGTCATGAAATTCGGAGTATACATTCCTCTGACTGCGTAGACACGGAAAATAGACGAATTTTTCGAAATTCGTACTTTTTGGGGTTAAAATGGAAAAGAGGGATACAAATAGTACCAATCAAATGACCGCAGCTAGAGTCATGAAATTCGGAGTATACATTCCTCTGACTGCGTAGACACGGAAAATAAACAGATTTTTCGAAATTCGTACTTTCAAGGGATACAATGGTACAGAGGGATAAAAATAGTACCAGCTAAACGACTGTAGCTAGAATGATGAAATTCTAATTGCGTAGAAACGTCAAGGGGGTAAAAATGGTACCAACCAAATGGTCGCAGTTGGAATTATGGAATTCGGTGTATACATTCCTCTGCCTGCATAGACATGCAAAATAACAGTGATTTTTGTGATTTTTTTGAGGTTAGGATTTTCATGCATTAGTATTTGACAGATCACGTGGGATTTCAGACATGGTGTCAAAGAGAAAGATGCTCAGTATGCTTTGACATTTCATCATGAATCGTCTTACAAACGAACAACGCTTGCAAATTATTGAATTTTATTATCAAAATGCGTGCTCTGTTAAGAAAGTTCATTGCGCGCTTCCATTTTATGGTCAGTTTAATCGACCCACTGAAGCGGCTATTCGGGCTATTGTGACTAAATTTCGCACCAAATTTACATTGTTGGACATTAAACCACCAACACGCTTACGTAGAGTGCGAACTGAAGAAAATATCGCAGCTGTATCGGCCAGTGTTAATGATGACCACCAATTTTCGATTCGTCGCCGTTCGCACCAATTGGGTCTCTGTTACTCAAAAACGTGGAAATGCCAAAATTGGACTAAGCGGATGGACCACCTAAGACGCAGCCGCGGTCAACATTTAAATGAAATTATCTTCAAAAAGTAAATGTCATGGACCAATCTAACGTTTCAAATAAAGAACCGATGAGATTTTGCAAATTTTATGCGTTTTTTTAAAAAAAAAAGTTATCAAGCTCTTAAAAAATCACCCTATATTACTATTCTATTTTGCACTACGTACGTCTGATAATGGATTTTCAAAATTTGTACTTTTGGAATTAAAATGGAATGGAAATACAACCAACTGTAGCACCCACTGTCTACCAATATTTATGATATTTAAGCTTTTTGAAAATAAAAGAATATTTATTTTTTGATTTTAAATAAATAATGGTTTGAAATAATTAAAATATTATATTTATTTATAAAATTATTTTTTCAATATTTGTATTTGTTTTGGTTTGCCTACATTAAAAATGTATATTTTCCTGTAATATTACTGCACTTCTACGAAAATCGACAGCTTCTGTGGAATGCAATTTATGGTGGAGGGTATATAAAGTTCGGCCCTCCGAACTTAACGCCGTTTTTAATTGTTTTTTTTTTTTGTTTAATTTGTACAAGGGGGCTAAATCAATTCGGTGTATAAATTCCTTCAGCTACGTAGGATCAAGAACCGATAATTTGGTGTGAATACGTAGTTGCGCAACATATATTTTTTTAAATTTTGTGAGCATTTAAAAGCGAAGATATTTATTTCAGGGTAAATCCTGAAATAAATATCCTCACACCGCGTACGAAGTAGCTGGTATTTGCTAGATTCTATATATATAAATTTACGAAATTCGTACTTTTAGGGGATAAAATGGCCCAAAAAGGGATAAACATCGAACCTTCGTCCTGACTAAATGGCAGTAGCTATAAACATGAAATTCGGTGAGTTCCTTCCAATGGCCATGCAGACGAGCTACAAATAGGGATTTTTCAACTAAAGTATTACAGCTAGAATCGTGAAATTTGGTATTTAAATTCCTCTGACCATATAGAAACGAAGTAAAATTTGATTTTTTCGAAATTTGTACTTTTAAGGGCCGAGCGGGACAAAAAGGGATAAAAATGGTACCTACTAAAGTATTACAGCCAGAATCGTGAAATTTGGTATGTAAATTCCTCTGACCATATAGAAACGAAGTAAAATTGGATTTCTCGAAATTTGTACTTTTAAGGGGCGAGCGGGACAAAAAGGGATAAAAATGGTACCAACTTAAGTATTACAGCCAGAATCGTGAAATTTAGTGTGTAAATTTCTCTGACCATATAGAAGCGCAGTAGTTTGATTTTTCGAAATTTGTACTTTTTCGCGGGACGAAAAGTTATAAAAATGCTGTACAATCATTTAATTACGTAAGCGCGGAATATAAATGGATATTTCAAAATTTGTACTTAAAAGGGGAGATACGGGACAACAAGGAATAAATGTGTTACCAAATAAAGTACATATTTTTAGGGGAAGCAAACACAGATTTTACCTATAGTGAGTTTTCAAAATGTGTACTTTTTGGGAAAGAAGTGCTAAAAGTTATAAACTGGCTGGATGAATCTAGAAACATGAGATCGAGGATTGTAATATTTTGTTCAAAACTTGGTAGAAAATTATACATACGAAGTAGTTCAGCTAAAATAGTGCATATCGACAAGCACATTCCTTTGACTGTGTGTGAGTGTTAGCTAATAGGAGGTTTCCAAATTACTATTATAGATTTATCTATATCCACCAAAGAAAATTAAATAAATACTATCCAAAAACAGAGACGGATAAAATTAACGAATAACTTGCTTTTTCGCGTGCGAAGCAGCGGGTACTGCTAGTATTATATAAAGGAAGAAGCAATATAATTATAAAGGGTGATTTTTTAAAAGCTATAGGAAAGCTTTTCAAAAAAACACATACAATACAGAAAAATGCATGAAATCTTAATTTGAATCGATAGTACGGTCCATATAATTTAATGTTTGAAGATTATTTCATGCAAATGTTGACCTTGACTGCGCCTCAAATGGTCCATCCGCTTAGTCCAATTTTGGCATTTCCACGCTTTTGAGTAACAGAGGCCCAATTGCTGCGAACGGCGACGAATCGATAATTGATGGTCATCATTAACACTGGTCGATACAGCTGCGATATTTTTTTCAGTTCGCACTCCACGTAAGCGTGTTGGTGGTTTAATGTCCAACAATGTAAATTTGGTGCGAAATTTAGTCACAATAGCCCGAATAGCCGCTTCAGTGGGTCGATTAAACTGACCATAAAATGGAAGCGCGCGATGAACTTTCTTAACAGAGCACGCATTTTGATAATAAAATTCAATAATTTGCAAGCGTTGTTCGTTTGTAAGACAATTCATGGTTAAATTCTAGACCAAACAGAAGATGTTTGACAGTGAAACAAAACACGAAACGTGCGTCAGCTGTTTAAACCAGTGTTGCCAAAAAGATAATAGCTAAAAAATCACCCTTTAGATATTTGTCGAGTTTAGAATCACAAAATACGTCAGAAAATTTTATATTGTTTTTTTTTTTTAAGACAGGACAAGTAAATTGAATTATCCGATATATTTCCTTAACAAATAGAGTTGCGTGAATAATTTAATCTCCAAGAAACCACAGTGAAGCAAAATGTATTTAATGTCCCTTTTCTCTTATTTGTTCTTTCTTTTGGGATCTTAAGAAAATTTGTGTTCCTAATGACACACGAAACATGGCATTGCCACGAAAAGAGCAATGCCAAGAAAAAACACACCTTGATAGACCACATCCAAATACAAATTGACATTAAATCCCGGACAAAATGTAAAAGAAACGTTAAGTATATCCTGATTATTACGTCAACATCGTCGTCTGCAACTGTGCAATATTGCATCGACATTATTGACACAAATCATATATACTGTGTACATACATACAGATGTACGTATGTGTAAATATAACAAACAATTCACACAAAAAGATGAGATTAACGAAAGCACTCGCAAATCCTGAAACAAAGAAAGACCAGCCCGAGTAGCTGGCTGGCTCATCATTAAGATGCAATTAACTGTTGGCGAAAATCAAAAATTGAAATGTTTACCTCCCTTTTATTCTCTCATCATCATCACTATTTGTAGTTATTTTCATGTAATGTGGTTTATTTTCCTCTTTTTGGGAAACAAAAAGAAAGAAAAATCCCCAAAGAAAAGGAAACATGCAAAACCCAAAAGAAAATGATTGTTTTGACGGACAATTCAAATATTCGCTATCTGTGGCACAAAAACAGAACAATTGTTCTCACACACATACAGAGAGAGGCAAAACAACAACTGTTAATATTTCCTGTTCTTAGAAAATGAAAACAAACAATGCGAAAATGGTTACGCATGCGCAACATTCTTTTCATTTCTTTGGCTATTCTTTCTTCATTAATAAGAGTTTTTCACTTTTTAATTTCAAGTCATTTTCCTAAACGAAGACAACAATGCGGCCAAACTAACCAAATGTTCACTCAAAATATGTCAAAACAAGTACAAATTGTTGACGGCTTCAGCGGTAGCTGATGCTCTACAATCCCGGCCTGCTTTGTCATCTGGTACAGGCACATGTGCCATTGAGATTTGTATTAGAACTCTGTGTGGAACGGACATTTATTGCATTGAGAATAATGGATGGCGGTGTTGGTGAGACACTAAATCCCAGGTTAGTGCTGCAGATGATGTTGTCACAAAAACATCAGATATTTTCAGCATGTAGTACTGGGAGGTGATACTATCATTCTCGTAGATGTTATCTAGTAAAACTAGAATCTGGGCAAGAAATTTCCCATACACCCCTGGTAGAGAAAAAATAGAAAACAATTAGACCTTTCAAACGATCTATATTATTTAAGTAGCCTGAGTGTTTTTTTTTTTAATTTTTTCTCCATTTTCAAAAAGACGTTTAGTAAGAAGTAAAGCTCCACACTGTTTTTATACCCTCCACCTCCAGAATGGGGGTATACTAACTTTGTCATTCCGTTTGTAACACCTTGAAATATCGACCTGAGACCCTATAAATTATATATATTCTTGATCGTCATAAAATTCGAAGACGATCTAGCCATGTCCGTCCGTCTGTCCGTCTGTTGAAAGCACGCTAGCATCTAAACGAAAGGAGCCAGAACGTTAAAATTTTCCATAAATGCGTCTTGTAGTCGTGGATCGGTTGGGATTGAAACGGGACGAAATCGGCCCAAAGAGATAACTTTTAGCTGCAACAATAAAGGTCTCACTTGCCTTTTTGCTAATTTTGGGTTCTGCTGAAAACTTCAGCACAACCTTTGGTCTTAAACCAAAATAAATGCCAACACGGAAAAATGTTTCCCTCACAAGGACTAAAAATACCCATAACAATCCCTAATATTATAGCGTATTTAAGCATGTTTTTTGAATATGTCTGTTTATATTTGCTTGATATTCGGTATGCGCATTCCCCTTATAGCAAAAACGTGCACCTTAAAGAGATTCTTATTGGGGCAAAAAAGGGATAAAAATGGTAACTATCAAACGACAACAGCTAGAAACACGAAATTCGGTGTGTACATTCCTCTAATTGGGTAGAGACATAATATAAAAGTATTTTTTCCAATTTCGTACTTTTAAGGGGTAAAATTGGAATAGAGGGATCAAAATGGTACCATCCAAACGGCTGCATCTAGAATAATACAATTCGGTGTATACATTCTTCTGATTGCGTAGACACGTGAAATAAACGGATTTTTACGTTTTGGGGTTAAATTGGAAAAAGGGGATAAAAATAGTACTAACCAAACGACCGCAGCTGGAGTCATGAAAATCGGAGTATATATTCCTCTGACTGTGTAGACACGAAAAATAAAAGACTTTTTCCAAATTCATACTTTCAATCGGTACAGAAGGATAACAAGAAAGGAAAGGCTAAAGTCGGGCGGGCCGAATCTTAAATACCCTCCACCACGGAGTGCATTCCACAGTATTACCAGCAGATTAAAGGATGTCGACGTTACATAGCAGCACAGTACCATATTACGAAAATTGTGATATGTTTATGCACATTACTATATTTGTTTACTATTTCTAACTATAATATATACATATGCGCACTGTATAAAATCGACTACTATATAAAAATAAAATGCTGTAATTGTGAAAGTGAACATGCCTAAATATTAGGCGATTGTCAGTCGCCATAAGAAAGAAGCATTTTCAGATACAGACAAAGTGATAAGAAAAGTATACATTTTAAAGATATCCCCATTCCCCAGATTCGCCCCATTCCCCGACCAAATGTACAAATTTTGAATGTATAGGCAGAAAGTATACACCGAATTTCATGATTTCAACTTCACTAGTTTGGTAGGTCCCATTTGTATCCCTCTTTTTTAATTATATCCCTTAAAAGTACGAAATTAGAAAAATCTCTTTATTTTACGTGTCTACGAATTATTGGGACGTACACACCGAATTTCATGATTCTAGCTGTTGTCGTATCATTGGTACTATATTTTAACCCTTTTTGTCCCATTTCGCAAGCTAAAACTTATATTTTCTTTGTGGTGCTTCCAAGCTACAAGAGGAATGTCCGCAACAAATTTTAACTGTATGAAAATCAGAAATTTAATTAATAAACCAAGGCTACCAATATTTTTATACTATATATATAATGGATATAATGCTTCAATTCTTAAAGTAAATATAAGGGAGCAATCATAAATACCCTAAATATTGGTGGATAGAGAGTGTATTTGCAGCTACAGTCGTTTGGTTGGTTGTATTTCCATCCTATTTTAATTTCAAAAGTATAAATTTTGAAAATACCTTATCTCTCACGTACGCAGTATAAGACAACTTCATGATTCTACCATTTTTTGTCGTAAAAGCAACAAAATAAAGTACGAATTTGGAAAAAAATATTTTACGTGGCTATGTAGTCAGAGGAATTTATATACGGAATTCCATGATTCTATCAGCGGCCATTTTGTTGGTACCATTTTTATCCCCTTTTTCCAATTTTGCCTCTTCAAGAGTACGACTAACTAAACTAAACTCTGTTTATTTTACGTATCTACATAATTAGAGAGATGTACACACCGAATTTCATTATTCTAGCTGTATTCGTTTAGTTGGTACTATTTTTATCCCCTGTAGCCATTGTATCCCTTGAAAGTACGAATTTGGAAAAAACGTTTTATTTTTCGTGTCTACGCAGTCAGAGGAATGTATACTCCGAATTTTATGATTTTAGCTGCGGTCATTTGGTAGGTACTATTTGTATCCCCTTTTTCCATTTGAACCCCAAAAAGTACGAATTGTAGAAAGTTATTTTATTTTACGTGTCTACACAATCAGAGGAATGTATACATCGAATTTCATTATTATAGCTGTTTTCGTTTAGTTGGTACTATTTTTATCCCTCTATCCCCATTTAATCCCTTAAATGTACGAATTTAGAATAAATACTTTTATATTATGTATCTACTCTATTAGAGGAATGTACACGCCAAATTTCGTGTTTCTATCTGGTGTCGTTTGATAGGTACCACTTTGATCCCTTTTTGTCCCATTTCGCCCCCTACAAATAAAAACACTCTATGGTGCCCTTTTATGCTATAAAGGGAATGCGCATTGCAAATATCAAGTAAATACAAGCTAATATGTTCAAAAAACACACTGAAATACTCTAAATATTAGGGGTATTTT
Organism: Polietes domitor; assembly: GCA_947397865.1. NCBI lineage: Eukaryota > Metazoa > Arthropoda > Insecta > Diptera > Muscidae > Polietes > Polietes domitor. Next base: position 187,096,922 of record OX377618.1, on the reverse strand, counting down.
CAGTCCTTGTGAGGGTAAAATTTTTCCCTTTGGGCCGATTTCGCCCACTTTCAATCCCAACCGATCTACAACCATAAGACACATTTAGGAAAAATTTGAACCTCCTACCTCATTTCGTTCGGCCGCTATCGTGCTTTCAACAGACAGACAGACGGACATGGCTATATCGTCTTAGAATTTTACCACGACCCAGAATATATATACTTTATGTTACAAACGGAATGACAAAGTGAATATACCCCCATCCTGGAGGTGGAGGGTATAAAAATAATACCAACTAAACTGCTACAGCTAGAATGATGAAATTCGGTTCGTACTCTAAAGGGGGTTAAAATAGGAAAAGGGGGATAAAAATGGTACCAACCAAATGGCCACAGCTGGAATCATGGAATTTGGTATATGCATTACTCTGACTGAATAGAAACTCAAAATAAAACAGATTTTTAAAAATTTGTACTTTTTACTTTTAAGGCAAAAATTGGTGGAATCATGAAGTTAGGTTATTTTGCACTATGTGCGTGAGATCATGGATTTTCAAAATTTGTACTTTTGGAATTAAAATGGAATGGAAATATAACCCACTGTAGCACCCACTACCTACCAATATTTACGATATTTAAGCTTTTTTGAAAATATAAATAAAGAGTGATTTTTTTGAGGTTAGGATTTTCATGCATTAGTATTTGACAGATCACGTGGGATTTCAGACATGGTGTCAAAGAGAAAGATGCTCAGTATGCTTTGACATTTCATCATGAATAGACTTACTAACGAGCAACGCTTGCAAATCATTGAATTTTATTACCAAAATCAGTGTTCGGTTCGAAATTTTACGCAAAGATCTTGGTATAAAACCGTATAAAATACAGCTCGTGCAAGAACTGAAGCCAAACGATCTGCCACAACGTCGAATTTTCAGTGAATGGGCGCCTTTAGACTATTTTTTGTGGGGCTACGTCAAGTCTAAAGTCTACAGAAATAAGCCAGCAACTATTCCAGCTTTGGAAGACAACATTTCCGAAGAAATTCGGGCTATTCCGGCCGAAATGCTCGAAAAAGTTGCCCAAAATTGGACTTTCCGAATGGACCACCTAAGACGCAGCCGCGGTCAACATTTAAATGAAATTATCTTCAAAAAGTAAATGTCATGGACCAATCTAACGTTTCAAATAAAGAACCGATGAGATTTTGCAAATTTTATGCGTTTTTTTAAAAAAAAAAGTTATCAAGCTCTTAAAAAATCACCCTTTATAAGAATATGTATTTTTTGAATTGACTTGAAGTATTATTTCGATATATATATATATATATATATATTTTAAACGTATTGGTGCCTTGCCTGGTATTTTTTTAATATTTGTTTTGCTTTGGCTATATTGAAAAATATAGTTTCCACTAATATTACTGCACTTCTACGAAAATCGACAGCCTCTGTGGAATGCAATCCATGGTGGAGGGTACGAAAAGTTCGGCCCGGCCGAACTTAACGACTTTTTAACTTGTTTTACCACCATTCTCTTCTCTGATTTGGCTTTATACCGGTGTCATAGGGTGGGAATAAGTATTAAAAAATATTTTTTGAAAAATTGAATCCGTTGGAACTTTAACGGGAAAATGAAAAACTTAAAACGCCAATTAACTATATTTGATCTATAGTTTCAGATGTATATCATCATTTGATTCAAGTGTAATATGGACTGCTGGACAGTGTTACATATCAAATTCAATATATGCCATAGGATGAAGTGAATATAAACTCTTTCAAATGCTGAAGATGTCAGTAGCCTTAAGATTTTGTAAAAAACGCAATCGTCATTTTTAACATCCTAAATTACATAACTATACAAATTTATGTGCAGAAACATAATTACAATTTCTGGATATTGTTTAATATAATAATCTTTATGAAAAATTATACGTTCTTCGAATTCTTCAAGGATAAATAAATGAAAACCCACTTTTAATGTTCTTATGTGTGGCCCATTAGTGTGGCCCGAATCTCCGAATCTATTATTTGATTTACTCATAGCAAGCAATCATTAAAGAGCGATAAATTAGGTATAAGAGAAATAACCACTTTAATGTTGTCATGACAATAAACCGCTACATCTTCCCACGATAAGCTTTCCCAACTTAGTGTGAACTACTGCCCGACACCAGACATCAGTATCGGCAAAAGAAATAGAAAATCCCACTGTCGCAAGCAAACTTAATAACCGCTCTAATCCCTCGCAGACGTTAAAAGAAAACAAAAAACATGTCGGCATAATTATTCAAAAATAATAATAATCATAAATGCCGTTGAACAGTCAATTCAAATTAGGATTATCAAAACAAAAACACACCACACGGCTCATGAACCGCCACACCAAACCAGATTTTTTAATGAGGTCCTTCCCTCTCCCCGTTGTCGCCGCTGTCTTCGGCAGTTCATAATTTTCACATTCACACATTGTAAGTGGGAATAATGGAAATGGGAAGAAATTAAGACTTATGACAATTTGGTGGATTTACAAAACCAAAATGACAAGCCCATCGACCATTTACACCCCGTTTGTATCACTCTCTTCCTCGCTCTCTCACTTACTCTTCGTTGGGTTTGAGAGGTAAACTAGCAGCGGGTGTTACATTTTGAAATATCACGAAACAAACAAAAACATTTCGTCCTTCCAGAGATTTGCCATATTTGAACTCACACGCACACACATAGATGGATGGACAGACAGACAGATAGTCGGCCATGGCAGCGGAAATTAAATCAGTTGACATTCTGTGCACACACCCATACCACACCAACAATACCCAGTCAACCACTTTTCGTTTTGTGTTGCGAGAGAGCACACATATGGATGGATGTGTTTGGCCGGAGCGCCATTTGTGCCTTTAAATCAACGTCATAGCTCTCGCAAACTCAGCAAACTACGATTACAATTAGCCCAAAGTGGTGTATGGTCATGGTTTGTTTTTCTTTTTTAATTATTTCGCCCATTTAGGGGTTGTGTTGGGAAATAACCGTTAAATATCCTTTACGGCTCATATGCATAATCACAATGATAACAGAAATCATCGCACAGTGGGGGAAATCACTTTTTTGGAATGGATTTCACGCCCTCTTATAGAGAGATGCTAGTAAATATCAAAATTTGAATTTGAAAAATTTAAGATAGGATATTTATCCTAAATATAAGGGTTACTAGCTGAACCCCGCCTGCTTCGCCAGGCCAAAAAAAAAAACAAATGTTAAAATTAAAATCAGGTTTCATATTGATTTTTATCGTGGTCAGTAATATATATGTACCAATTTTCAGCCTTCTAGCTCTCAAAACACTTTTACCATGCCCACAAAACGAAAATCCAAATTTCGGCATCAAATTGATCTTTCTCGTGGTCAGTAATATATATGTACCAATTTTCAGCCTTCTAGCTCTCAAAACAATTTTACCACACCCACTCCGGCTACAAAACGAAAATCTAAATTTCAGCATCAAATTGATCTTTCTCGTGGTCTGTAATATATATGTACCATCTTTGAGCCTTCTTGCTCAAAAAAACACTATTGCCACGCCCACTCCGCCCTAGTCTATAGTTCTTTCCAGACCTGCATATATCTGTACTGAAAATTTCAACAACATCGGTTCAGCCGTTTACGCGTGAATTACACAAAGATTTTATAATATAGGGTCCGCCATCTAACGTTTTTTTTTCAACTATTCAACCGTTGGACTATTATTTGTGGGGAGCCGAGGCAGCCATTTTAATGAAATTCTTTTCCATTATTAACCGGAAGGATTGTACTTTGAAATAAAGAAAAGAAATTTGAGAAAATATTCAGTAGTGTTTTTTTTATAGCATTTTCAAAAAAAAAAAAGTTATTTGGCGAACCCTATATTATTCCTTGTTAGGGAAAAACTTTATCCACCGATTTTACAGATTTTATCCCAGCTACAGCCATTTGGTTGGTACCATTTACGAGAATCCCTTTTATTGTGCGATACACACACCTTATTTAATAATAATTCTTCCCGGCCAGTACCAATTTTTTCCAGTTTAAGCCAAACAAAAACAAGCTTTATACATAGATTTTATATCCTATTATATTATATTTTACCAATTATATCCTTGTTTTCCCTTTTGAACCTAAAAATCCGAATATTGAAAAAGCGTTGATACTTTTTTTGTCCCCTCGTCGATGCAGTCAAATCGATGTATATACCGAATATCATTACAGTTGAACTTCCATTAACCGTGAAGCTGAGTGGTTGATTTTTTACCTCTATTAGCCGTGATTTACCTCTATTGCCCGTGATGCACATGTCCATGTGACTGCTTGTTTGTTTTTTTCGTATTCGGTGATTCCCCTTTTTCATGAAAGTGTTATTATCATATCAAATTTTATATTCATTCATCAGTGTGAAATTCGCGAAAAGAGCAAGAAAGGTTCTTTCAATTAAAGAAAAAATGGAGCTGATTAATGAATACTCAAAACGTAAAGTATTTAAATTTTTTAAAATTTTGCTCCGATACTAATTCAATGCTTGGCCTTAAACACAGATATACACTAAAAACATCCGAAAATCCAAATGTTGATTTCGCAACATATGAATGGTTTCGGCAAGAAAGATTTAAGGGAACTCCAATTTCAGGTAAGTTAACTGAAATCGAGATACTGTATGAACTTAAACTGAAATTTGCTTCTGAACTTCAGGCGAAATGATTGTCGAAAAGGCAAAAATGTTCCATTTGAAGTTAAACATGAATTCAGAGTGCACTTATTCATTTTGTTGGTTGGATAAATTCAAAAAAACGTCATGGAATCCGTCGACTGAAATCTACGGGAGAAAAGGAGTGTGCTGATTATGAGTCTGTTACGATGTCTGTGGACGACTTGGATGAAATCATTAAAAACGAACAACTTACAACTGAACAGATCTACAATGCAGACGAAACCAGTCTATTTTGAGGTGTTTGCCTCAGAGTTCTTTGGCTAGTGGTAATGAATATTCTATTGAAGGGTACAAGGAATCCAAGGAGAGAATCACAGTGCTAGTTTGTTCAAATGCTGCAGGAACTCACAAGTGTAAATTGATGATAATAGGAAAAAGTGCCCATCCAAGAGCTTTAAAAAACGTTGAACACCTTCCTGTGATTTATAAATCTAATAAGAAAGCTTGGGTAACACAACAGCTATTTCTGGAGTACCAGAAGCAAAGGAACATCAACGGCGCATCGGTCTCAAAAATAACTGTAAAATACTTTTACTATTAGACAACTTTCCAGCACACCCAGATGTAAATGCTATGATATCTGAAAACGTTACAGCAAAATATCTCCCACCAAATTGCACGTACTTGATTCAGCCTATGGATTAAGGAGTAATTCGGAGCTTCAAATGTCACTACCGTAAACTGATCGTTCAAAAACTTGTTGGTGCTAATGACAGACGTGAGTTCGTTAAATCTTTGAATATTAAGACAGCTTTGTGGGCAGCCGCAGCTTCGTGGGACTTTGTAACTCCACAAGTTTTAAAAAGAGTTTGGAATAACTTACTATCTCATAATGAAGATGCTCCAAATAGCCTTGTTGAGATACAAACAGATATAACCATACCGTCTGGATGTACGATTGATGCTGTCGAAAAGTGGATGGTGTGCGACTCGGATGTCGCTCCGTTTGCTATTATATCTGAAGACGAAATCGTAGACATGGTTACCCAAAGCCAAGAAGATGAGCTTGATTCAAATTCCGAGGAATCAGATGGAGGAAATGCGGACGAAACGCCTACATTGGCTCAGACAATAGAGGCTAGTAGTATTTTGTTAGGTTTTTTAGAAAACTTTAATTGTCCAAGTATTTCAGAACCAGATAAAATGCAAATATATCGCATACAAACTCATTTGTTGGAAGAACAATCAAAAGCTAAAAGCATAAGACAGACTTCCATAAAAGATTTTTTTAAATAAATGTATGTATTCCTTGAGATATGATAAGTTATTTATAGACGCAGATTTACATGTTTTTGTCAAAAATAAATAAAAATAATAAAATTTATACATGTAAAATTTTATCTCTTTTAACCGCAATTTTCGGTTATCCGTTCTTAGCCCGGTCCCGAGCATCACGTTTAATCGAAGTTCAACTGTATTTTATTTTTTTTTAAGTTGGTACAATTTCTATCCCCTTTCGCTTCATTGACCCATTAGAAACACAAATTTCGAAAAATGTCTTTATGCTGCGCGTCTACATCGTCAGAAGAATGAATAAACCGAATTTCATTGTTTAAAATTTAGTCGATAGGTTAGCACCATTTGTATCCCTCTTTCCCATTTTACCCCTTAAAAGTACAAATTATTATACAAATTATTATTATTATATGTCGCGTTCGCTGATCATACCTTATTCATAATTATAGATTTCGTTGGTTGCTTGTTAACCATTTTATCCCTTTTTCCCATTTTTGTACTAAAAGTACGAACGTGGAAAATCTCACTATTGCCTTGGTACTTATTTCATCCATTTTCCCTATATTTTTATTTTGCTTGTCAAAGCACTCAGAGCGATGTATACACCTAATTTCATTTTTTTATTTCCGGGTTGGTATCATTTTTGTATCCCCTTACACTCCGTGTCCGCCCTAAATGTAGAAATTTTAAAAAATATTTTATGTGGCGCACAGTCAGGGGAGTGTATACTTCCAATTCATTATTGAAAATTCAGTCGTTTGATTGGTACCAATTTTATCCCTTTTTTGCCACTTTGCTCCTTAAAGTATAAATTTCAAAAATCAATTATCTTTCGCGTTCACTGTGGAATGCACACACACCTTATTTCATAATTATAGCTCCCACCGTTTGCTACCAAGTTTATACCCTTTTTCCCATTTTGACCCAAAAAGTACGAATGTGGAAAAATTTTTCGTCTACACTTTCAGAGGAAAGTGTACCTGCAGCCTTTCGATTGGTACTAATTTTATCCCTTTCCCCTTTTTGAACATAAAATTACGCAAATCGAAAGGGGTTTTATGTTACTCGGCGAAGCAGTCAGAACGATGCATACATCGAATTTCATTATTTTATTTCTAGAATGGTACCATTTTTGTCCCGTTTTCCCTGTAAAATTACGAATATGGAAAAAGCCTTTTATTTTGCGTGCCTACACAGTCAGAGAAATGTATACACTGAATTTCATTATTTTACATGCAGCACTTAGTTGGTACTAATGTTGTCCCTTTTCCCCATGTTTAAACAAAAAGTACGAATATAGAAAGCGATGTCTACACGGAATATAATTATTTTATTTCTAGGTTAGTACCATTTTTACCCTTTTTCGCTCCATTGTCCCCCTAAAATTCGAAAAATTTCTCTATGTTCGCGTCTACACAGTCAGAGGAATGTTTAAACCGAATTGCGTTATGTAATATTCAGTTGATTGGCTGGTACAATTTTTATCCCTCTTTTCGTATTTTGCCCATTAAGAGTACGGATTTCAAAAATCAATATCACACCTTGAAAATTTAAATTAAGCACACATTATTTCACATTTATTCCTTTTGCCCCGTTCACCCCCCCAAAAAATATGAACGTGGAAAAATCCTATTGTTGTGGATGTCTGCACAGTAAGAAGAATGTATACACCAAATTTCATGATTCTACCAGCAGCTATTCAATTCGCACTAATTTTATCCCTTTTCCGCATATTGAACTTAAAAGTACGAATATCGAAAGAGGTTTTATTTTGCTTGTTACAATTTGTATCCCCTTTTGCACCATTTTCCCCTTAAAAGTACACATTTTAAATTATTTTATGTGTGTGGAGATACTTCATTATTTAAAAATCATTCGTCTATTGGTACCATTTGTATCCCTCTTTTCCCAATTCGGTCCTTGCTTTTACGCGTCTACGTAATTATAGGTATGTAGACTCCAAATTTCAGCTATTGTGATTCGTACCATTTTTATCCCTTTTTGTACTCATTATGAATTTAGCATTTCTGGCTAATGTTCACAAATTTCTAGTGAAATAAAAAAGTTCAGAAAATGTTCTTAAAAACTTCAAATACTAGCAGATATTGTCAGTTCTTTTTAGGAGAAAATTTTCCGGTCTTGTTCGATTTCGCCCATTTTAATGTTCATTTCATACTTTTTTGCCGAAGCGAATTTGTTTTGTTCTGATATTCTGGATCTAAGACCAAATAATAGCTACGTCCTAAAAATGTGTTACCCTAGACCCTGGGCTAAAATAAATGTCTTTGGGTTTACATGACATTTTTACCTACAAAATAAAAAGTCGAAAAAATACATATTTTTTCAATATATGTATGTATGTATTTTATGTAAAAAATAATGATTTAACTAAAAATGTACATAACTGAAGAGATTTTAGGGTCCGAATCATGAAACATTTTGATGTCTTTTGAGGGGGTAAGTGGGGTCAGATAGAGAATTATTGCCTGCAACATTTTGGTTGCCCCAAGTCTCCTCTATAAATCACCTCTAGTCATATTTGTTCTAACACTAACAATTATAGGTGCTAAAACCCCTGGCCCAGTATACTTGCCTGTGGTCATCAAAGGGTTAACCAATTCGCAAGTATTGTCCAAAATTGTTAACCCCTAGATCATATCGTTCACGAGCTATCGTGATTTCAACAGATGTATAGGTGGTCATGGCCAGATCGTCATGGAATTTTACCACGTCCCATGGATATATATATATACTTTAAAGGGTCTCCGATAAATGATTTCAAGGCGTCTCAAAGATAAATTGAATATACACTCCATCCTATGGTGGAGGGTATAAATATATAGGTAAGCCATTTATAAACCCCCTCAGATAATGATCTTTCTTATTTACTTTCTTCCCCCCACTGTGCCGCATAGCCCACTCATAGCATTGCCAGTGCGTGCGTATTAGGATTCTTTCCATTTGCATTCAGCCTTTGTGCCTTTTTGATTTTTGCCTAGGCGTTTCTGACTGACGAGATACTGGCACCCATCAAAATGATTTCTTTCACTTCCTCAACAACACACCGACTACATCGACAACAGCTTTATTTCTCTTTTATCGAGGATTTGCAAGTTAATCACAACAAAAGAGATAATAAGGGTCTCTTCTCCCTTCAGCCCAGCACACCGTCCGTCCGTTCGACGAGCCATCATGGCCTGATAACGAATCTAAATCATCAGACAATGGATGGGTGTTCTTTGTTGCGCGAAAGTGTGTTTTTAGTGAGTTTTCAAAACATGTCCTTCATTCCACATGCACAGGGGTTGAAAGGATCGATGGTTGGTTGGCTGGCTGGATGGATGGGGAGCAGCACTAATTTGTACATTATTAAGTGCAACATTTGTTATACCGTAAAAGTCCTTGCGTAGATGACAACAGTTGACTATAGGAATCAATGTTATTGGGAATATTAAGTTACGATATACCGGGTGGATGATGCACTACATTAAGTAGCTCAAATAAGTTTAATAAAATAAAACATATTTATTAAATTTGTGTAACCGTTTAGAATTTAAAAGGCTTCCACAAATCAAAATTTGTTACTTTTGTTTTGTAAACTTCATGTCTGTAATAACCTCAAGAGAGGTCATCAGACCTTGGGGCCAACGAAGTATTGAGTTTCTTGGAATCAGCTTCGTTGTAATTCTGTAATAACAGGACTGTCATAGCAGGTTTTTTGTTTTGTAATTTTCTCGCGATCTATCGAACGTGTATCCATTTTTTGCAGGGAACTCGACTTTTATGTTTAAACAATGTATAGAAAAAGTGATGTGAAAAAGGGGTCCAACATTTTTGTAGTAGACGTAGTTCTAACAATTCTACATCGACTAGTGTAAAAATATCCATTTCCATGGTCATGGATGATTTTTTTTTTTGTAAAAAACGTGCCTAATGTATTAGTAAAATATAATAATGAAATATTACAAAATAAAATATTACAATTTACTTGACTTATTAAACCGTGAGTCGGATGATATACATCTGAAACTGTAGAAATCATTGAAATAATTGACGTTTTCAGTTCTTCATTTCCTCATCCTGTTGTCCTTTAAAAGCACAAGAAAGTTTGAAAGGGTATTTCAAAAAATAATTTTAAATACCTGCGATAAATGTCAAACTAAAGTGGAGAATACAAATATTAATACTTAAAATTTCTTGAATTTAAACTGATACTGATATAAAAAGTGTTAATTTATTTAGTTTATTCATATTTTACTTTATAAAGGGTAAAATTTAAATGGTTTTAAATACAAAATTAATACAGAGAGAATTAAGAAATGTAAATTTTTGGATTTGAACCGGGATATTGTCGTGGCTCAAGACCACTTTGCATCTATATTTAATAGAATGCAAATTTATTTACAAATGGCATGGTGACATTTATTACTTGGCTGCAGACTACCACGATCATGATTTCCACCCTGTCTAAAGGTTTCGTTCAGGTGGCTTCGCAGCGACTTTTCAACATCAAACCCGGCCTTTATAAGGAGATGATTCTCACAAACGAACGAGAAGCACAACTCACTTGCCGAATTTGCGTTTAAAAAATAGCACCAAGTAATAAAACACACATGCCATCATGCAAGTATCTCATTGAGTTGCTTATGTAAGTATGTGTATAGTTACCCAGCAATACTTCTGCCGTGCCAATTATTTTTAACAGATATTCTCTCCTTTAATTTGACACTTATGTTGGTATCGTAGGTTGCCATTGAGTATTTACAACAATTTTTGGAAACATGCTATCCTTTGAAACATGTAAAGACCTCGGAATGAAGACTTACAACGTTCAATTGGTCCAACAACTGAAGCCTCATGACCATCCGAAGCGTTTTCGCTTCCCCAATGGGCTGACTATTGTTTGGCAGGAGATGATGAGTTTTACTGTAAAATCGAGTTTTCAGTTAAAGCTCAGATATTGTCATCTCGGTGGTTATGTCAATAAGCAAAATTGCCTCATATGGGGTTCAGATAACCCACACGTGACTATTGAGAAGCCAATGCAATCGCAACGAGTTACTGTTTGGTGTGGATTTTGGGCTGTACTGAAAAATAGGGTTGATCGGATGAGACACTGCCGAGCCATTCGTGGTAGTCATATTGTGTTCCATTATTAAATGACAACGTTTAACATTTCCAATAAAACCAGAAATTTGAAAAAGATAATCAGTACTTTTTCACATCCGATCCTAATTTAAAAATTTAAATGGCCCACCCTGAGAACGTGGCCAAAATATCATAATTTGCATAATGTTGTGCTTCATTTCGTCGTAAGGCAGACAGCTTTTAATCTGGCGTTAATACTGTGGAATGCACTCCATGGTGAAGGGTATATAAGATTGGACCCGGTAGGATTTAACTCCGCTTTTAGTTGTTCATGTTCTCAATACAATAGACCGAATCCTCAAAATTAGATGTTCGTGTTCTCAATACTACTAAACTAAACACTAAAAATTATAGAAATGTTCCAGGAACATTTCAAAGCTTATTCGTCTTCAGCAAATCCATAAAATTTCAAAACAGTCCATTCAGTAAAACTAAATCAATTAAATATAATAAATGATATTTATTTTTTCGACAATTTGAAACTTTTTCGAAGTGAGTAAAATATTTATTCACACACGTGAAGTTAACTCATATTTTTATACCCTCCACCTCCAGGATGGGGGTATAATAACACTATCATTCCGTTTGTAACACCTTGAAATGTCGATCTGAGACCCTATACTTTATAAATATATATTCTTATCGTCATAAAATTCTAAGACGATTTAGCCATGTCCGTCCGTCTGTTGAAAACACGCTAGCATCTAAATGTCCATAAATGCGTCTTACTAATTCGCTGTTTTCAAATTCATACTTTTAAGGGATGAAGTGGGAAGCGTGGGATAAAAATAGTACCAAACAAAATACATTACTCTGATTGCATAGATAGGCAAGTAAAATAAAGGGATTTTTCGAAATTCGTACTTTTAGGGGGAAATGGGGATAAAAATTGTACCAACCAAATGACGCATATACAGTCATGAATTTCGGAGTATACATTCCTCTGACTGCGTAGACACGAAGAATAAAAAGGTTTTCCAAATAAGCATTTTCAAGGGATACAATGGGATAAAAATGGTACCAACTAAACGAATACAGCCAGAATGATGAAATTCGGTGTATATATTCCTCTGATTGCGTAGACACGTTAAATAGAAGGATTTTTCGTACTTTTTTGGGTTCAAATGGAAAAAGGGGACAAAAATTGTACCAACCAAATGGCCGCATGCGGAGACAAGAAATTCGGAGTATACATTTCTCTGACTGCGTAGACATGAAAAATAAAAAGTTTTTTTTTTAATTTGTTCTTTCAAGGGATACAAAAGGGAACAGAGGGATAAAAATGGTACCAACTAAACGGCTACAGCTAGAATGATGAAATTTGGTGTGTACATTCCTCTAATTGCGTAGACACGTAAAATAAAGATATAAAGTTTTTTCTAAATTCGTACTCATTTAATTTTACTTCAAAAATTGGTTGAATCATGAAGTTAGGTTATCTTGCACTATGTACGTGAGTTAATAGATTTTCAAAATTTCAACTTTCGGAATTAAAATATGATGGAAATACAACCAACCAAATGGTTGTAGCTTAAAACGCTTCCACTATCACCAAATATTTAAAGATTGCTGTCATATATATTTTTCGAAATGGCTTGAAGTATTATTTCGATATATATAGTATAAACATATTGGTAGCTACACCTTATCAGCGTGGATTTTATATTTATTTAAAAATATTTTTTCCAATATTTTTATTTGCTTTGGTTTTCCAATATTAGAAAAATTTAACATTTTTCTGTAGCGCGCATCTACGAAAATCGACAACCTCTGTGGAATGCAAGCCATAGTAGAGGGTATATACAGTTCGGCCTGGCCGAATTCATTCAGAGGATATATGAAGGTTAGAATTGTATTGTAGTAGTTACTAAATTTTGTTTTAAAAAATGTAACCCTCATAGAATACATTTAATGCGATTGCTACAGTCATTAGAGTTATATCATTATTCTAAATTTTAAAAAATAATTTTATATTTGATTTGAACTGGGATATTGTCCTGGCTCAAGACCATTTTGCATCTATATTTAATAGAATGCAAATTTATTTACAAATGTTATGGTGACATTTATTACTTGGCTGTAGACTACCACGATCATGATTTCGACCATGTCAAAAGTCTTTTCAAGTGGCTTCGCAGCGACTTTTCAACATCAAACCCGGCCTCTTTAAGGAAATGATTCTCACAAACGAACGAGAAGCACAATTCACTTGCCGAATTTGCGTTTAAAAAATCGCACCAAGTAATAAAGCACACATGCCATCTTACAAGCATCTCATTGAGTTGCATATGTCACCATACCATTTGTAAATAAATTTGCATGCTATTAAATATAGATGCAAAATGGTCTTGAGCCAGGACAATATCCCAGTTCAAATCAAATATTGATTACAGACCAAAAAAAAAACGAAAATACTAAAAAAAAATAAAATAATTTTATATTTATAAGTTTTTACTTTTTTTTAATTTTAGGTATATTGTGTTATCAAATCCGTTAATAACGTTTTGGTTCCCAAGTCATTTTGCAAAACTACCCAAATTTGTATTTTTTGTTTACACTGCTCTACCGAAAATGTGGATATTTCTGTCGAAAAAGATCGATATTTTAAGTTGGCGTGTAATTTTGCTATTCAAGCGGGAAGAGTTTTATGTACAACTTTGGTGTGTTCCCCCACTGAAAATTTCCATTAATTTTTAATTTAAATTCTTTTTGTGAAGAAACTCTTTTTATTTTCTCGAAAAAAGGGTCAAATTGAGGGTCAAAGTAGAGCTGGAGGTTTAAGATCTCCCACAAAAATAATCCTTATAAAATTCCACAATATACTGCTGACAATATGAAATTTTTCAGACATTAACTCTCTTCGAACAAAAAATGAAAACTTTGACCCAATGTAAAAAGAATCTCAGACCAGCTGGACTATAGGTTTATTCTAAAAAAAGGATCTACTCAAAATGCCCTTACAGAATTATAGGGTCGCTACACTGAAAGAATTTTCCTTCATAATATTTATGAAGCGATTTCGTAAAAGGTTTTTCATAAACTTAGTGAATTTTTTCTTAATATGTATGAATAATTCATAAATATCGTGAAATGTTTCATACATGTTTCCATAAACATTTCATATTTTATAAAACAAAATTTTTAAATTAGTTAAACTTAATTCATAAGATCAAAGAAAGATTTCATAGTATTAAAGCAAGCAATTCTTAAATATTATGAGATATGTCATAACCAACAAAATATTTGTGTTATGAAATGTTTCATCACATACAGCAACATCTTTAGTGTGTCGGCTTTATTCGGTTGAATGCTAGCAATTCTCATTCGTCCTCTATTAACTATGAAATAAGTATTTACCCTGATTTTGGCCAAAGACATTCTCATTGCGCAGACACTCGCAATGATGGTGTATGTTGATTGGTTAGTTAACAAGTCATACCTGTTTTTGCTTTTTTGTTTATATTGGAAAATTTATTAATATTTATGAAACTTTTTCATAAAATTAATTAAGTTTATTTATAAAATCTATGAAAAATTTCATAAATCCTATTATGATAAATAATGAACTGGAACAATGTTCATCGAAAGAAGAACTGCATTTCATAGTTTCTAAGAAATTTTTCATAAATTCTATGACACTTTTCATTGATATGTGCTTTAAAAAACATGTTTCATACATGTTATGAAGATTTTTTTGCCGACTTTTCAATGAAATTTTTCACTGAGGTTAAGACAGAGTCATAAATATTATGAAGATAATTTCACTTTCAGTATATTCTGTTCCAAAAATTCTGTTGAACAGTCTTATTAGAGCAAATGAAAACTCCGCGTCCGTACGAGTACAACGCGGAAATTACCCACCACCATGGATAGCATTTCACTACCATTTTACGGTATAAAGGATTATCTCTTCATTTAATGTTGTTTAGGGCACGGCAATTCGAATAGTTGACTGACTTAATTATTTCAGCTGCTACAATCCAGAGAGCGAGAGAAATGCGAAAAAATTGTTCATACCAAATCTCAGTGAGCAAACAGACAATTGCGATTATTTGTAATTTAAGATGCGCTGAAGCATACATTTCATGCGAAAAGCGACAGCAAGAGAAGGGTAAGACATCCATCCATCCACTGAATCCACCACTCCACTCACTGTCCATATCCACCGAAAACAATTGTGTTTTTTGTCTGCTGTTAAAGGCAAAAGTTAGAAATAAAGGTTAACAATAACCCAGAGATATATGTACGAATGTAGGTATGTTGTCCGTATGGACAACAAGGCAAATGTCTATTGTAATGGATCATATTGCTGTTAAACGTTATCTTCGCAATAGAATCAACATCAACATCAGTAGCAGCAACAACAATTACACAAATATATGTATCTGAAGGATACGAATGCGAATGTTTGAGAGTGCGCTCCAGTGTGCGGATAAAGAGCTAAAATGTATGAAGAAGTCAATAACATCTAAACTGAACTCGCCAAACTTGTTGAGGTAATCTGATCCCAGTTCGAATCGTACGTATTCCCAAATGCATAATGAGCCGGAGTTATGATTTTCTTCTTTGGACGAAATGACACAAAAGTTCTCTTTCTATCTCTCTCTTTATCTAATGAAACACATTGACTTTCGAAGATGATTTCGATGAAAAGCAAAGGCAGGCAAATGGAGGAAAAATGATACTTATGGGTGTCCACAACTTTGACAAGGGATTCTCGGTATTCACATGCGGCCAAAAAGGTCACTCCTTGTGGGACTGTGGAAAATCCACCTTCGTAAGTTTGCATGAATGCGGACGAATATGGTTTTGAAATTCGAGATGAGTGTGTGTGTGTTCGTTCGACTGCGAAATGACTTTAATTACAGATCAATGCCAGCGAAATAAATAAATGGTATTAAGATGTCGATGATATCATTCTACGGTGATTTCAAACCTTATTTGAGAAAACTACAACAATGTGCCGTCTTCAAAAGTAGCACTGGACATTATCGAGTTTTAGCTCAAGCTGGGGCTATTTGATGTTTTAATGAATTGTGCGTATCTGAGCAACTTATTTCCATTTTCTGGAGAAGTGGTACTAAATAAAGAGCAAAATGTTCAAATATACCATTTAAAGCAAATGAAGAACTTCTCACATCACCTGATGTACCCAGTGTTGTTTTTTCTTTTACACTGTCCAACAGCATTTTTGGAACAGAATAGCTATAATTCCCAATAATTCTGAAAAGGCATGTTGAGTAGCTGGACTGTGTTCTTTTTTTCTGTGGGTCAAAATTTTCATTTTTTGTCCAAAGGGAGCATTATCCTAAGTGAAACAAGTAAAAACGGCGTTAAGTTTGGAAGTTCAGAGGCTATCGATGTTACGTAAAATTTGGGTAAATGGTAAATTTTTTAATGCAACCAAACCAAATGACAACATTGAAAAAATAATTTTATAAATAAATATTAAATTGTCATTAAAATTTTCAAAAAGCTTAAATACCCTAAATGTTGGGGAATAGTGGGTTCATTTTCAGCTACAGTCGTTTGATTGGTAGTATTTCCATCCTACTTTAATTCCAAAAGAACTATTTTTGAAAATCCATTGTCCCTCACGTATATAGTGCAAAATAACCTAACTTCATGATTCTAGCCATTTGCTCGCTATCAGTTATATCACTTTTCACATCTTTGCGTAAAAGTAAAAAAATAAGGTACGAATTTTGAAAATTCTTTTTCCCATCTTACCCCTTAAAAATACACACCGAATTTCGTGTCTCTAGCTGTCATCGTTTGATAGGTACCATTTTCATCTCTTTTTTATAGGGTCTCAGGTCGATATTTCAAGGAATGACAATCATCCTGTGGTGGTGGGAATGGAAATTATGTAAATTAATGTCTGAGAGAATTCTTATTGTCAGAACTGTTTTGTCAACTTCATGGACCAATTTGACCCTTTCTAAAAGGACATTTAAGGATTAAAATTGTCTACGAAATAAAATTACCAGAAAATTACAGTGGGGGTCACTAAAAACACCAAAGATGTAAATAAAGGTCTTCACGCTTAAATAGAAAAATTATATAGAAAAGTTCCAACGGAAATTGGTTTAAAGTTTTAAAAATTTGAGTAATTTTTAGATATAAAAAATTTAAATATCGACCTGAGACCCTATAAAGAATATGAATTCTTGATCGTCATAAAATTCAAATAGTCATGTCCGTCCGTCTGTTAAAAACAGGCTATCACCTAAACAAACGGAGCTAGGAGGTCCAAATTGTGCAATAATACGTCTAATAGTTGTAGACCGATTGAGATAGAAAATGGGTGGAACGGTTCAGAGGGAAAATATTTTCACTGGCATGGGCAAGAAATACCCCCAACAATTCATAATATTTTGAGTATTTAAGTATGTCTGTTTATATTTACTTGATAATAATATAATATTTTACTGAATTTATATGTGAAGTCCACAAAATGTATTCTATATAAAATTGGGATCAACCAAACTTACTTGTTTTATTATAACAATATTTTATTTACAAATGACATTTATTACTTGGCTATCATGCTTTATGGTCCATGACGACCTCTTTTCAGATGGTTTCACAGCGACTTTTGAACCAAATATCCGGACACTTTAAGTAAATTTTCCCCCAAACGAACGAGAACCACAACTCACTTTCACAATATCAGTCAAGTAACAAAGCACACATTACTATCACACAAGCATTACATTGACTTGCATATGCAAGTATGTGTATATGCTTTTGTTTCATTTTTTTTTTTTTTCAAAAAATAGATTGTAATTTTTTAAGTGTATTTTTTCAATCAAAGGAATGTAGATATAGTGAAATATGTTTCTTTCAAAGTGCGAGAAATTAACGGGCCGAACTTTATATACCCTCCACCATGGATTGCATTCCACAGAGGTTGTCGGTTTTCGTAGAAAATATAAATTTTGTCATATAGCCAAACTAAACCAAATACAAATATTGAAAAAATAATTATATAAATAAATATAATATTTTAATTATATCAAACCATTACCTATTTCAAAGCAAAAAATAAATATTCTTATATTTATATTTTCAAAAAGCTTACATACCATAAATATTGGAAGATAGTGGGTGATACAGTTGGTTGTACTTCAATTCTATTTTAATTCCAAAAGCACAAATTTGTATACTCCGAATTGCATGACTCTAACTGTGGTCATTTGGTTGGTACTATTTGTATCCCGCTTTTCCATTTTAACCCCAAAAAGTACGAATTTCGAAAAAATCGTATATTTTCCGTGTCTACGCAGTCAGAGGAATGTATACTACGAATTTCATGACTCTAGCTGCGGTCATTTGATTGGTACTATTTTTATCCCATTTTTTCTTTTTAACCCCAAAAAGTACGAATTTAGAAAAATCTGTTTATTTTAAGTGTCTACGCAATCAAAGGAATGTATACACCGAATTTCATTATTCCAGGTGTAGCCGTTTGGTTGGTACCATTTTTATCCCTACGTACCCATTGTATCCCTTGAAAGTACGAATTTGGGAAAAAACCTTTTATTTTTCATGTCTATGTAGTCAAAGGAATGTATAGACCGAATTTCATGACTCTAGCTGCGGTCATTTGGTTGGTACTATTTTTATCCCTTTTTTCTATTTTGACCCCAAAAAGTACGAATTTTGAAAAATCAGTTTATTTTCCGTGTCTACAAAGTCAGAGGAATGAATACTCCAAATTTCATGACTCTAGCTTCGGTCATTTGATTGGTACTATTTTTATCCCCTTTTTTCATTTTAACCCCAAAAAGTACGAATTTTGAAAAATCCGTGTATTTTACTTGTCTATGCAATCAGAGGAATGTATACACCGAATTTCATTATTCTAGGTACAGCCGTTTGGTTGGTACCATTGTTATCCCTCTATTCCCATTTTACCCCTTAAAAGTACGAATTTGGAAAAAATACTTTTACATTATGTATCGATTTATGAGCAATGCGAGTTGTTGCGATTTAAGTTTTATTTGGGTAAGTTTAGAATCAATGTGGGTTTGCCAAGTGAGTCTGCGGTCAAGATGGATTCCCAAGTATTTGATGGAAGTATGCTGGAGAGTACTAAGGCCATTAATGCTAATTGGTGGACATGTGTTCCTTCGCAGAGTAAAAGTGATATGTATGGACTTTTGTTCGTTTACTTTTATTCTCCATTTATGGAGCCAATTCTCTAATAAAACTACATATTCTTGAAGAAGACCAGATGCGACGATGTGATTCTCATGGACACTTGAAATTGCGGTGTCATCGGCGAACGTTGAGATATGGACCAGATTGCTAGTAGGCATGTCGGAGGTATATAGAACATATAACAGTGGACCTAAGATGCTACCTTGGGGGACGCCGGCTTTTATAGAAATTTCCGAAGATATGTAGCTTTTGTGTTTAATTATGAACTTGCGGCCAAGAATGTAATTTTCTAGCAGATTGTGTGTATTAGGAGGCAGAAACATTTTAATTTTGTGAATTAGGCCTTCGTGCCATACTTTATCGAAAGCTTGAGAAACATCAATGAACAGAGTTGAGCAGTATTTTTTTTCTTCAAGAGCATTGCGTATATTTGTTACTAGCCTGTGAACTTGTTGAGTCGTGCTGTGGTTTTTACGAAACCCGAACTGGTGGTTTGTGATGATGTTATTATCGTTTAGGAATTTCACTCATAAATCGTAACTCCAAACTTGGACTCGACTGCAAATTGCTTATATACAAGACTATAATTAAACCAATATGGATGTATGGCATTCAGCTCTGGGGAACTGCTTCAAATTCGAACATTGATAAAATACAAAGAATACAGAACAAAATCCTGAGACAGATTACAAACGCACCATGGTACTTAAAAAACTCAAATATACATTGCGATTTAAACATGGCAACCGTTAAGGAAGAAATTATTCTAAACTGTAGAAACTACCTCAACAACCTAGCTACACATCCAAATGCATTGGCAAGGGACCTAAGAAGTTATGGCGGCCATAACCGCCTGAAGAAACGAGATACTGTCGACATGATTCACTATATGTTATTATTCACATATGTTATTGTAAGCTGTGGCAAGCAATAATAAAATATTTGTTAGTTATTTAAGATCTGTACACTTATTGATAGTTTCACTTTGTGAAAGATACAATAATTAAATAAAGATTGAATAAAAAAAACATTATCTATCTACTTAATTAGAGGAATGTACACACCAAATTTCGTGTTTCTAGCTGTTATCGTTTAATATGTACCATTTTTATTCCTTTTTGCCCCTTTTTACCCCCTACAAATAAGAATCACTTTATGGTGCACGTTTTTGCTGTAGGGGGAATGCGCATACCAAATATCAAGCAAATATAAACAGACATATTCAAAAAACATGCTTAAATACGCTAAAATATTAGGGATTATTATGGGTATTTTTAGTCCTTGTGAGGAAAAAATTTTTCCCTTTGGCCCGATTTCGCCCCTTTTTAATCCCAACCGATCTACGACTATAAGACGCATTTATGGAAGATTTGAACGTTCTAGCTCCTTTCGTTTAGATGCTAGCGTGCTTTCAACAGACGGACGGACATGGCTAGATCGTCTTAGAATTTTATGACGATCAAGAATATATATATACTTTATAGGGTCTCAGGTCGATATTTCAAGGTGTTACAAACGGAATGACAAAGTTAGTATACCCCCATCCTGGAGGTGGAGGGTATAAAAAGGGGATACCAATAGTACCAACCAAATGACCACAGCTATAGTCATGAAATTCAGAGTATACATTCCTCTGACTGCGTAGACACGGAAAATAAAAAGAATTTTCCACTTTCGTACTTTTACGGCAAAAATTGAATCATGAAGTTAGCTAATTTGGACTATGTACGTGAGATAATAGATTTTCAAAATTTGTACATTTGGAATTAAAATGGAATGGAAGTACAACCAACTGTAGCACCCACTATCTACCAATATTTATGGTACTTACGTTTGTTTGAAAATATACATATATATAGTGTAAACGTATTGGTATCCATGCCTTATAAGCTTGGTTTGAAATAATAAAAATATTATATTTTTTTATAAAATTATTTTTGCAATATTTGCATTTCGTGTAATATTACTGCACTTCTACAGCCTCTGTGGAATGCAATCAATGGTGGAGGGTATATAAAGATCGCCCAGGCCAAACTTTGTTCTACATACATTTCACATATATATTTTCTTGCTCAGTTCCAATAAATTAAATGTAACAACTAAGGAAAGGCTAACGTCGGGCGGGCCAACTATATGATACACTCCACTTTCTATCGGACCTGGTCCAATTTATCAAATCGAGAATAATATTTGTTTCGGGGCTACATGCAAACATGGAATGCAGTGACTAACTTTCACAATAAGTTCTTCTAGTTGAAGTATAACGTGTTATGCTCAATTTTAAGAAATTCTCTGAAAATACGCGGTTTTTGGGGGAACGAAATTTGTATGAGAGCTATATGTAAATCTGAACCGATGTGACCCATTTTCACCATAGGTGTTCCTTAGGGTTTGCATCCCGGGATTTCCCGCGGGAAATTCCCGGAAATTCGCAACTTTTTCATTTTCCGTATCCCGGGAAATTCGCACGGGAATCCCGCGGGAATTCAGTAGACATTTTCACAATTTCTTCGCATATATTTTCCATCATTTCTACAATAAAAATGTTGTACAATAATTTAACTCATATCGATTTTAATTAGGTATGTCAAATATTGCACTTCGATGACAAAATATTTTTAAGCTGCGTTCGGATATGCCCCAAAATTCACTTTTTCGGTGTTTGCCTGTCAAACTCCATATGAAAAAAATTAAAAACACGGAAAAATCGATTTTTGTCGTGTATCCGAAGGCCAAAAAAAAGAAGTCAGTCATTTGAAAATTTTTAAATTAATTAATTTAATTAATTTTGAAACAGGTTCGTTCATATTTTTTCCATCTTCCTGAAATGGATTTATTGTGAATAAACATCTCAAAGGAAGAATCTACAGAACATACAAAAAACTACCACATACATTATCTAGGTCACAAACCGCCGACTTATCACCACAGTTCCTCCAAAACAAACCAGGTGTCGCTTTAGCTGCTATAAAAGTCATTGAGTCGTAAAGTGTTAGAGTATGTGATGAATCACCATCACCATCTATCTATATGGTTTGAGTTGCGGAATTCGGGTGAATTCGCTTTCAATAGAGTTTTTACTTTGTATTTTATAGTCCATAAAAAATATTTTGTTTTTGTTTAATAGCTTTCCAACGAAGACACCATTGCCTTCTTTCACATAGTACTATTTCCCCAATCTTAGTTTCACTTCTGATCGTATAACTCTTAGTAGCCAACATGAATTAAATATATCAAAAATTTCGCTCTTGCGTTTGAATGGCATTCACTTGATACGATATGATTGAGTTCTTTAAAATAGTACCATTAAAAAAACACTTAGATCCTCTGATGACTAACATATTCAATCTTTTATTTTAATCTAATGTCAATTGCAAAACACCCCTGAACATATGAAAATGTACAGAGTTATCCGACCAGTTTTTCACTTTTTCTTCAAGTCGCACATTCCATTCACAAGACAACTAGCGAAGCGAACAACCACCGGTTTAATGCGTAGTTGTTTTTTCCTGTCCAAGCAGCGTTTTTATTGGACGACGACAACATGTCCAAAGTTCCTTAATTTCATGTTAGCAATATATATATGTCTGACGTTACATGAACAAGGTCAATATCATTGAAAAACAAACAAAAAAGCAAATCAGCGCATAAAAAGTGTTCAGTTCGCAGCGAACGTCCCAACCAATCAGGCAACATGTCCGCACTGCGCGCATGCGTAATCGTTTGAAAACTTGTATTACTTATGTACGTCGTATGGTCGTATGGCATGTACGCGCGCATGAGTAAGTGAATTGTGAATTGTTGACTGACGTCAACGCACAGAATGTGGTGAATGCGGAAATTTGTTGAGTTGTGGTAGCATTCTGTCTATGCGAATAAAGACATACGCCTGAGTGTTTGTATGATGTTGTTCAAACAATTGCATTGTTTTATGTTTGTTTTATGTCGTTGATTTGTTTTCGGAAAGGATGTTTTTGGAACCCTCAGGCAATTTACAATCGAAAAGAAGCAAGTGAGGAGGTATCCATAGAAATGACTGTCTGATATTGTCTAGAATATGTAGATTAGCAATCGACGATACAAAATAAAAACACATCAACATATGGTAATATCTGTGAACCGTTTTAGACCATTGTTAAGGTAAAAACTTTGTTCACAGAATTCTATTTCTAAATTTGAGTTTATTGATAAGTCTCAGACTTTTATAAATATATTTGCTATGAAAATTCGTGGAAAAATTAATAATCTTATCAAAGATTATATTTCTAAGACTGGTTACGCGATTTGAATTTGTGATAGGATTACTTATTATGCGTTTGAACAGCTTTAAGAATAACCACGCCACAGGGACCTCGGGAAATAATTACCTCGCGACATTAACTAAATATGTGAAATTAATGTAGGATATCGTATCAAATATCTTAATCTATCACAATATACATAACATATCTCTCCGAGTGGTGTAGTCCATTCGTGACAGTGAATGTCCATGTAAACCAAAAAGTAGGTGAAAATAGGAGTTCAAATATACCGCAGCGCCAACATGGTCCTTGAAGTTCATATCAAATGTTTTTTCGGGCAATGATAGGTTTCCGTCCTTTTTGGATGTTATTAAGTTCCCCGGTGTGGGGTATGGCAAGTCAGTTCATTTGAATGACCTGTAAGGTGTTATCTAACCGATGTTAACCAACCTTTAATTCGGCTGATGTGTTGTCATCATGTGAATACGTAACAATTCCAAAGAATTGTCACTGATTTGAAAAAAAAAAAACAAAAGAAGCATGTAAAAACCTTATCCATCAAGGTGAAGTACGTTCGAAAAGCGTTGTTCCTAGCCTAGGGTGGATCGACTTTTGAATGCCCTTTTTTTCGAATTTGGTTGTATGAGCAATAACACTATTTGACAACCGTTTTATGAAATCTTCTCATGTTTTAACCAGAAAACGATACAATTTTGAATGTATAATGCTTTGAAAATAAAATTTTTATGTCCGATACAGAAGAAACTGTTAAGTAAGGAAAACGTTTATAAATCTTAAAATATGCTGCAAGATCTGTTATTCGGAAATTGTTTTTGTTCAAGTTTGTAAATATTGCATAAATAAAATTTTATTCAATAACCCTACACACATTTAAATATTTGGGGATATTTCGCCAAATAACTTCCATTTATCAGTTTGAAGGAATTCATCATAATTATATTTTTCATATCTTCCTTTTTTTATACCCTCCACAAGGGTATTATGTCTTTGTGCATTTGTTTGTAACATCCAAAGGGAATCGAGATAGACCCATTCTTTTAATAAATAAATTATTTTTTTAATAAATTTAGTCATGTCCTTGTGCCTGCCCATCCGTCCATATATTCTTGTAATCAAAGTACAGGTTACAATTATTGTCAGATCCTATCAAAAATTGACACAAGTAAGTTTTGCGAACCCTATTTATTGAAGAAAATCGGTTCTCTTTCAGACATAGCCCCCAAATGTCGCTCTTGATTTGACCTTTTCCGTTCTAGAAACCACATATACGAACATTATAGTCAGTAGTACCGTCGAAATAAAAAATATATATGATTTGAACTGAGATATTGTCCTGGCTCAAGACCATTTTGCATCTATATTTAATAGAATGCAAATTTATTTACAAATGGCATGATGACATTTATTACTTCCGAATATTTTAGTAGGAAACTGGAGTTTGAAGAAATTCCTTAACCCCCTTCGAGAGTTATCGTGTACACCAGCCAGCCAGACAGACGGCCGTGAAAGGGATTTAGAACATACTTAGGGTCTTAAGTACACGTTACCCTTTTTTCTATCCCAAATGATAATTTTCTACTTTATATGATTTTTTTGTAAGAAAATTGTTTCAATTTTAACTACGTACAAATTGATGGCACAATTTAAATTGATTTTTTAATTATTAAAAAATCAACTCGGTGCGTAAATTCCTCCGGCTACGTAGAATCTGGAATCAAGAATTTAGTGTGCATATACCTCTGAAAGCGTAGTTTCGCAACATATGGCGATTTCTCAAATTTTGTAAGCGTTTACAAGCTATTTACCCTGACAGAGATATCGTTACACCGCGTACAAAGTAGCGGGTATTTACTAGTTGCTACACATGTTTTGCTTATAACATTTATCAGACAATCATTTTTTGGATTTCGTACAGACAATGAATTGGAGATGATGATACTGCGGCTTTTATTAAACTCTCTCCCAAAAGGCTGTTTATTGGCCGCCAAATCCACCAAATTCACTTGAATGCTATCCAAGCAAAAGCTATCGATTCAAAATTTGAACATAATTTTATCTACTAGGTGGTTATCTCATTTTTATCTTCCAGATGTCACCAGATATTTTGGTGACATCATCTAGATTTCTGCCGGATGATAATCAGGCAAAAATAATAATAAACCAAAGGGTTTATCGCCCAGAAGTATTACTTTGGGGTATCGCTATGACAGCAGAAACTTCTGCAACTACGAATCCTTTTCACATTACTTTGCTTTTTGCATTTTTTTTTTTATAAATAGAAAATATTTTCTTCACTTAAATTATATTCTCCATTATCATTCTTCGAAGTTTTAGATTGCCAGTGAAACTTTAATGTCGGAAGTTTGGTGCGATTTTATGGATTGTATATAAAACGTGGTTCTTTAGTTATTTTCGTTAATCATAGATAAAAAAACTAAATCACGGTGTCAAATTGATCAGAATAATTATTATTTGAGGCATCTAATGCGCCAAGAAGTCAAATCAGGAGGGACATTAGAATATATCAAAACATAAAACATATGGCCCTCTTTCAAAATATATGGTTCAATGCAAATTTTCATGTCAAATTTGACATTTATATGTTGGTTATATCAAACATTGACTCATTGGCCCACATTCATTTGTGGATTCTAGAGCTGTAGGAATTCAAAACGAAAGGGACAGTTTTATTATTCAAAATGTCTCTTGCATACGTACATTTAATTGAAGAAATCAAGTTGCAATTTTGAATCGATGAAAGTTCAAAACATACAGGTATTTCCAATATAACGACAATTCTTCCTTTATCGTTTTCCAAACATTCATATGAAGTATGACAACAAAACAGAGAAGCAAGCCGACCCGCAATTATTGGCGGCGGCGGCGCTACCCAAAATGGTTCGGCGGCGGCTTTCGGCTGACTTTCCGACTCGTTCATTCGATCACCCGTACTACGAAATTTATTTTGCCAATTTTGGGAAAAACTTAAGGCCGTTTTTAAGTTAAATTTAAGTTCGAAGATGAGCGAAATTGCCATGCCCCTTCTGGTACCTCCCACACAAATAGTCCTATTCCAATGTTAAATAAAACCCCATATAAGTTCCACACGGATATTCGGAATCAGCTATATTTTGGTATTTGATAAAGTTTTTATAATAACTTTAAGTGTGCAAAATATGACGGGTTTTGCCACGCCCCTTCCAGTACCTCCCACGCAAACTATTTAAAATTAAAGATGTTATAAATTATATGCTGATGATCGGAATACTGTGAAATTTGATATTTAGCAATGCTTTTATAGTGGTTACATTCGTGTGGAATATGGGCGATATTGCCACACCCCTTCTGGTACCTCCCACACAAAGTGGCATAGACTTATATAACAAAGTGGCATAGACATCTATAACATCAAAATCATTTTCAATTTGAAAATGTTTTTATAATCACTTTAAACATAAAAAATAGTTACGCTTTAACCACGCCCTTCCTGTACCTCCCACACAATTGTCTCCATGCTAGGTAACATTAAATCCTTCATAACTTCTACATGGGTTCCACTATAACTTGATATTTGATCATGTTTTTACAATTGTTTTATAAATGTGGGACACAAATTATCCAGCCCTACGTTAAATTTAAATCCTTATAACTTCCGTATATATGTTCTCTGAGAGTGAGGTTTAGCAGACTAAATCTTACTTACTTGTTTGTTTTGCAATTACAATTTTACAACTTTTCGTGTGAGGCATATTTGACCAAAAATCTTGAATATCATAATCCTTCCAAAGAATGGTAAAGCTCGACCTACTTTGAACTTAAAACAGAAGAATTGTCCACTTTTTATGAAATATATGGGATGTTAGGTTGCATAGAAGTAGCAACATTTTTCCTATTCCAGTAATCAGACTACCGTAAAACAATTACCAAGTCCCTATAAAAGGGCTTGGTAGTCTGTGATAGTATAAAAAGTGTCACAATTTTCCTAATATAGCACTGCACTTCTACGTAAAATCGACAACTTCTGTAAAGGAATTAAGATTCGCACAGGAAACTCATCATCAGGGTTTTTGTGAATTTGTTTTCTAATATTCAAGTTTTTCTTTGTTTTCTATATTGAATTTTCTTTTGATATGGCTGTAATTAAAATTGCCGGCAGCGGCTGTCTTTGCGGACTCTGAAAGTCGAAAAATGTTAGGTTGTCCAATTCATATAAAATTTTCAAAATATCTGTGCAGTGTCCATAGGCATCGATCTTGCAATTCGCAAAACGCTCCACCCTTTTGTATCCATTCTGTGGAACATTTAGAGAACACACGTACGGTACGTACGTTAATATCGTTCCTCATGGGGCCCCCGGGGAAGCAGAGATTTATTCAACAATTACCCGTATTGACAGGTACAATGTCAATATCGGACATGAATGAATTGTTTAGCCAGAAGCCAACTCATGTTAAAATCACATGTAAACAAATACGCGGAGTACCAGAGTCTGCGATATTCAATTACGTCAAAGGTACCTACATAAATGGTGAGCATTTGTCAAACACATTTAAGCGTTCTGTGGTTGGCTCTAATGATTATAGAGGGAGCGCTATTTTGATGGAACAACAACCGACTACACAAAGGATTATATACTACGGCTGGAAGGAATGAGCATAACCTGTAAGATTTCTTTTAGTTATAGTGGGAAATAATGAAACCATTACTGAAAAAACAGTATAGGAACAGATCTATTTCCAATTGGCTCTTCAGAGCATTCCTACACCGATCCTCTGACTCACACCTAAGTCCAAATCTAAAAATCAATCAAATTCGGAAAAATGTTATTTCTACTTCCGAAAAGTGTCCACATCTCCTAAGAATCGACTACCAGCTATTTTTAGATACTCGAATTAAATTCAATATTTTTAACAAAAGCAAATTTCGGATAATTGAAACAATGCTGTTGTTCTTGTTTTGTGGCAACTACCCCACCCCCAAAAGCTTAAGCGCTTAGCCTTGATGATATTTATCATTAAAGTGATTGAAATGTCTGAATTGTTTGACATATCCGCTAATACATTTATAATGCCTGTACTTTTCAGTTAGTTCATCAATGGCTAGAGCAGCTATTCAAGTGGAATTAATTGTATGAACCATGACAATGCATTTGTGCGCCAATAATAATGTTTGAGCCAAAAGTATTTTCCAACCACAACTACATGTTCAATAAAATTGTGTCTCAAACAATTTCAAGCTATCCGTTCGAATCGCCCGTCTTTGGCAGAGCGCTGCGTTGCCTCGTCGTTACTCACCGAAAAGTACGTAATTCGAAGCTGAAGTTCAAGCAGTCTTGCATTGCTTCACATGTGATTACTGCCATGAATTGTTTCTATTTCTATTAGCCAAGTTTAGCAAAGCAGTCATACCAGCAAATCCATTAACGCTAACACGCTGTTGTTGTGGTTTCCAGTTTCAGCGGTAGTTTCTTGAAAATAAAACAAAAACAAGTCATAATGATTTCATTTCATTCCATTTATGATTCTGGGGTCAAATGTTGCGTCATTGTGAAAACGGAACCAAGCTCAGAAGGTGTGTTTTGACGTGTGAAAGTAGCCCGCAATTTGAACTTTGCTAGTTTCTAATTACCTCTGAAGCTGTGAAGTCTAATGATAGGACTTGACATTAATTGAAAATTTTGCTCGGCTAACAAGCGGATACCACACAGTCGAAAGGAGCTCATGGCCCACAGGTATTTACGGAAATCTTGCACATTGGAGGAAAATGATTTTATAAACAGAGTTTCTATTTTTAATATTTTGTTAACATTACCAAAATGAATGCCATTTTCCGATTCAATAAACAATTCTAACTATGTATATGCAACTCTTATAGGCGTGTCACTAGTTTACAAATAGTTTACGCACATATTGCGATTTGTATACCCTCATATAATGGCTCCAAATGGATTTTTTTGGGAGATAATTCTGCATCTTTTGACATTGTGCAAAATTTTGGATACCTATTGGGTGACCAAAATTGGTCACTACATCCACTCAAATTTTGAAATGATTGTCACAAGTACAGCTGTTCGCCGGGGAAAATAAATACCCAATAAGCATCATTCCTTAATTTCGATTTAGGGCCAGAAAAATATTAATTAAGTTACTTTTTATAAGTCATATTCTCGTAATCCGGCTAAGCGAATTATTATTATATTTATCCATTTCTTCGTTTGAGTCTATTATCATGAAGACCTCTTTCCAAAAAGTATACAGTCTTTTAACTAATCTAAAACAAGTAAAAACGGCGTTAAGTTCGGCCGGGCCGAACTTTATATACCCTCCACCATGAATTGCATTCCACAGAGGTTGTCGGTTTTCGTAGAAGTGCAGTAATATTACAGGAAAATATAAATTTAATATAGCCAAACCAAAATAAATACAAATATTGAAAAAATAATTTTATAAATAAATGTAATATTTTAATTATTTCAAACCATTATTTATTTCAAATCAAAAAAATATTGTTATATTTATATTTTCAAAAAGCTTAAATACCATAAATATTGGTAGATAGTGGGTGCTACAGTTGGTTGTATTTCCATTCTATTTTAATTTCAAAAGTACAAATTTTGAAAATCCATTATCAGACGTACATAATGCAAAATAACCTAACTTCATGATTCAACCATTTGCCGTAAAAGTTTCCAAAAACTTTTTATTTTGCGTGTCTTTGCAGTCAGAGGAATGTATACAGCGAATTCCATGATTTCAGATGCGCCCATTTGGTTGATACCATTTTTACCCCCTTGACGTTTCTACGCAATTCGAATTTCATCATTCTAGCTGTAGTCGTTTAGTTGGCACTATTTTTATCCCTTTATACCATTGTATCCCTTGAAAGTAAGAATTTCGAAAAATTCCTTTATTTTCCGTGTCTACGCAGTCAGAGGAATGTATACTCCGAATTGCATGAATCTAGCTGCGGCCATTTGGTTGGTACTATTTTTATCCCCTTTTACCATTTTAACCCCAAAAAGTACGAATTTCGAAAAATCTGTTTATTTTCCGTGTCTACACTGTCAGATGAATGTATACTCCGAATTTCATGACTCTAGCTGCGGTGATTTGATTGGTACTATTTTTATCCCCTTTTTTCATTTTAACCCCAAAAAGTACGAATTTTGAAAAATCCGTGTGTTTTACTTGTCTATGCAATCAGAGGAATGTATACACCGAATTTCATTATTCTAGGTACAGCCGTTTGGTTGGTACCATTTTTATCCCTCCGTACCCATTGTATCCCTTGAAAGTACGAATTTGAAAAAAACCTTTTATTTTTCATGTCTACGTAGTCAAAGGAATGTATACTCCGAATTTCATGACTCTAGCTGCGGCCATTTTGTTGGTAGTATTTTTATCCCCTTTTTCTATTTTGAACCCAAAAAGTACGAATTTCGAAAAATCAGTTTATTTTCCGTGTCTACACAGTCAGAGGAATGTCTACTCCGAATTTCATGACTCTAGCTGTGGTGATTTGATTGGTACTATTTTTATCCCCTTTTTTCATTTTAACCCCAAAAAGTACGAATTTTGAAAAATCCGTGTGTTTTACTTGTCTATGCAATCAGAGGAATGTATACACCGAATTTCATTATTATAGGTACAGCCGTTTGGTTGGTACCATTTTTATCCCTCTATTCCCATTTTACCCCTTAAAAGTACGAATTTGGAAAAAATACTTTTATATTATGTATCTACTCAATTAGAGGAATGTACACACCGAATTTCGTGTTTCTAGCTGTTGTCGTTTAATATGTACCATTTTTATCCCTTTTTTGCCCCATTTCACCCCCTACAAATAAGAATCACTTTATGGTGCACGTTTTTGCTATAGGGGGAATGCGCATACCAAATATACACAGACATATTCAAAAACATGCTTAAATACGCTAAAATATTAGGGATTATTATGGGTATTTTTAGTCCTTGTGTGGGAAAAATTTTTCCCTTTGGGCCGATTTCGCCCCATTTCAATCCCAACCAATCTACGACTATAAGACGCATTTATGGAAAATTTGAACATTCTAGCTCCTTTCGCTTAGATGCTAGCGTGCTTTCAACAGACGGACAGACGGACGGACATGGCTAGATCGTCTTAGAATTTTATGACGATCAAGAATATATATACTTTATAGGGTCTCAGGTCGATATTTCAAGGTGTTACAAACGGAATGACAAAGTTAGTATACCCCCATCCTGGAGGTGGAGGGTATAAAAATAATTACATTAATAGAAACCAGGTAAGGAAAGGCTAAAGTCGGGCGGGGCCGACTATATAATACCCTACACCACTCCCTGTGTATGTACATCGCTTTGATTACTAAACCCAGCTATTTCATGGGAACAATTTTATGTAGTTCATCTTTAGTCATATTTAACGAATATGGTTAATAATATGGTAATTATCCGGCAGACAAATACAAATTATATAGTAATAATAGGATGAATCGGACCGACATTTCAAAAGGGGCCTATAACAACATTTTGGGCCTGGTCCAAAACATGGGCCTATATTTTTCTCATTCACGGTAGGTATTCCTAGTTAAAAATATAATGATCTGCAAATTTTGATGAAGATCTGATGTAAGATGTAGTTTATAGAGCTGTAATATATCAGAATGGTGCCCCATTTGAGTTATACCAAAGTATGGACATTAGAGCGTACCAGGTTACAAGTAAAAAAAAAAAAGTTCGCCGTACACCTTCGAATATGAAGTATTATTGAAAGGTAGTTTCAAAAAAATTTTTTTTATTTTTTTATGCCGAACGTAGGGGTCGCGCTTTTACATTTTTCTATATAACTTCTGCATTTATAAACGGATTTTAAAGTGTGATACATCGATGTTTTTGTCCGATTTTTTTGTCTTTGAAGTCATTGAGCTCAAACATGATTCATGATTTTATGCGAGCTTTAATTTTCGATTATTAGAGTGGTACATTAGGGTAGTAGCAACTGAGAAATGATGGGTAAGTACCAGAAGGGGGTGCTTGAGCTCAATGACTTCAAAGACAAAAAAATCGGCCTCGTCGAGACAAAAACATCGATGTATCACACTTTAAAATCCGTTTATAAATACAAGTTATATAGAAAAATGTAAAAGCGCGACCCCTACGTTCGGCATAAAAAAATAAAAATTTTTTTTTTGAAACTACCTTTCAATAATACTTCATATTCGAAGGTGTACGGCGAACTTTTTTTTTGAGGTACGCCCTAATGGACATATGTGCATCTCTCAAACAAGTAAGGAAAGGCTAAAGACGGACGGACTTTCTATCTCATTACAATTCAATTCGGTAAAAAAGTGAAATCGGGAAGGATTTTTGCATCCTGTAAATGTATGTGTTTGACAAAAAATGTTAAATCGGAAAGGACATTTGTATGGGGGTATATTGAAACCTGTAACGATGTGACCTGTTTATTGCTGAAATATAATATGTAAAGTTTGGCCAAAATCGGTTAAACATTCGCGAGCAACATTTGTATGAGGGCTATATCTAAATCTGAACCGATCTTACCCACTTTCAGCATAGGTGTTTCTAGTTCGATTATAAAATGTTGTGCCAATTTTAAAGAATATCGGGTACAAATGTGGTTCCTAAAGCGGAAAAAATTAAATAGGGAGCGACATTTGTATGGGGGCAATATCTAAATCTGAACCGATCTTACCCACTTTCAGAATAGGTGTTTCTAGTTCGATTATAAAATGTTGTGTCAATTTTAAATAAAATCGGGTACAATATGTGGCTTCTAAAGCGGAAAAAGTGAAATCGGGAGCGACATTTGAATAGGGGCTATATCTAAATCTGAACCGATCTTACCCACTTTCAGCGTAGGTGTTTCTAGTTCGATTATAAAATGTTGTGCCAATTTTAAAGAAAATCGTGTACAATATGTGGTTTCTAAAGCGAAAAAGTGAAATATGGAGCGACATTTGTATGGGGGCTATATCTAAATCTGAACCGATCTTACCCACTTTCAGCATAGGTGTTTCTAGTTCGATTGTAAGATGTTGTGCCAATTTTAATGAAAAACGGGTACAAAATGTGGATTTTAGAGTGGAAAAGTCAAATCGGGAGCGACATTTGTATGGGGGCTATATCTAAATCTGAACCGATCTTACCCACTTTCAGCGTAGGTGTTTCTAGTTCGATTATAAAATGTTGTGCCAATTTTAAAGTAAATCGGATACAATATCTGGTTTCTAAAGCGGAAAAAGTGAAATCGGGAGCGACATTTGTATGGGGGCTGAACCGATTTCCTCCAAATTCAATACCGATGGTCCTCGGCCAGAAAAAATAACTTCTGCCAAGTTTCATAACAATCGGACAACAATTGCGACCTGTAGAGTGCGAACAAGCTTAGATGGACAGCAGACGGACAGACAGACATCCTTAAATCGACTCAGCTGGTGATTCTAAGTCGATCCGTATACTTAAAGGTGGGTCTAGCTCGATTATTTCTTGGTGTTACAAACATTTGGCGCGAAACTAACTTAAAATACCCTAGCCCACGAAGTGGTGTAGGGTATAACAAGTAAGGAAAGGCTCGGGCGGGCCCGACTGTATGATACACTCCACTTTCTGACAATTCAATGCGGTAAAAAAGTGAAAACTGAAGAATTTTTGTATGTTTCCTAATCATAGGCTAATATGATAGGTGTCAAATCAAGAAAAATATTTGTAGCGGGGCTATATCCAAACATGGAATGAAGTGATCCAATTACACTATAGGTTCTTCCAGTTCAAGTATAACGTGTTATGCTCAATTTGAAGAAATTCGTTGAAAATAAGTGATTTCTGAGGCGGAAAAAATACAGCTGGGAGCGAAATTTGTATGGGAGCTATATATAAATCTGAACTGATCTGACTAATTTCCACCCTGGGTATTTCTAGAGGAAAAATAAAATATTTTTCCAAATTTGAAGAAAATCTGTTAAAATATGTGGTATCTAGAGTGAAAAGAGTCAAATAGGGAGTGAAATTCGTATCGGGACTATATCTAAATCTGAACCGATCTGACTCATGTTCACCATGAGTGTTACTTTAGTTGAAATATAAGATATTTTGCAAGATTTGAAGAAGATCTGATAAAATATATGGTTTCTAGAGCGGAAAAACTGAAATTGAGGGAGAAATTTGTATGAGAGCTATATATAAATCTGAACCGATCTGACTTTTTTTCACCGTACGTGTTTCTAGATTAAATATAAGATTTCTTGCCAAATTTGAAGACGATCTGATAAAATATGTGGTTTCTAGAGCGGAACAACTCAAATTTAGGGCGAAATTTGTATGGGCGCTATATATAAATCTGAACCGATATGACCAATTTTCACCAAGTGTGTTTCTAGTTGAAATATAAGATGTTTGGTCAATTTTGAAGAAAATCGGTTAAAATATGTGGTATCTAGAGTGAAAAGAGTCAAAGCGGGAGTGACATTCGTATGGGGCTATATCTAAATCTGAACCGATTTTCTTCAAATTAAATAGCGTTCGTCCTTATCCCGAAAAATTTCGTTGTACTTCTAGGTTCTAGCCACAATTGCGACCTGAACTTTGATTACAAGAATAGATGGACAGACAGACGGACATTGCTAAATCGATTCAAAAAGTGATTCTAAGTCGATCGGTATACTTAACAATTGGTCTATTTCGCTTCCTTTTGGGTGTTACAAACAAATGCACAAAGACATAATACTCTCGTGGAGTGTATAAAAACTCAAAAAGCAGTGTTCACAATACACGCTTTATTACTCTACTGCTTACATCTACGTCTATGCTTGTCAATAGTAAGGCTTTTGTTTTTTAAGACTGGATAACTAAGCTGCGATAAGAAAAACCTAAAAATTTATTTTTTGGAATTATCGGAATTTAAAAAAAATATATATTTTATATTAAAAATTGTGGACATAGTCCGGATAATTATCCAGTATAAGTCAAATTTATGGTTATCGAGGCTAAGTCCAATAAAGTCAACACAAAATAATTTTTTTGAAAATTTATTTTGATACAAATATTTATATTGTGGTTGGCGACATTGAGTCCTTTTTCCGCTGCGACGTCAATAATATGTAGCATTTCTAATGTATATCTTCTCGCATAATTTATATTTTTTTATAAATAAGCCAAAATTTCAGCGAAAAATTATGAGAACTACAATTTCTTCATTAGTTTATTAACGCAAGGTACAAAAACAATAAAGAAGCCATACATCCATCCATCCATCAGAATAAACCAGAGTTCTAGGTCCTACACCATTGTCTGGTCTGTAGTTCTCTTGATCCGGAATTTACCTCCTCCATATGTTCTCGCTGCTTCCCTATATTGTGCGTCAACGCCAATTCTACGTGCAATATTTTAGTTGGTACCATTTTTATCCCTTTTAGTCTCACTGAGGGCAGTGTTAAAAGTTAAAATAAAAACAAAAACATTTATGTATGTTACACTTATACGTGGTCCGAGGAATGTACATACCGAATTTCTCGATTCCATTATTATCCCTTGTTGTCCCGCTCACTCCGAATTTCACGACTCTAACTGCAATACTTTGGCTAGTACTGATTTAACCAATTTTATTCAATTTTTTCTTAAACGTATAAATTTCGAAAATTCCATTTATGTCGCGAGTCTACTTTATCGGATGTATGTATGTACACATCGATTTTCACAACTATAGCTGCAATACTTAAATTGATACCATTTTTATCCCTTTTTGTGTCATGTAGCTCCCACACAAATTGGCATAAACTATTATTCAAATAAAACTGGCATATCTACCGTTTGAAAATATTTATATAATCACATCAATCATATAAAATATGTATGCTTTTGCAACGCCCCTTCTAATACCTCCCACACAATTGTCCCCATCCTATGTAAAATTAAATAGTTTACAATTTCCATACCAGTATCTGAAATCCAAATCTGGCACAAATAGTTCGACTATAAAATGTTGTGCCAATTTTAAATAAAATCGGGTAAAACATGTGGTTTCTAAAAAGGAAAAAATGAAGTCGGGAGCGACGTATGTATGAAGACTATATCTAAATCTGAACCGATCTAACCCGGTTTTATCACAGGTATTTCTAGTTAAATTATAAGGTGTTATGCAAAATTTGAAGAAAATCGGGTACTATTTGTGCTTTAAAGGGCGCAAAAAGTGAAATCGTGAGCGACATTTGTATGGGGTCTACTACATTCCTTAACATCCATTGATTTACCTACACGTCCAAATACTAAAAACATTGTTTATTTCCCATTACGATTTTCCAAAAAACATGGACGAATTTTAACCCTCCTTCTACAGAGTAGGTGGGTATATATCATTTGTGACAGACAAAAAGTGTAACGCATTGAACCAGTGACTTGAGATCATAAGTATGTTAGGATCAAATCCGTATTTTTAAGCGACATTTGTATGAGGGCTATATCTAAATCTGAACCGATTTCCTCCAAATTCAATACCGATCGTCCTTGACCAAAAAAGTAACTTCTGCTAAATTTCATTATAATCGGACAGCAATTGCGACCTGTACAGACATCGGTAAATCGATTCAGCTGGTGATTCTAAGTCGATCGGTATACTTAAAGGTGGGTCTAGCTCGATTATTTATTGGTGTTACAAACATTTGGCGGAAAACTAACTTATAATACCCTAGTCCACGAAGTGGTGTAGGGTATAAAAACAAAATTAGTTTAATGTTGTAATATTTGAGACAAAACTTATCACAAATCACCTGTACTTTTTGGCAAACTTTTGTATTCTGTATTGCTTTAATGAAATTGAAACTAGCATTTATCGAATTCTACAACTTTTTGAGACTCCAATTATCATGATAAGACAAATCATTCAACAACATTTCGAAGCACTTGATTTCCAGTACGAACAAAATAATTATGCAGCCACAATTACTTCTGCTAGAATTATTCGAGCAAAACGCTATTATCGCTCATGATTCTAAGGAATTTCGAAGATTAAGACAAAAAAAACTAGATCATTAGCTTAATGTGTGCCTTAGTATTCATTTCATATTGAATTGTTGGCCAAAACCACACCAAAGCCACACGAAAACAGAAACAGAACCACCAGCACCACCACCGCCAACAGAATTGCATGTAAACAAAAGACTTAGGCAACAAACTTGTTTCAGTCTTAACATTTGCTTTTTTGTTTTTCTTTTTCTTTGCAATGAAGTGAGGTGTAAACCGACAACTAGCGAAATATTCAAAGTGCTGATGCAACTTCGAAATCAATTCGAAATTTAATCAAATCAAATAGACAAGAAAAACTCCGTATTTCATACAGAAAACTCGGGTCATAGTATTTCGATTTCTGAAAACTCCCCTAGGATAGGTTCTCCTTCAAACTTTATTTGAATTCCGAACAACAGCTTGTGCTAAACCAAATTTATTAAAGAGATTTATATCTATCCATTGATGTCTACTTTTGGCGTGGTTGCGGGGCGACCCATAATAACAGCAACAACAATTGCAATTACAATATGTTCCACTACATGTTTGTGTAGAGCATGAAAACTTGTCTTGTCTTAGAAAAGTGTCTGTCTGTCTGATTTTTCACTCTTTGTGGTTCATTGTAAGTGAGTAAGTTGGCTGGCTGGTTGGTAACAAAACGCAAAACAACAACAAACAACTTGGTAAATATTTTACTTAGCTTTGGTAAAAGTAATTGTAATGTGTGTCGGTATATACCTACCAATATGTATGTGTATAGAAACCAAACAAAACATGCACCCACATGTATATAAATAGCAATTATTTATTCTTCTTTGGAGCAGGTGAAGTCAAAGATTTCAGCGTGATAGAATTTGATTTGAAGGCTGCGGAATTAATTAGATCTGATGACTTACGTAATACAAAGTTCCCAGTTTGTAAATCTGACCTCTTCATAGAC
This sequence comes from Polietes domitor, assembly GCA_947397865.1. Lineage (NCBI taxonomy): Eukaryota > Metazoa > Arthropoda > Insecta > Diptera > Muscidae > Polietes > Polietes domitor. The sequence goes on along the minus strand of OX377618.1, from coordinate 187,058,431 downwards.
GCCAGACATCCTAAAACATCAACATGAGAAGAGTGTACATTGCTTAATATCCATTGATTTACCTAAATGTCCAAACACTAAAAACATTTTTTATTTCCCATTACGATTTTCCAAAAAACATGGACGAGTTGTAACCCTAGTACTTATACCCTCCTTCTACAGAGTAGGTGGATATATATCACTTGTGGCAGACAAAAAGTGTAACGCATTGCAGCAGTGACTTAAGACCATAAGTATGTTAGGATCAAATCCGTATTTTTAAGCCGTTTGAGCCATGTCTGTCTTTCTGGCTAGCCGGTGTACCCGCGCCGTGCCGAACTTTATATACCCTCCACCATGGATTGAATTCCACAGAGGCTGTGATTTTCGTAGAAGCACAGTAATATTACAGGAAAATATAATTTTTTTAATATCCAAACCAAATGCAAATATTGAAAAAATAATTTTATAAATAAATATAATATTTTTATACACTCCACGAGAGTATTATGTCTTTGTGCATTTGTTTGTAACACCCAAATGAAGCGAGATAGACCCATTTTTAAGTATACCGATCGACTTATAAACACTTTCTGAGTCGATTTAACAATGTCCGTCTGCCCATCTATTGTTGTAATCAAATTACAGGTCGCAATTATAGTCCGATATTAACAAGTAAGTTTTGTGGATCAAGGACGAACGCTATTTAATTTGCGACAAATCGGTTCAGATTTAGATATAGCTCCCATACAAATGTCACACCCGATTTGACATTTTCCGCTCAAGAAACGACATATTGTACCCGATTTTCTTTAAATTTGTCACAACAACTTATAATCCAACTAGAAACTCGTATGCAGAAAGTGGGTAAGATCGGTTCAGATTTAGATATAGCCCCCATACAAATGTAGCTCCCGATTTGACATTTTACGCTCTAGAAACCACATATTGTAGCCGATTTTCTTTAAATTTGAAACAACATCTTACAATCCAACTAGAAACACCTATGCAGAAATTCGTTAAGATCGGTTCAGATTTAGATATAGCCCCCATACAAATGTCGCCCCGGATTTGACTTTTGCCGCTTTAGAAACCACATATTGTACTCGATTTTCTTTAAATTTGGCACAACATCTTATAATTCAACTAGAAACACCTATGCAAAAATTCGTTAAGATCGGTTCAGATTTAGATATAGCCCCCATACAAATGTAGCTCCCGATTTGACATTTTACGCTCTAGAAACCACATATTGTGGCCGATTTTCTTTAAATTTGAAACAACATCTTACAATCCAACTAGAAACACCTATGCAAAAATTCGTTAAGATCGGTTCAGATTTAGATTTAGATATCGCTCCCGATTTGACATTTTCCGCTCTAGAAACCACATATTGTACTCGATTTTCTTTAAATTTGGCACAACAGCTTATAATCCAAGTAAAAAACCTATGGTGAATGTGGCTAAGATCGGTTCAGATTTAGATATAGCACAACTACAAATGTTGCTCCCAAATGTTTAACCAATTTTGGCCAAACTATACATATTATATTTCACCTATTTCATTCCAGATTTCAATATACCCCCATACAAATAGCCTATCCGATTTAACATTTTTTGTCAAACACATACATTTACAGGATACAAAAATCCTTCCCGTTTTCACTTTTTCACCGAATTAAATTGTATTCAGATTGAATGTGTAGTGTATCATAGAGTCGGCCCCGCCCGACTTTAGCCTTTCCTTATTTGTTATTATTTAAACCACGCTTATAAGACAAGGCTCCCAATAAATTTACATATCGAATATAGTGCAAAATAACCTAACTTCATGATTCAAGTAAAAGTACGAATTTAGAAAAATCTTTTTATTTTGTGTGTATGTGGTTGGTACCATTTTTATCCACTATTTCCTAGTTTACCCCCTTAAGAGTATGACTTTCTAAAATCTCTTTATTTTACCTGTCTACGAAATTAGAGGAATGTACACACTGAATTTCATCATTCTAGCGGCAGTCGTTTAGTTGGTACCATTTTTAACCGTCTGTACACATTGTATACTTTGAAAGAACAAATTTGGAAAGAAACATTTATTTTTAGTGTATACGCAGTCAGAGGAATGTATACTCCGAATTTCATGACTCTAGCTGCGGTCATTTGGTTGGTACTATTTGTATCCCCTTTTTCCATTTTTACCCCAAAGAGTACGAATTTCGAAAAATCCGTTTATTTTACGTGTCTACGTAATCAGAGGAATGTATACACTGAATTTCATTATTCTATATGCAATCTTTTTTTTGGCACCATTTTTATCCCTCTATTCCCATTTTACCGCTTAAAAGTACGAATTTGGAAAAAAATACTTTTATATTATGTATCTTCTCAATTATTCAAATTTCGTGTTTCTGGCTTTTGTCGTTTAATATGTACTATTTTTATCCCTTTTTGCCCCATTTCACCCCTACGAATAAAAATCACTTTATGGTGCACGTTTTTGCTATAGGCGGAATTCGTATACCCAATATCAAGTAAGTACATGCAGACATATTGAAAAAAATACGCTTAAATATTCGAAAATATTAGGGGTTATTATGGGTATTTTTAGTCCTTGTGAGGGAAAAATTTTTCCTTTGGGCCGATTTCGCCCACTTTCAATCCCCACCGAGCTGCAACCATACGACATATTTAGGAGAAATTTGAACCTCCTAGTACATTTCGTTTGGAAGCTAGCGTGATTTCAACAGACAGATGGACGGACGGCTTTATCGTCTTATAATTTTACCACGACCCAGAATATATATACTTTATGGGGTCTCCGTTGAATATTTCAAGTTGGTACAAACGGAATGATAAAGTGAATATACCCCCATCCTTTAGTTGGAGGATATAATAAAAACCAATGAAACTTCCACACGGATGGACGGAATCAGCTATATTTTGGTATATGATAAAGTTATTATAACCGCTTTAAGCGTACGTAATATGGCGGGGTTTGCCACCCCCCTTCTAGTACCACCCACACAAATCAACCTAAACTACGTAAAATTAAAGCTCATATCTTCTATACGGATGGTGGAAATACTCTGAAATTTGATCTTTGGCAATGCTTTCATGGACGTTTGGTACACTTGAAATATAGACGATATTACCACAGTCCTTCTGGTACCTCCCACACAAAGTGGCATAAGCTTTGGTTACAATAAAACCTATATAACTTCCAAACGGGTAGTCTAAATCAGTTGCAATTTGATATTTAAACATGTTTTGTTTGCATTAAACCTAAAAAATATTTATGATTTGGGCACGCCCCTTCTAGTACTTCCCACAGAATTGTCTCTACCCTAGCTAAAATGAAATCCTTTATAACTTCTATACCGCATCGGGCGCACACTTCTATTATAAGTTAGTTTCGATCCAAATATTTGTAACACCGAGAAATAGTCGAGCTAGACTCATCTTTAAGTATACCGATCGGCTTAAAATCACCAGCTGTGCCGATTTAACGATCGTTCGGTCTGTCCGTCCGTCTGTCCATCTAAAGCTTGTTCGCACGATACAGGTCGCAATTGTTGTCCGATTGCCATGAAAATTTGCATAAGTAATTTGTTGGGCATACGAGGATCGTTATTGAATTTGGAGGAAGTCAGTTAAGATTTAGATATAGCCTCCATGCAAATATCCCTCCAATTTACCCTATTACTGCTCATTTTACATTGGATCTTGATCAAAATTTCCACATCATATTTCAACTAGAAACAGCTAACGTGGACAGGATCCATGTTTTGATATAGCTCCCATACAAATGTGCTTCCGATTTACTCTATTACTGCTCTAAAATGCACATTTAACATCGTATCTTGATCAAACTTCCTCATGCTAAATTTCAACTAAAAACACCTACTCTGAAAGTCAACTATATGGGTCCATGTTTTGGTATAGCCCCCAGTTTACACTATTATAGCTCTACAACCCACATCTTACAATGGATCGTGACAAAATTTTCAGGATCCTGTTATATTTGTACTAGAAACAGTTGATGTTTACGAGCTTAAAGGCGCATTTTATGATTACGAGCTTGAAAGGCTCATTTTACATCGGGTCTTCAGATCAAATTTCCCACATCATATAATTTTTCAACTAGAAACACCTACAAAAATTGAAGGTCAACTACATGGGTCTATTTTTTGGTTTAACCCTCCATACAAACGGTCCCCCAGTTTACACTATTGTAAACTGGGGGACCGACTAGTTAAATTATAAGGTGTTATGGAAAATTTTAAGAAAATCGGGTACTATTTGTGCTTTATAGGGCGCAAAAAGTGAAATCGGGAGCAACTTTTGTATGGGGACTATATCTAAATCTGAACCGATTTCCTCCAAATTCAATACCGATCGTCCTTGACCAAAAAAGTAACTTCTGCTAAATTGCATGATAATCGGGCAGCAATTGCGACCTGTAGAGTGCGAACAAGCTTAGATGGACAGCAGACGGACGGACGAACAGACAGACATCGGTAAATCGATTCAGCTGGTGATTCTAAGCCGATCCGTATACTTAAAGGTGGGTCTAGCTCGAATATTTATTGGTGTTACAAACATTTGGCGGAAAACTAACTTATAATACCCTAGTCCACGAAGTGGTGTAGGGTATAACAAATGAGCGTTGGCACGGCACAAGTATTGCTAGTACCTATACCTGGAGTCGGTCCTTGCTCCGTTAAATGTAAGACTCCATTAATTTTCCCTCAATAACATTTTTTCCGAACAAACTTACCCTATCCACACTCCCTAATGGGGCTCATAAATAAAAAATAATTTTTATAAAATTTGCTCCCACCACTCTAACTGTCCCAAAGGAGGTCAAATGTATGACCAACCCGCAATATTTTCTCAGAACGTATCTACTCTCTGTCTTCAACCCTTAAGGTGGTCTCCACACATTTTTTATCATTTCTTTATAATTTATATATATGTAATATATGTGGGAAAGGGTTTCGTAGAAGAGAGAGACTATTTCACTCCAGAGGGAATACAACTGAAGTCAGTAGCAAAACGACGATCGATGTGAACGGTTGCTCAAAACGACGAAAAGCGCATCAATTTATCTACATTCTATTTTTTACTCATTCATGTTAATTTTTACTTTAAAATCATTTACTTTGTGAATTAAATCATATATTTCATTTTATTTAATAAACATCAATATTTATATACAATTGAAAGAATTTGCTGTTGAAGTCGCCTTTCTATCGAGGTTTGCTACAATCCGTTGAGATATAGAAAGATTGTTGAGTTCCTGATCTGCTTTCATTTGATTTCTGTATACAGAAGTTACACTGATGAGCTATCCCCAACAATTATACGAAATACGTCTACGGACAAAGTGTGTATGGCTGAGTGAAGTTCTCTTCCTTTCCATTACAACATATAAAATTTCCTTAGTTTTTGTTGTAACTCTTACTCAGGTTCGAGATCATTTGTTTTTGTTTTCTTAAACAGAAAACAAAGTATTTTAAAAAGAAGTGTGTGTGTGTGTGTGACATTTACTTGGTTCGGTTGCTAGCAGGGCAGATGATCGTTTCAAGGGACGCTACTCCCCTTATAAATGCCCAGAGCAGTGCAACAACTACTCTGGTTAATTATTGCTTGTATATCTGCGTCGCAAACTCAATTGAATGAGAACTGCGTGGGACTTAAATATACACCCAAAAATCCCAGTTCAGTAGTTACCGAAAACAAAGAATTGTTCACACTTCATCTCGTGTGTAATTGCAATTCGCGAAAAATGCACACAGTGGGAGTAGCGCTGGTATGCACGATAACTCTGGAAGGGACTTGAAGAATTTACTCAAACTCTACACATAGTATTATTTTTCCCAGGCTTAGTTTAAATTCTGAGATTGAAATTGGTATACACCTTATGGTACACCCACACGTATAGTCCATATTCCAAAACAAACGACCCGTACATACGTAAAATTAAACCTAATATAACTCCTATACGGATGATCGGAATGCTATGATATTAACAATATTTTCATATATGCTGCACACAACAGAATATGGGCGGTATTGTCACAACCTGGTGACAACGCAGCGAATTTGGTCAAAATAAAACTGTTATAACTTACATACGTATGGTCAAAATTAGTTGCAATTTTTATAATCACTTTAAAACTACAAAATATGTATGCTTTTGCCACGCCCTTTGTAGTCCCTATCCAAGTTAAAATTAAAAGCTTTACATAATTGCTATATCAGTGCGTGACTGAACTTACAAATAGAACAAACATTTTTGTATAAATTTGTTTGTTTTGCCGGGGATAATGACTATAATGTTCACACAGAACATTCTCTGTGTCGCTTGCGCCCTTAAACATAAACGCGTCCACGTACTCGGAGAAATGTACACACCGAATTTTTAATAGCCTTTTCATATTCTAGCTGAAAACTTCGGTTGGTACCATCTTTATCCCAATACCCCCAATTTGTCTGGTACCATTTGAACCACTTTTGATCCGCTTCCCCCTTTACAGTACACATTTGATACAATCCAATTGTATTGCAGTAATTGTGAATATACCTAACTCGATACTTCGGTGAGTACCATTTTAATCGCTTTTTGTTCCAAGTTCTACTTAACAGAATAAACGTTGAAAATCAATTAATGTTTCGCGTCTACAGTGGCAGAGTGTATATTCACACCGAATTTCACGATTCTAGCTTCAGCCGTGTTGTTGGTACCATTGAGATATAAAAATGTACAAATCTCGAAAAATCCATTAATTTTGTGTTTCTATGCATGTACATACCGAATTTCATGATTGGTACCGCTGTTATCCGTTTTTGCCCAACTTCACCACTAAAAGTACAAATTTCGTTATGCGTTAACAATTTCAAGATTCTAGGCCCAGTCGTTTGGTCTGGGCTGTGGTATAATTTGTATCCCATTTAAACACTTAAAAGTACAAATTTCGAAAAATGCCTTCTTATCAGTGATCTGCTCTTTAAAACGAATATAAACACCGAATTTCATTATGGTAGCGCCATCCGTGTTGTTGGTACCTTTTTATCCCAGTTTTCTCCGTTTACCTATTAAAAGTACAAATTTCGAAAAATTCGTTCATTTTGCGTTTGTAGGCATTTCGGTGATGTAAACTCCCAATTTCATGATTCCAGCACCGTCTGCTTGATTGGCACCATTTGTTATCCATTTCTACCCAATTTCACCCAAAAAAAGTACGAAAATATTTTCTTAGTCACATTCGTGCCGTAAAAGTAATGTACGTTCCTGATTTCATGATTCTAGGCCCAGTCGTTTGGTATGGGCTGTGGTACATTTTTTAACCCATTTAGTCCCTTAAAAGTACAAATTTTGAAAAATGCCTTCTTATCAGTGATCTGCGCTGTAAAACGAATATAAACACCGAATTTCATTATTGTAGCGTCATCCGTGTTGTTGGTACCTTTTTTATCCCGGTTTTTCTCGTGTATCCTTTAAAAGTACGAATTTCGAAAAATTGATTCATTTTGCGTTTGTAAGCGGTTTGAGGGATGTACGCACCTAAATTGAAGATTCCAGCTTCGTCTGTTTGATTGGTACCATTTTATACCTTTTTACCCGATTTCACCCTGTACGAATTTTGAAAAATATTTATTATATTTATTTTTTTAACAAATTTCAATATTCTAGGCCTAACCGTTTGGTCATTGCTGTGGTAAAAAGTACGAATTACGAAAAATCCTTTCAAATGAAATCATCAAATTTCATGAATCTAGCTTCAGCTGTGTTGTTTGTCCCTTTTTCCCCATTTAACCAGCCTCCCCCACCCCAAAAGTACGAATTTTGCAAATGCCATTTTTTGGAATGTCCTTATGCCGCAAGTGGAATGTCCATACGAGATTTCTAGGCATAGTCGTTTAGTCATTGCGGTGGTACCATTTTTATCCCCTTTTTACCACGTTTACCCCTTAAAAGTACGAAAGAAATGTACACACCAAAGTTCATGATTCTAGCTCTAGCCGTTTGGTGTGGGGAGTGATAAGTCAGTCAGTCACTCAATCACGCAACTCTTTTATATATAAAGGGCGAGTTTTTAGCTATTATCTTTTTGGCAACACTGGTTTAAACAGCTGACGCACGTTTCGTGTTTTGTTTCACTGTCAAACATCTTCAGTTTGGTCTATAATTTAACCATGAATCGTCTTACAAACGAACAACGCTTGCAAATTATTGAATTTTATGTGTTGTCATTTATTTTGGTTCAAGATCAAAGGTTGTGCTGAAGTCTTCAGCAGAACCCAAAATTAGCAAAAAGGCAAGGTGAGACCTTTATTGTTGCAGCTAAAAGTTGACTGCGCAGTTTCGATGGGCGCTACCCAATCTCGTCAGAACTTTCGCAACGAATGTATGTCTTTGACTTAAATCAGGGTTCATATTAGTACCAGCGGTCACATATGACAAATGAGAAGCGTTGATAAACAAAATATTCCACCGAACTAAGTCGACACGCTAAAAATCTCACATTGCCAATTCAATGTTATGCATGTATTTTATTATCAAAATGCGTGCTCTGTTAAGAAAGTTCATCGCGAGCTTCCACTTTATGGCCAGTTTAATCGACCCACTGAAGCGGCTATTCGGGCTATTGTGAATAAATTTCGAACAAAATTTACATTGTAGGACATTAAACTACCAACACGCTTACGTGGAGTGCGAACTGAAGAAAATATCGCAGCTGTATCGACCAGTGTTAATGATGACCATCAATTATCGATTCGTCGCCGTTCGCAGCAATTGGGCCTCTGTTACTCAAAAGCGTGGAAATACCAAAATTGGACTAAGCGGATGGACCATTTGAGGCGCAGTCAAGGTCAACATTTGCATGAAATAATCTTCAAACATTAAATTATATGGACCGTACTATCGACTCAAATAAAGATTTCATGTATTTGTTCTGAATTTTATGTGTCTTTTTTGAAAAACTTTAATATAGCTTTCATAAAATCACCCTTTACATAGATTTCAAAACTCAATATAAGATCTATCGACCCAAAACCACAAATTCTTATTTCTAAAATATGGACATTATTAGTGATTTCTCTCTTTTGTACTCTTATAATTTGTATGGCAAAATTATCTCAACTCGTGTATACTATTTACTATATGTACATATATGGCGACACATATATACATACATACATATATAATAAACCAATTATTATTTAATGTTTATTATTTATTTGTTATTTATTAAGTTACAGCCACCCATACATGTTTACGACAATCTTGTGTTCCATATTGATTTCTGTTTTTGTTTTTTTTTTTTTGCTTTTGCACTCATTTTGCTCAAACAAAGACTTAGAAGAGACAGACTTGGAGACGGACATGACTAACAGACAGAAAGATCATGTTGTTGGAAATGTGGCTGATCAGATGGCATGGCATGGACTATGTGCGGACCACACCTCATTTAGAAGGGAACAGTCTTTGATTGTTGTTTATTGTTCCTTTTTTGAATGAGTTTCTCATGCGCTGGCGCTTTTTTTCGTGTTTCGTTTCACTTAACAACTATAAATAATGCAATTTATAAACTAAAGCTAGAATAATTGGTGTTAATATGTTCACAAATGGAAGTGGTTGTGGAATAAACATCCGTTTTTAATTGAAATATCGATTTGATGGCGATTGTATTATACATTCTGAAAGAATCATGGGAATAAGTGCAAGAGCGACATTTGCACACTTTCGGCGACATTTGCCCGCCTTGCATTTGCATAATAAATCAATGCAGGCTCCGGCCATGTGCAATTTCCTTTTGGGGTTTGGGAGAAAGGTAACTGCAGTGGAATTTGTTGTTAAACTTGATTCGAAACATTGTTGCCGTTGTTGTTGGCTGGCGCATTTTGTTGGAATTTGCATAAAACAAAAGACTTAAGACACATACGCGACGCGTGGCATGGCGAGGCGAGGCGACGCAAGGGAAGTTTAAAACTAGTTCCACTTATTTCCCTTTCAAATTATAATTGCATATTAAAATTGTATTGAGACAAACAAACGAAAATAAAAAAAAAAACAATATATTATTCTTATCAGCAGCATTATTTTAATTACAGTTAATTCGAGCTCTTATTTTTATTTTTATGCTCACTTTGACACTTTTTCTAAACAGCTATTTAATATTATTAGAGATTAAATAGAGTTATCGTGTTGACAACAGTAGCACTAACTAACTAATGAAATAAATGCTGTTGTCTCAAAATAGCGACACGTTTTTCAAATAAGATGTAAGTATGGAAAGTTGGGTAAAATTAATGGAATTATAGTAAGTTAACACAACTAGTTCGTAATTATAATTAATATAGACTAACACGGCTGCTGCACAGATTTCAATAAAACATGTAAATCATTTACACCAGACTTCGATTGTAAAAATATTAGAACATCCCAAATCCAATCTATCTACATACAAAAAATAGGTGCATTACTGGCAGACTTTCACTAACCAGCGCCAAGACCAAACGAGACGCGGACTAAGGTTTTTATGAAATTCGTACTTTTAGGGGGTGAAATGGGTCAAAAAGGGATAAACATGTAACCTTCGTCCTGACTAAAAGGCAGTAGCTAGAAACATAGACGAGCTACAAATAGGGATTTTTCGAAATTTGTACTTTTACGGAAGGAAAGAAACAACAAGTAAGAAAAGGCTAAAGTCGGTCGGGGCCGACTATATAATAACTTACACCACTCCCTAAGTATATACCTCGCTTTTATTACTAAACCCCGGTGTTTCATGGTATCAATTATATGTAGTTCATATAAATTATACAGTTTACCATAAATGCATCTTTAGTCATATTTAACGAATATGGTAAAAAATATGTTAATTGTTCCAATTTTTCGGAAGACAAATACAAATTATACAGTAGTAATAGGATAAATCGGACCGACATTTGAAAGCAGGCCTATAACAACACTTGGGCCTGATCCATAACATGGGCCAATGTATTTCTCATTCACGGTAGGTATTCATAGTTGAAATATATCATGATCCGATGTAAGACGTAGTTTTTAGAGCCGTATTAGAGTAGAATGGGGGCCCGTTTGGGTTATTCCAAAGTATGGACACATATATTTGACTTTGTATTCATAGTTGAAATATAATATAATCCGATGTAAAAAAAATCCGATGTAAAATTTGCCTTCTTGAGGGGTAAAAATTAAAATGGGGCCATTTGTAAGGGCTCTACATTAATAAGTGGTTCCATATAGATCACTTTAAAAGTAGGTATTCTCAGTTGAAATATGATATGATATGCAAAATTATATCGAGATCTAATGTACGATGTGGGTTCTAGAGATGTAATAGAGTAGAATGGGGGCCCAATATGTATGGGGGTTACACACAAAATATGGACCCATATATGTGATTTTCATAATATGTCTTCTTAGATGAAATATAATAAAAAATGCAAAATTTGATAAACTTCCGAAATAAATAAATTGAGGGTCCTAGAGGAGTAATAATAAAAAGGGCGCTACATTAAAAAGTGGGTCCATATAGATCACTTTCAAAGTAGGTATTTTTAGAATGAAATGTGAATATAATATTTATAATCTGCAAAATTTGAAAAACTTCCGATGTAAAATGTGGGTCCTAGAGTGGTAATAATTCAAATGGGGGAGCTCACTTGTAAGGGCGCTACATTAAAAAGTGGGCCCTTATAGATCACTTTCAAAGTAGGTATTCTTTATTGAAATATAACATGATCTGCCAAATTTTATCAAGTTCCAATGTAAGATGTGGGTTCTAGAGCGATAATAGTGTAAACTGGGGGCCCATTTGTATGGGGGCTATACCAAAATATTGACTTATATAGCTGGCTTTCCAAATACGTATTTCTAGTATAAATGTAACATTGTGTGGAAAATTTGATCAAGATCCGATGTAAAATGTGCATTTTAGAGCAGTAATATTGTAAATCGGAGGTAAATTTGTATGGGGGCTATATCAAAACATAGACCCATGTGGTCTGCTTTCCCGTTAGCTGTTTTCGTGTAAAATGTGTATTATAGAGCAGCAATACTGTAAATTATAGAGATATTTGTATGGTGGCTATATCTAAATCTGAACCGATTTCCTCCAAATTCAATACCAATCGTCCATGGCCAAGAAAAGTAACTTCTGCCAAATTTCATGGCAATCGGATCACAATTGCGACCTGTAGAGTGCGAACAAGCTTAGATGGACAGCAGACGGACGGACGAACAGACAGACATCGTTAAATCGATTCAGCTGGTGATTCTAAGCCGATCCGTCTACTTAAAGGTCGATTATTTCTTAGTGTTACAAACATTTGGCGCGAAACTAACTTATAATACCCTAGTCCACGAAGTGGTGTAGGGTATACAAATGTCAATGCATAGTTAAGATAATCGGAAAATTCCTTTGCCATAGTATTCAAAACTGAAAAGGTCCACTTCGTGGACTAGGGTATTATAAGTTAGTTTCGCGCCAAATGTTTGTAAAACTAAGAAATAATTGAGCTAGACCCACCTTTAAGTATACGGATCGGCTTAGAATCACCAGCTGAATCGATTTACCGATGTCTGTCTGTCCGTCCGTCTTCTGTCCATCTAAGCTTATTCGCACTCTACAGGTCGCAATTGTTGACCGATTGTCATCAAACTTGGAAGAAGTTATTTTTTCTGGCCAAGGATCATCGGTAAAAAATTTGGAGGAAATCGGTTCGGATTTAGATATAGCCCCATACAAATGTCGCTCCCGATTTGACTTGTTCCGCCCTATAAAGCACATATAGTACCCGATTTTCTTCAAATTTTGCTTAACACCTTATAATCTAACTAGAAATAACTGTGATGAAAGCGGGTTAGATCGGTTCAGATTTAGATATAGGCCCCATACAAATGTCGCTCCCGAATGTTTAACCGATTTTGGCCAAACTTTACATACTATATTTCACCGATAAACATACATGGTGAAAGCGGGTCACATCATTTCAGGTTTCAATATATCTCCATACAAATGTCCTTTCCGATTTAAAATTTTTTGTCAAACACATACATTTACATGATTCAAAAATCCTTTCCGATTCCTTTTTTACTGAATTGAATTGTAATGAGATAGAAAGTGGGGTGTATCATATAGTGGTTCCGTCCGTCTTTAGCCTATTCTGCAAAAATGGTCTACTGAACATGCCCTTTCAGAATTATAGCTATTCTATTCCAATCAAAAAGTCTTAATTAATTGGACAGTGTAATAAATGGGATATTTTTCAAATTCTGTTATGTTATAACTGCCACATTTATCTATAGAAATTTATCCATCAAAAACGTTTTTTAAACCAAACAAGTAAGGAATGGCTAAAGTCGGTCGGGCCCGACTCTATGATACACTCCACATCTTATCCAAATACAATTTAATTCGGTGAAAAAGTGAAAACGGGAAGGATTTTTGTATCATTTAAATGTATGTGTTTGACAAAAAATGTTAAATCGGAAAGGACATTTGTAAGGGGGTATATTGACATCTGGAACGAAACAGGTGAAATATATTTGGGAGCGACATTTGTATGTGGGCTATATCTAAATCTGAACCGATCTTACCTAATTTCTGCATATGTGTTTCTAGTTGGATTATAAGATGTTGTGCCAAATTTAAAGAAAATCGAGTACAATATGTGGTTTCTAGAGCGGAAAATGTCAAATCGGGAGCGACATTTGTATGGGGGCTATATCTAAATCTGAACCGATCTTACCTAATTTCTGCATATGTGTTTCTAGTTGGATTATAAGATGTTGTGTCAACATTTGTATGGGGCTATATCTAAATCTGAACCGATCTTACCTAATTTCTGCATATGTGTTTCTAGTTGGATTATAAGATGTTGTGCCAAATTTAAAGAAAATCGAGTACAATATGTGGTTTCTAGAGCGGAAAATGTCAAATCGGGAGCGACATTTATATGGGGGCTATATCTAAATCTGAACAGATCTTACCTAATTTCTGCATATGTGTTTCTAGTTGGATTATAAGATGTTGTGCCAAATTTAAAGAAAATCGAGTACAATATGTGGTTTCTAGAGCGGAAAATGTCAAATCGGGAGCGACATTTATATGGGGGCTTTATCTAAATCTGAACCGATCTTACCTAATTTCTGCATATGTGTTTCTAGTTGGATTATAAGATGTTGTGCCATATATAAAGAAAATCGAGTACAATATGTGGTTTCTAGAGCGGAAAATGTCAAATCGGGAACGACATTTGTATTGGGGGCTATATCTAAATCTGAACCGATCTTACCCACTTCCTGCATGTGTGTTTGTAGATCGATTATAAGATGTTGTGGCAAATTTAAAGAAAATCGAGTACAAGATGTGGTTTCTAGAGCGGAAAATGTCAAATCGGGAGTGACATTTGTATGAGGGCTATATCTTAATCTGAACCGATTTGCCTCAAATTAAATAGCGTTCGTCCTTGATACACAAAACTTATTTGTGCCAATTTTTGTTAAGATTGGGCTATAATTGCGACCTGTAATTTGATTACAACAATAGATGGACAGACAGACGGACATGGTTAAATCGACTCAAAACGTGATTCTAAGTCGATCGGTATAATTAACAATGGGTCTATCTCGCTTCCTTTTGGGTGTTACAAACAAATGCACAAAGACATAATACTCTCGTGGAGTGTATAAAAATTAATTTTTTAAATCATTAAAAATTCGGAACCTTTTTGGAATTGATTCATTGGATTGGATTGAACGGATTCTTAGTCCCAAAATTATAGTAAAGATATTAAAGTTACTTTGGACGTAATATGGAATTTTAGTAAATTCAAAAATAATATACCTATAAAAATTCTACAAAAGTTTTACACAGTCCTCCGACAAAATGGTTGTAAACTAGTGTTATTTATTTGTGTTACAAATATTTGGCGTTAACTAACTTAACCTGGTTGTAGCTTAAAATTGAAGCAGACAATTAAATAAGATAGAACTATCCATTAGAGTATTTCCTGGGCAGTTGCACTTTCATTCATTTGGAAAAATTCAAGGACTTTTCGCGTTTCTTTTACAACGCGAATATTATTTCAATTTTTTTTCAAATTTTTCTTCAATCGAAACTAAAATGAAAAAAAACTAAAGAGTTCTCCGCACGTTTTCATTGGCTGAGCATTACAACGACTATCGATGGACTTGTTGAAACATTTAGCCACAAAGAAAAACGCTAACCACTTTTTTCTTTCCAGTTATCTAGCGTTGTTATTATTCTCGGTTTGTAAGTTGTGGCTAACTGGGTGGCTGGTGGCTGGTGGCTGTTGACTGTTATTACATTTACAACTCATTTATGTATGCGCGGGCAGCATTTATTCTCCCAGTTACTGAGTACATAGAGTTGCTGTTGTTTCTGTTCTTTGGACACCAGCGCCAGCCAGATCGAATGCCAGTGTTTGTAGCCGACCTGTAACAACTTGTAATTGTTGTTGGCTGCTGCAGGTCCGTCTCTCGTTTGGTTTTTGTGCTGCATTGTGCAGTGACCAAGGTTTGTTCGCCACACCAATTGGCTATAAAAGTCTCCAGCGTGTCACTGCAACAATCAGTTTATTCAAATAGTTTATCGTTGTCGGTTCAGGAGTCATCGCTGAGTTAAGTTGGCGACATAAAAGCCAACCCGAATCCTTTCGCATTAACGGACCCTTACGTAAAGGCCTCGTATTTTTCTTTGTGTTTGTGAAATCGTAGCAGTTTACCGTGTCGCTTAAGAAAAAAGGATTACGAATATGTTTCGATTTGTGAGTGTTATTTTTATATTTCGATATTAAAAAAGAACAATTCTGAAGTAAATTTAAATAAGAAAACTCAAAAACAATATGCAAAGAATTATTACAAATGGAACTACTCATTGTTCAAAATGTGAATTAATTAAATAATATCACAACAATAATTAAATAATATTCACTCATTACTATTGTGAATCGAATCATTGCGGGTGAGAAACTTCCTTGTGCTTTGAAACCATATCGACTTCCATGATCTGGAATATAAATTTGATGATAGTCCGATTTTTCTATTCGTGTCAAAGCTTCCAAAAATGTAAACTTTTTATGATTATCAACGGACTCTATTTATTCGACGCGAAATTTGTTTCCACAAAGTTTTCGTCAAAGTTTTAACCCAACAAAAATGTTAACTTTTTTTAGAGCAAACTTTTTGCTGAATTGTGTCACTATCTATAAGGCCTTAAAAACTGAGTTACGAAGAACAAAAATAAAAAAATAGTTTCAAAAATTGTATTCATTTAAAGTCATAATAAATGGTGGATTTCACGCCATTTTTCTAATTTCATTACAAAAAAAATTATCAGTCAATTACAGTGGCATTTGATTGATTGACGGTCGAGTCCACGATTGGAATATTTGGTGAAACGTTCTACTTTATTTAATTTCAATCATAATAAGGATTTTCAATAACATTTCAAGTTGTAAGGACAATTTTAAAAACAAATTTATAAAGTGGACATTGATTACACTATTTCACACACATTTCTCTCTAGAAGATTTGGACCCATTGAGGTCTTATTTGAAATTTCTTGCTAGCTTATTTACTGGTGCGTAAAATAAAACACAGCAAATATTATTTTTTGTATTATCTTATGGAGTATACAAAAATATTATATATGGGCAGTCCGATCCGATAGATCGAGAGAAAATTACAAAACAAAGAAGTCATGCATAAAAATCTTTTATGACATATCTGCCGAAAAATGAAAGTTTAGTGCACTATCTTTTTTGTATTTTTATACCCTCCACCTCCAGGATGGGGGTATACTAACTTTGTCATTCCGTTTGTAACACCGTGAAATATCGACCTGAGACCCTATAAAGTATATATATTCTTGATCGTCATAAAATTCTAAGACGATCTAGCCATGTCCGTCCGTCTGTTGAAAGCACGCTAGCATCTAAACGAGTTAGAACGTTCAAATTTTCCATAAATGCGTCTTATAGTCGTAGATCGGTTGGGATTGAAACGGGGCGAAATCGGCCCAAAGGGAAACATTTTTCCCTCACAAGGACTAAAAATACCCATAACAATCCCTAATATTTTAGCGTATTTAAGCATGTTTTTTTGCTTGATATCTTTATATTTGCTTGATATTTGGTATGCGCATTCCCCTTATAGCAAAAACGTGCACGTGATTCTTATTTGTAGGGGGTGAAATGGGGCAAAAAAGGGATAAAAATGGTACATATTAAACGACAACAGCTAGAAACACGAAATTCGGTGTGTACATTCCTCTAATTGAGTAGCTAAATAATATAAAAGTATTTTTTTCCAAATTCGTACTTTTAAGGGGCAAAATAGGAATAGAGGGATAAAAATGGTACCAACCATTGTACCTGTACCTGTACCTAGAATAATGAAATTCGGTGTATACATTCCTCTGATTGCATAGATAAGTAAAATACACGGATCTTTCAAAATTCGTACTTTTTGCGGTTAAAATGAAAAAAGGGGATAAAAATAGTACCAATCAAATGGCCGCAGCTAGAGTCATGAAATTCGAAGTATACATTCCTCTGACTGAGTAGACACGGAAAATAGACGAATATTTCGAAATTAGTACTTTCAAGGGATACAATGGTACAGAGGGAAAAAATAGTACCAACTAAACGACTACAGCTAGAATGATAAAATTATAATTGCGTAGAAGCGTCAAGGGGGTAAAAATGGTACCAACCAAATGGCCGCAGCTGGAATCATGGAATTCGGTATATACATTCCTCTGACTGCATAGACACGCAAAATAAAAAGTTTTTTTCCAAATTCGTACTTTTTCTTTTATTTCTTTATTTTCTTTAAATTGGTTGAATCATGAAGTTAGGTTATTTTGCACTATGTACGTCTGATAATGGATTTTCAAAATTTGTTCTTTTGGAATTCAAATAGAATGGAAATACAACCAACTGTAGCACCCACTATAAGGGTTTGCATCCCGGGATTTCCCGGGAATTCGCATATTTTTCATTTCCCGTATCCCGGGAAATTCGTACGGGAATTCAGTAGAAACTTTTTAGTATTTCTGGCATATTTTTCCATCATTTCCACAATAAAATTAAAAATATTGCACAATAATTTAGCTCATATCGCTTTTAATTAGGTATGTCGAATATTGCAGTTGGATGACAACATATTTTTAAGCTGCGTTCGGACATACACCCAAAATCCTCTTTTTCGGATTTTGCCTGCCAATATGACAGGCATTGTAAACAATGCTATAGAAAACGCAAGTAACAATATTGTTTTAGAAAAGTCAAGATAGATGACTAAAAAATAATTAAAATATTTTGACGCGACATGATATAGAACAGGAAACTTAAACATTTTATTTGATGATCTAATGACTATTGGGCCTAAATCTATTGACGTTCTCGTCGCGTCCACATTTTCCAATAAAATATAAAACGCAAGTAACAATATTGTATTAAAAAAGTCAAGATAGCTGCCTAAAAAAATAATTTTAAGTTTTTGACACAACATGACATAGAACAGGCAACTTAAACATTTTATTTAATGATCTACTGACTATTAAGCCTAAATCTGTTGACGTTCTCCGTCGTGTCCACATTTTCCAATAAAATATGAAATATCTGATGATGACATAAATGCATTGCTTGCATATGTACATACATTTAATTAATTTTGAAACTTGAAAAGAAGTTTCAATTGATCTCACACTGCACTTTATTATATGAATTCTGTAACAGGTTTATTGTGAAATAAATATTTATTTTACTTGAATAAAATATGAAGTTTAACTCATGGTAAACAATATGTTGACGATTTCCCGTGCTGTCCCGGGATCCCGGGAAATTGAAAAAATAATTCCCGTTTCCCGGGAAACAAAAAGTACGGGAAAATGCAAACCCTAACCACTATCTACCAATATTTATGGCTTTGAAAATATTTTTGAAAATATAAATATAAGAATATTTATTTTTTGAATTGACGTATTGGTAGCATTGCCTTATAAGCGTGGTTTGAAATAATTAAAATATTATATTTATTTATAAAATTAATTTTTCAATATTTGTATTTGTTTTGGTTTGGCTATTTTAAAAAAATTATATTTTCCTGTAATATTACTGAACTTCTTCGAAAACCGACAACCTCTGTGGATTGCAATCCATTGTTGAGGGTATATAAAGTTTGGCCCGGCCGAACTTAACGCCGTTTTTTCTTGTTTTATTTATTTATCTACCGAAAGATCAACTTTTATTAACTCGACCAGCCAATACCGGTCGTCTAAGTCACACTTTATCCGTTTTGAGATATACGATTTTGTTTGAATCAATTGAAAACAAATATTCCGAGCTTTTTTCGTAGAATTTTCCACCACACCATTTCCAATGGAATTTGAAAAAAATCCAATTGAAATTAAGAATTTATATTTAAATTTGAGAGAATTCCAATTGGAATTAAGATTTTCCATTTTTATTGCGAAAATTCCAATTGGAATGGAAAATTTCCATTTCCAATTGAGAAAACTAATAAACTATTGAAAAAATTATCATTCTGAAAAATCTTTCAGTGAAATTATTGTTGATTTTGCAAAAAATATTTTGAAAAAAACGTTTATTTTTGCAGTGGGTCAAAATTTTCACTTTTAGTCGAAGGTAGCATAACACTAAGCGAAAAAAGTTAATGGCTGAGAGAATTCTTATTGTCACAACTATATTGTGGAATTTTATGAGGATCGTTTTTATTGAATATCTTAACCTTCTTGCTCCCCTTTTCGAAAAAAAAAATCCTTTCCAAAGGGACATTTAAGGATTAAAATGTACGAAAAAATGTGTATGTAAATTTCAGTGGGGGTCACCAAAGTTGTAAATAAAGCTCTTCACGCTTAAAAGGCAAAATTACACGCCAACTTATACAAAAAACAAGTAAGGAAAGGCTAAAGTCGGGCGGGGCCGACTATATGATACACTCCACTTTCTATGCGAATACAATTTAATTCGATAAAAAAGTGAAAACGGGAAGAATTTTTGTATGTTTCCTAACCACAGACTAATATGACCTGGTCCAATTTGTCAAATCGAGTAGAATATTTTTATCGGGTCTATATCCAAACATGGAATGAAGTGATTAACTTCCACAAAAAGTTCTTCCAGTTCAAATATAACGTGTTATGATCAATTTTAAGAAATTCTCTGAAAATACTCGGTTTGCTGGGGGGTGGGGGGAAGTCCGGGAGCGAAATTTGTATGAGAGCTATATGTAAATCTGAACCGATGTGACCCATTTTCACCATTGGTGTTTCTAGTTGAAATATAAAATATTTTGCAAGATTTGAAGAAGATCTATTTAAATATGTGGTTTCCAGTGAGGAAAAAGTCACATCGGGAGCGAAATTTGAATAGTAGCTATATATAAATCTGAACCGATCTAATACACTTTTACCACATGTGTTTCTAGTTGTCATACATTACACCACTTCGTGGACTAGGGTATTATAAGTTTCGAGCCAAATGTTTGTAACACCAAAAAATAATCGAGCTAGACCAACCTTTAAGTATACCGATCAGCTTAGAATCACCAGCTGAGTCGATTTAACGATGACTGTCTGTCCGTCCGTCCGTCTGCTGTCCATCTAAGCTTGTTCGCACACTACAGGTCGCAATTGTTGTCCGATTGTCTTGAAACTTGGCAATAGTTATTTTTTCTGGCCAAGGACCATCGGTATTCAATTTGGAGGAAATCGGTTCAGATTTAGATATAGCCCCCATACAAATGTCGCTCCCGATTTGACTTTTTCCGCCCTATAAAGCATATATAGTACCCGATTTTCTTCAAATTTGGCTTAACACATTATAATCAAACTAGAAATACCTTTGGCGAAAGCGGATTAGATCGGTTCAGATTTAGATATAGCCCCCATACAAATGTCGCTCCCGATTTGACATTTTCGGCTCTAGAAACCACATATTAAGCCCGATATTCTTTAAATTTGGCACAACATCTTATAATCCAACTAAAAACCTATGGTGAAAGTGGGTAAGATCGGTTCAGATTCAGATATAGCCTTCATACAAATGTTGCTCCCGAATGTTTAACCTATTTTGGTCAAACTTTACATATTATATTTCACCAATAAACATACATGGTGAGAGCGGGTCACATCGTTCCAGCGTTCAATATACCCCCATACAAATGTCCTTTCCGATTTAACATTTTTTTGCCAAACACATACATTCCCAGGATGCAAAAATCTTTCCCGATTTCACTTTTTTTACCGAATTGAATTGTAATGAGATAGAAAGTCCGTCCGTCTTTAGCCCTTCCTAACTTGTTTGGGAGATGCCCATATGTCCATACTTTGGTATAACCCAAATGGGGCCCCATTCTGATCTATTACAGCTATAGAAACTACATCTTACATCGGATCGTCATCAAATTTTACCGATCATGATATTTTTCAACTAGGAATACCTATTGTGAATGAGAAATATATAGGCCCATGTTTTGGACCAGGCGCAAAATGTTGTTATATGCCCCCTTTTCAAATGTCGGTGCGATTCATCCTATTACTACTAAAGGGTGATTTTTTAAGAGCTTGATAACTTTTTTTTTTTTAAAAACGCATAAAATTTGCAAAATCTCATCGGTTCTTTATTTGAAACGTTAGATTGGTCCATGACATTTACTTTTTGAAGATAATTTCATTTAAATGTTGACCGCGGCTGCGTCTTAGGTGGTCCATCCGCTTAGTCCAATTTTGGCATTTCCACGTTTTTGAGTAACAGAGACCCAATTGGTGCGAACGGCGACGAATCGAAAATTGGTGGTCATCATTAACACTGGCCGATACAGCTGCGATATTTTCTTCAGTTCGCACTCTACGTAAGCGTGTTGGTGGTTTAATGTCCAACAATGTAAATTTGGTGCGAAATTTAGTCACAATAGCCCGAATAGCCGCTTCAGTGGGTCGATTAAACTGACCATAAAATGGAAGCGCGCAATGAACTTTCTTAACAGAGCACGCATTTTGATAATAAAATTCAATAATTTGCAAGCGTTGTTCGTTTGTAAGACGATTCATGATGAAATGTCAAAGCATACTGAGCATCTTTCTCTTTGACACCATGTCTGAAATCCCACGTGATCTGTCAAATACTAATGCATGAAAATCCTAACCTCAAAAAAATCACTCTTTATATAATTTGTATTTGTCTGTCGGATAATTGGATCAATTACCATATTATTAACCATATTCGTTAAATATGACTAAAGATGAATTTATAGTAACTGTATAATTTATATGAACCACATAAAATTGCTCCCATGAAATACCTGGGTTTAGTAGTCAAAGCGAGGTACATACGCAGGGGGTGGTGTAGGGTATTACATAGTCGGCCCCGCCCGATTTTAGCCGTTCCTTACTTGTTGAACTATAAAATGTTTTACCAATTCTGAAGAAAGTGTGTTAAAATATGTGGATTCTAGAGCGGAAAAATTCAAATTGGCGGCGAAATTTGTATGGGAGCTATATATAAATCTGAACCGATCTAATACATTTTTACCACAGGTGTTTCTAGTTGAACTATAAAATGTTTTGCCAATTTTGAAGAAAATCTGTTAAAATATGTGGTATCTAGAGTGAAAAGAGTCAAATCGGGAGTGAAATTCGTATGGGGGCTATATCTAAATCTGAACCGATTTTTTTTCAAATTAAATAGTTATCCTGAAAAACTTTGTTGTCAAAAGGTTCATTTGGTTCTGTGTACAATTGCGACCTGTATCGTGATTAGAACAATAGATGGACGGACAGACAGACAGACGGGCATTGTTAAATCGATTCAAAAAGTGATTCTAAGTCAATCGGTATAATTAACAATGGGTCTATCTCACTTCCTTTTGGTTGTTACAAACAAAGACATAATACTCTCTTGGAGTGTATAATTACTAGGGTTAAACTTCGTCCATGTTTTTTTGGAAGATCGATCTTTGTCGTCAAAAAATGTGTGTGTTTCGGTAGAGTACGGTAAACAAAAAATACAAATTGGTTAATTTTGCAAAAATTTCATTTCTGCAGGAGATATGGCTAGAATGATTGGCGTATAAATAGAATTTCATCATTCTAGGTGCAGCCCTAAAAGCATAAATTTCCAAAAAAATCTTCTTCAGCGGTTTTATTGGTACAAATTTTATTCCAATAAAGATACAGATTTAAAAAATTCTCTTGATTTTGCACCTCTATACAGCCTTGCAGTCATATGTCGGTCGGTACTAATTTTCCACATTTTCCCTCCAAAATATTTCCAAAATCACTTTATTTTCCGCGTATATGCGATTAGAGGGAAACGCACACCGAATTTCAGCTTACTAGCTATTGTCGTTTCACTCGTACAATTTTTATCCCATAAATATCTACGCGTTCACTCTATAAAAAGATATAGAAAATATCAAGTAACTGATATTCGTATGAAAGGTACAATTATCATCCCGTTTTGCCCCATTTACCATAGCTCTCAGAGAAACCGTATAATTGTGAGTAATATTTACGACAGACATATCTAGTGTTCTAACTAACTAACGACAAATATAACAGTTTAAGACACCTTTTGAAATAATGTTGTTGAATTTGTTGTTTGGACTAACGCAGCCATCTTACACTCACAGCTGTGTCCATAGAGTGTTTCGTTAATTAAATGAGTTCTAAAGATGGTCTGTGAGGCATGTGATAACACCGTCAGATAATTTTTGTAAAAAAGTCGTTACACTTGAACCGAATAATATACGTAGCGAACTATAGGCAACACTTGAGTTATTTGGTGTTTTTAGGTTTTCATTTCTTCATCCTGTTGCCATTTCACAGGAACCAAAGTTCTAAAGGATACAATTTTTCAATAAATTATTTTATATATTTGTCCGCAGCTTATGATAACGGCATTAGAGTCAAACTAAAGACGAGAATATCTATTAAAAACACATCAAATATCATATTTCTATCTTTATTAGTTCAGAATTAACATCTACTTTAAGTTTAGTTTTCTAGTTTATTCATATCTCGTTTTTTTAAGAGACAAAATTTTAAATGGTTGTTGTTACCAAACTAGAACAAATTTAAAGTATTTCTAGCACATATTCTCCTCTTTGATTTGGCATTTGTATCGGTGTCATAGGTTGCAAATAAGTATTAAAAATAATTTTTGAAAAATTGTATCCTTTGTTCCTTTTAAGAGGCAACAAGATCTGAAAATGAAAAACTAAAAAGGCCAATAAACTCTACTTCACCTATAGTCTCAGATGTTTATCATTTGGCTCAAGTGTAATATGGACTGTCTGACAGCAAAAATGATCGTCATAAAAGTCCACAATATAGTCTTGACAATAAGAATTCTCTCAGACATTAACTTACAACATTTTTCTTCTCACTTAGTATAATAAACTTTGATCCACTGTAAAGAAACCTCAGACCAGCTGTACTATACATTTATTTTGAAAAAAAAAAATAGTCTAGTCAGCATACCGTTTCAGAATTATCTGTTTCAAAAATGCTGTTAGACAGTGTTATTTATCGTTCAAATAGATCTCAAAATTTTAGTTTAGTATGAGTCCGCCTAATCGGACGTTTAAACTTATTTTTACGATATTTTTAAATTCAGATTTTTCTTCCCTATCCTATCATCAACTACAGGTCGTTTTAGCCACCCTCATTGCTTTGGCTGCCAGTCAGGGCTATCATCAAGATCCCAAGACAGCAGCCATCATCAGCGAACAGCGTTATCTGTCGGGCGATGGTAAATTCGGTGCGGCCTACACCCAAGAGGATGGCATCAACTTCAAGGAGGAAACCGATTCCGACGGCACCCGCCATGGCAGCTACAGTTATGTGGATCCTACCGGCGAGAGAAGAACCATCTCCTATACCGCTGGCAAAAATGGGTAAGCATTTGAAGTCAAGGGAAATTATTTTAAAATGCAATCTACAACAAGTTTTTGGCAACGTTAGAAAATCAATAATGCAACATGTTGCAATGAAATGCTTACTGGGCTGGGCAAAACCTGAATCGTTATGGTCTGGCTGAAATTTTCAATGAATTGTTATAAGGTGGTAGTGACTAGCTATAGCGAAATACAAAATAACTACATCAGGTGATTTGTAGTTAAAAAAAAGGTGATGAACTTCACCTTTGTTGAGTTTTGCTAAATAAAACCATTAATAGTAGAATTATTAATGGTTCATAAATGTATCCGCCCAAAAAATTTTTCCGGTTTTTGAACCGGAATTCATTGGTTTCTATTAGCCGTTCCTAATTAACTTTATATGCATTGTTGTTAATCTCTTTTGTTGTTTCACACATTTCTTCTACCCTACAGATTCCAAGCTTCTGGTGACCATCTACCCGTAGCACCGCCAGCCCCACCACAACCCGTGCCACAGTCCGGCTATGCACCTCAACCACAATACCAGCCACAACCAGGCCCAGCTAGCAATTATCGCAACGATGACTACGGTGACGATGGCTCTTATGATCCCCGCTACAATGACCCAGGCTTCGGACAAAACCAACAAGCTTACCGTCAACCCGCCCCACAACAGCCCGCCTACAATCCTCCAGCTCCCGCTTACAATCCACCAGCGCCCCGATACAATGCCCCCGCCCCAGCTTACAATCCAGCTCCGGCCTACAACCCCCCAGCACCACAATACAATGCTCCCCAGCCTCAATACAATCCTCAGCCCCAGCAATACTATCAGCCAACCACACCCAATCCCCATCGTTTCGCACCACCCGGTAAACTCTCTCTGAATCGTACTCCCGACGGTTTCACCTACAGTTTCAATAAAGTTCGTTAAGTTGTAATCGATGAATGAGAGAGTGATAGATTGATTGAGTGTTTTTAGAATATTTAGTTTACTGCTTGCCTTCACGTCACTGCCAATTTCCATTTTTTATATATAATTGTAATTATACTACATATTTGAAGAACAAAGAGACTCGTTTAATATTCTTCTCTATATTTAATCTCTCACTAACTAACATCCATGTTTCACTCGCTCTCTCTGTACTTCTCTCTTTTGACTTTTCCGACCATCACTGTGCCGTCTCTCTAGCATTTCCGTTTCCCTGTCAATGATCGCGATCTATGTTTAACTCTATGGCCCTGCTCCACCACATCCATACCCCATTTCCTGTCCCTGTCCTTCCTCACTCCATCACTCGCTACTCTCATTTATTTTCTTCTTCCATTTTATGCATTTTAAATATGATTCTTCACGTTTCCTTTAGAACTCTCTTGATCTTGTGATATCAAAAAATTGTTGCAACAATTCTTTTCAGGTTTAATTTTCCTTTATTATATTTTTTTTTTTGTTTTTTAATTTATATAACTTTTCCTAAAACGCAAATACTCGGTATTTTGTAAGAATTTAATGTAAAAAAACCCAACATTATGTGTGTGCTAAAAAAGATTTGAATCTTTTTCGAAACAGAAAAGTTATAATAAAACACAGAAATTCGAAGAAAAAATGCCGCAAAAGCTGAGTTTGATTTTCAGTTGCAATGAAAGGCCCATGATGCTCCGAAAAACTTTTTGTGCAATCATTCCGTTAATAAAATTGAAATCCGATAAGCAAAAAATGACACAAATTGAAAAAGTAAGATATATTATGAATACAACGATAAATTTTCTAAGGATTTAATTGCAAATAATATCACAAAGACAAGATTTTGAATTGCATTATAAGGTTTATTTAAGGTTTCTATTTGTATTATATGGTCAGTATTTTAAATTGGAAGAGTATTGGACATTCTTTCCCAGTCATGATGATGATCTTAGAACTACTCTTAGAAGTAAATAAATGACAAAAAATGATTATATGCTCAAGAACATAGATGATGGATGTATGCAATGAACGAAAAATGCCTAACCACAACAATGACGAATACTCCATTAATGACTCTAAGATTTAATGAATAGACTGATTGCATACAATGAAATATACGGGGTCTAATAATAAATGTTCGGGAGACGAAATACTTCATAATTTGTAATAACTCGGTGTAATGATCAATGACTAATGAGACGGATCAAACTAAATACGGCGACGGATGGAAATGAAAAGAGATTAATATTTTAAATATAAACAAGTAAGGAAAGGCTAAAGTCGGGCGGGGCCGACTATATGATACACTCCACTACACTATCCGAATACAATTCAATTCGGTAAAAAAGTGAGGACGATTTTTGTATGTTTCCTAATCATAGGCTAATATGACCAATTTGTCAAATCGAGAAGAATATTTGAATCAGGGCTATATCCAAACATTGAATGAAGTGACCCACTTACACAATAGGTTCTACCAGTTCAAGTATAAAGTGTTATGCTCAATTTGATGAAATTCGGTGAAAATACGTCGTTTCTGGGGTGGAAAAAGTCAAACCGGGAGCGAAATTTGTATGGGAGATATATGTAAATCTGAACCGATGTGACCCATTTTCACCATGGGTGTTTCAAGTTGAAAAAGGATATTTTGCAAGATTTGAAGAAGATCTGTTAAAATATGAGGTTTCCAAAGCGGAAAAAGTCAAATTGGGAGCGAAATTTGTGAGGTAGCTATATATAAATCTGAACCGATCTGACCTATATTCACCATGAGTGTTTCTAGTTGAAAGATAAGATCTTTTGGAAGATTTGAAGAAGATCTGTTAAAATATGAGGTTTCCAGAGCGGAAAAATTCAAATTGGGAGCGAAATTTGTAGAGGAGCTATATATAAATCTGAACCGATCTAAAAAATTTTCAACACAGGTGTTTCTAGTGGAAATATAAGATGTCTTGCCAATTTTGAAGAAAATCTGTTGAAATGAGTGGTATCTAGAGTGAAAAGAGTCAAATCGGGAGTGAAATTCGTATGGGGGCTATACCTAAATCTGAACCGATTTTCTTCAAATTAAATAGCGTTCGTCCTTATACCAAAAAACTTCGTTATGCAAAGTTTCGTGTGGTTCTGGCTACTATTGCGACCTGTATCGTGATTACAAGAAGGCCTTCGAAATGTGAACTTATTGAAAACAAGTAAAGAAAGGCTAAAGTCGGGCGGGGCCGACTATATGATACACTCCACTTTCCAACCGAATACAGTTCAACTCGGTAAAAAAAGTGAAAACGGGAAGAATTTTTGTATGTTTCCTAATCATAGGTTAACTAGCTGAACCCCGCCAGGCAAAAAAAAAAAACAAATGGTAAAATTAAAATCAGGTTTCATATAGATTTTTTCGTGGTCAGTAATATATACGTTCCAATTTTCAGCCATCTATGTAGCTCAAAAAACACTTTTGCCACGTCCCCACCGACCTCGAAACGAAAATCTAAATTTCGGTATCATATTTCTCTTTCTCGTGGTCAGTAATATATATGTACCAATTTTCAGCCTACTACCTCTCAAAAACACTTTTGCCACGCCCCCACCGCCCACTAAACGAAAATACAAATTTCGGCATCATATTTATCATTCTCGTGGTCAGTAATATATATGTACCAATTTTCAGCTTTCTAGCTCAGAAAAACACTTTTGACACGCCCACTCCGCCCACAAAATGAAAATCCAGATTTCGGCATCATATTTATCAATCTCGTGGTCAGTAATATATATGTACCAATTTTCAGCTTTCTAGCTCTAAAAAACACTTTTGCCACGCCCACTCCGCCCACAAAATGAAAATCCAGATTTCGGCATCATATTTATCAATCTCGTGGTCAGTAATATATACGTTTCAATTTTCAGCCTTCTTGCTCAAAAAACACTATTGCCACGCCCCCTCCGCCCACAGAGCTATTTTTTAAAAAATATATAGCCTAGAGTTCCTTCCAGAACTGCATCTATCTGTACTGAAAATTTCAACAACATCGGTTCAGCCGTTTACACGTGATTGCGGAACAAACAAACAGACAGACAGACTTACACTAAGGTTTTATAATATTAATAGGGATATAACCTGGTTCGATTTGTCAAATCGATAAGAATATTTTTATCGGGGCTATATCCAAACATGGAAAAATGTGACTATCTTTCACAATAAGTTCTTCCAGTTCAAATATAAGGTGTTATGCTCACTTTGAAGAAATTCGGTGAAAATTCGTGGTTTCTGGGGCGGAAAAAGTTAAACCGGGAGCGAAATTTGTATGGGAGCTATATATAAATCTGAACCGATCTAACAAATTTTTACCACAGGTGTTTTTAGTTGAAATATAAGATGTTTTGCCAATTTTGAAAAAATCTCTTGTAATATATGGTATCTAGAGTGAAAAGAGTCAAATCGGGAGTGAAATTCGTATGGGAGCTATATGTAAATCTGAACCGATCTGACCCATTTTCACTATGGGTGTTTCTAGGACAAATATAATATATTTCGCCTAATTTGAAGAGGATCTGTTAAAATATGTGGTTTCTAGAGCGGAAAAAGTCAAACCGGGAGCGAAATTTGTATGGGAGCTATATATAAATCTGAACCAATCTGACCCATTTTTACCACAGGTTTTTCTAGTTGAAATATAAGATGTTTTACCAAATCTGAAGACAATCTGATACAATATGTGGTTTCTAGAGCGGAAAAAGGCAAATCGGGAGCGTAATTTGAATGGGAGCTATATAAAAATCTGAACCGATCTTACCTATTTTCACCACAGGTTTTCCTAGTTTAAATATAAGATGTTTTGCAAGATTTGAAGAAGATCTGTTAAAAAATATGGTTTCTGAAGTAGAAAAAGTCAAATCGGGAGTGAAATTCGTATGGGGGCTATATCTAAATCTGAACCGATTTTCTTCAAATTAAATAGCGTGCGTCCTTGTCTCGAAAAACTTCGATCTGCAAAGTTTCGTTTGGTTCTGGCTACAGTTGCGACCTGAACTTTGATTACAAGAATAGGTGGACAGACAGACGGACAGACGGACATTGCTAAATCGATTCAAAAAGTGATTCTAAGTCGATCGGTATAATTAACAATGGGTCTATCTCTCTACCTTTTGGTTGTTACAAACAAATGCACAGAGACATAATACTCTCGTGGAGTGTATAAATATTACAAATACCACGGACCGATTTCGTATCCAATAAAGAGGCGCTGAGAAGAATGCATCGAACAAGACTACCTTGGACATATTATGGAAAATCAAATGCACAATTTGATAAAAACTATAAATGGAAAGCTTTCTAAAGGACGGATACATATCAAACTATAGGCAAAATGGAGTTCATTGGCGATTTTAGTTTATCATTATCTCATCCTATCCCTTCACTGGACTTCAAATTTTTTAAAAAATTATTTTAAATACTTATTCGCACCCTATGACAACGGAATAAGTGTCAAATAAATGAGGAGAACATCTGATAAAAATACATCAAATTTCATGCTTCTATCTTGTGTTAGTGTTTAATTAACAACCATTCAAAACAAAGCAGCTTCTGGTTGATCCACGAGAGTGAACATTACAGCTACTATGATTGATTTTTTAAATAGTTGCTCCACAAATATTAACATGTATCTCTAGATTTTCTTTAATAGACATGACGTTGATATACATTCAATATTAATCTGTACTAAACTAAATTATATAAAATATAAAAAACTTCAGTCAAAGATAACACGCCTAATAAAACATAACAAAATAATTTTTAGGCGTTTTGAATGTACAAGATTCGAGTACCAGCTATTTGGATAAAAGATTTTCTTCTAATGAATGAATATTAATTTTTTTTAATGGATCCATTTTTTAATTTTTATTAATATTCTAACTTGGGCCGAATGTACCTTTAATATTTAATTATGATGCTTACAAATATATCCATTCACATAGAATTAATGATTTAGTCAAAGACAGTCTTCAAAAAATTGAAAAAAAAAAATCCGAAAAAAGTAGTTTTTTGCTGGCACAAAAAATTCTAAAAAAAGTTGAAAAAAAATTCCTAAAAACTATTTGGATTTTATTTTTTAATATGTAACATTATGAAGAAAACAGCGCTTTCACCTTAAAGAAGAACTTATTCCATTATCATTATTTTCTTTTGTTACTGAATAGTGCACAAAAGCTCGTTGCTAATTAAATCAATATTTAGTTTTATTTTATAATAGCTTGAGGAAGAAAACAAGATCTAACTGAAGAAAAAATATAGAAAAAAGTAGAAGTTATGACTCTTCTTGTGAGAGAACAAAAATGAAAGAAGGTATTTGGTATTTCAGAAGAAAATGTATCCAAAAAATAATTTATAAATAAATATTTTTTGCTGATTTGTATACCCTCCACCACCACATTTGTCATTGCGTTTGTAACACCTTGAAATATAGAAAATATAGACCTGAGCCCCTATAAAGTATATATATTCGTGATCGTCATCAAATTCTAAGACGATCTAGCCACGTCCGTCCGTCTGTTGAAAACACGCTAGCATCTAAATGAAAGGAGGTACGATGTCCAAATTGGCCATAAATGTGTCTTATAGTCGTTGATCGGTTGGGATTGAAACTGGGCGAGTTCGGCCTAAAGGGAAAAAATGTTCCCTCACAAGGACTAAAAATACACATAAGATTCCCTAATATTTTACAGTATTTAAGCATATTTTTTCAATATGACTGCTTGCTATCGGGTATGTGCATTCCCCCTATAACAAAAACGTGCACCACAAAGTGATTTTATTCGTAGCGGATGAAATGGGGCAAAAAAGGGATAAAAATGATACATATTAAACGACAACAGCTAGAAACACGAAATTCGGTGTGCACATTCCTCTAACTGGGTAGAGACATAATATAAAAGTATTTTTTCCAAATTGGTACTTTTTGGGGGTAAAATGGGAATAGAGGGATAAAAATGGTACCAAGCAAACGGCTGCATCTAGAATAATGAAATTCGGTGTATACATTCCTCTGATTGCGTAGACACGTAAAATAAACATATTTTTCGAAATTCATACTTTTTGGGGAATTGGAATTTGGAATTCTTTCTATATATTCCTCTTGCATAGACACGCAAACTAATCGATTTTTCCAAATGCGTACTTTTTACTTTTACGACAAAAATTGGGTGAATCATGAAGTTAGATTATTTTGCACATGTACACATGTGAGATAATGGATTTTCAAAATTTTTACTTTTGGAATTAAAATAGAATGGAAATGCAACCAACTGTAGCACCCACTATCTACCAATATTTATGGTATTTAAGCTTTTTGAGAATATAAATATAAGAATATTTATTTTTTGAATTAACTTGAAGTATCATTTCGATATGTAATCGTATTGGTTGCCTTGCCTTAAAAGCGTGGTTTGAAATAAAAAAATATTATATTTATTTCTAAAATTATTTTTTTTCAATATTTGTATTTGTTTTGGTTTGGCTACATTAAAAAAATATATATTTTTCTGTAATATTACTGCACTTCTATGCTCCCGATTTGACTTTTGCTGCTCTAGAAACCACATATTTTAATATTTATTTATTCAAATTTTAATTCAAATTAGGCGAAATATCTTATACTAGCAGTACCCGCTGCTTCGCACGCGAAAAATCCAGTTATTTGTTAATTTTATCCATCTTTGTTTTTGGATAGTATTTATTTAATTTTCTTTTTGTGGATATAAATAAAACTAAAATGGTGATTTGGAAACCTCCTATTAGCTAGCACTCACACACAGTCAAAGGAATGTGCTTGTCGATATGTACTATTGGAACACTTTTTGTCCCGCCTACCCCGTAAAAAGTACATATTTCGAAAAATCCAATTTTACTTCGTTTCTGTATGGCCAGAGGAATTTACACAGCAAATATCACGTTTCTAGCTGTTATACTTTAGTTGGTACCATTTCTATCCCTTTTTGTCCCGCTCTTCTCTTAAAAGTACAAATTTCGAAAAAAATCAAATTCTACTTCGTTTCTAAATGGTCAGAGGAATTTACATACCAAATTTCGCGATTCTAGTTGTAATACATTAGTTGGTACCATTTTTATCCCGCTCTTCTCTTAAAAGTACACATTTCGAAAAAATCAAATTCTACTTCGTTTCTATATGGTCGGAGGAATATACATACCAAATTTCACGATTCTAGCTGTAATACTTTAGCTGGTACCATTTTTATCCCTTTTTGTCCCGCTCGCCCCTTAAAAGTACAAATCAATTTATATTGCAAGTCTACGATGTCAGAGAAATGTAAATATCGATTTACACGATTCTAGCTGCAATTCTTAAATTGGTACCATTTGTATCCCTTTTTGTCTCTTTCCTTCATTAAAAGTACAAATTTCGAAAAATCCCAATTTGTAGCTCGTCTGCATGGTCATAGCAAGGAACACACCGAATTTCATGTTTCTAGCTACTACAGTTTGGTCAGGACGAAGGTTCGATGTTTATCCCTTTTTGTCCCTTTTTACCCCCTAAAAGTACGAATTTCGTAAAACCCTGAAAATTTCATGATCCTGGCTTCAGCCGTTTGGTCTGGGGCCTGGTCAATGATAAGTCAGTCAGTCAGTAACGCAACTTTTTTATATATTTAGATTTGTACTAGAAACAGCCATGGTGCAAATGGGTCAAATCGGTTCAGATTTACATATATCTCTCATACAAATTTCGCTCCCGGATTCCGCCCCAGAAACCACGTATTTTTACTGAATTTCTTCAAAGTGAGCATAACACGTTATACTTGAACTGGAAGGACTTATTGTGAAAGTTAGTCACTTCATTCCACTTGACAAATTGCACCAGGACATATTAGCCTATGATTAGGAAACATACAAAAAATCTTCTAGTTTTTACTTTTTTCCGAATTGAATTGTATACGGTTAGAAAGTGGAGTGTACCATATAGTCGACCCCGCCCGACTTTAGTCCTACCTTAATTGTTGTTGTATGAGTTTTTTAGTTACTTTCATACATTCGGGCAATTTTGAATCACAGCTTTCTAGCATTTTAATTTTTTTAATTGGCAGATATTGACTTTAGTTATCTATAATGAACCTTTCAGCGCGAACTATGAAACATCCTCTATTCTGTATAATACTTATTGCATTTCGACTGTATACTCCAATTTCAATTGTGTTTACTCCTATTTTCCATCAAATCAAAATCGAAACTGAAAATTTTAAGAAGT